>SJYV01022790.1:281301-404015 GCA_006410875.1 Neotragus pygmaeus
GAAGAATTGATGCTTTTGAACTGTGGTGTTGGAGAAGACTCTTGAGAATTCCTTGGATTTCAAGGAAATCCAAGCAGTCCATCCTAAAGGAGATCAGTCCTTGGTCTTCATTGGAAAGACTGATGTTGAAGCTGAAACTCCAATATTTTGGCCACCTCATGCGAAGAGCTGACTCATTTGAAAAGACCGTGATGCTGGGAAAGATCGAGGGCATGAGGAGAAGGGGATGACAGACGATGAAATGGTTGGATGCCATCACCAACATGATGGGCATGGGTTTGGGTGGACTCTGGGAGTTGGTGATGGACAGGGAGGCCTGGTGTGCTGTGGTTCATGGGGTCGCAAAGAGTCAGACATGACTGAGCAACTGAACTGAACTGAATCTTTGTGGCATGCTTCCATTTATTGTCCGCATTTTACAGATGAGGAAACAGGGGCTCACAGAAATGGCAGAGCCAGAAGCTGAATTTGGCTCTGTTAAAGTACACACTGTGCTCTTTGCACCCTATCCGGTGGCTGTGATTCCCGGTCAGATGTGGGGCTCAGGATGAATACTGGCAGCAAAGAAGCAGCCTCAGTGTGGTTTTCATTGCCCTCTTTTCATGAAAGTGATTTCCAAAAAAGTTTGTCTCACTTTTGCATGTTGGGTATATTGAAAGGGTCACTGAAGAGGCAATTTCTAGATTGTATACATAAAATCATATATATGTAATATCTAGGTTATATAATTATGTGTCATTAGCTAAACAGTATGTAAAACTATTTTCTATAATTAAGATATATGTATATATATAACAATTTGGCATCTTTACTCTCCAAAGTGGGATCTCAGCATACATACTGATCGATGCAGAGAAAGTGTAGAGATTCTTGGTATTTGTAGAAATCAAAATGGACATTGATGTTGATTGGCCATGGTTGACCTCAGAAGAGAAAAAGAACTGAGCACTCGATTTTTTTTGCTGTTATTTGCATGTTTTTCGAAAAGCATTGGGTTACCTTTGCTTTACAAAAGTCAAGGAAGCAACCATCACCTTACAGTGTGTAACAAATGACCAGTAAAAAGAGATTGGTTAGAGCTCAGCTATATCTGAGTTCGAAGTACAGCTCTTCAACCTGATGGCTGTCTCATCTTGTGAGTGTTATCTTCCCTCTCTGAATATTAGTTTCATTACCTGTAAAAATGGGTTGATACTTTGTAGGAGTGTTGTAAGGCTTAACTGAGGTATCACATTTCAGAACACATAGTGGAGACCTTGCGTATAGTAAGTACTCTTATCAGAGTTAACATCCTTCCTTCATCTCATATCGGCTTTATTTTATAAGCTGGAACACACAAAAAAATGATTTTATGAAACTTTTGAAACCATTAGAAGTGTCTTGCTTCTATTTGTATGCGATGACCTTTTAAAAATCCTTTATTCTGCATACAGTATTGTATATTAATTATAAAATTAATTATTGTATGTAATTTATAAAAATTTTTAAAATGCCTTAATATTTAAGTTCAAGATATACTTGTATAAGATCTTTCATTTCTTACTGTTATTTATTTATTTTATTACTCCTGATTGTCTTTCATTCTGTTAACCATTCAAACAAGTGCTTATTGATAGCTTTATATGTCAGCATAAAGTTACAGAGGAGAAACACACAAGATGGTTCTCTGTCTTCAAGGTAATTACACATTAATGCGGAAAAATTGACACATGAAAACAATGAAAAAAGGAACACATGAAAACGACTCAAGAACAAGTAACTAATACATGGCAATATTTATTATAATTCAAAGGAAGTCTAGAGAAGTTTCAGAGTCTGAGATATAAATCGGGCTTGAGGAAAGGAAAGGATTTGGACAAGCAAGAGAAAATTAATGCATTTGAGGGGCTTCCCTGGTAGCTCAGCTAGTAAAGAATTGGCCTGCAATGCAGGAGACCCGGTTTGATTGCTGGGTCAGGAAGATCCCCTGGAGAAGGGATAGATGACCCACTCCTGTATTCTTGGGCTTTTCTGGTGACTCAGCTGGTAAAGAAATTGCTTGCAATGAGGGAGACCTGGGTTCGATCCCTTGGTTGGGAAGATCCCCAGAGAAGGGAAAGGCTACCCAATCCAGTATTCTGGCCTGGAGAATCCCATGGATTGTATAGACTTTCACTTTCAAGAATAGACTGACCAATGGACAGGAGCATGGAATGTGGGAGAATATTGAGGAAATTTTCTTCCCTGCAGCTCAGGGCAAGGATAGAGGGCAGTGAGGAGTGAATATTAAGTTGGACCCTCAAGGAGAAATGGATTCAGTGCATGCAGATTTTCATCCTTACGCTTCTCTCTTCTTGTGTCCTTTTAATTGTGTACAAGCTGAGGAATCTTGTGGATGGATCTGAATCTGGACAAACCTTGAGCAAATTACTCATTTTCTCTTTCTCTGTTTTCTGTATAGTGTATGATTGACAGGATAATAGTATCTATCTTAGGTTTTTCCAAAGTTAAAATAAGTTAATGCATATAATGCATTTAGAACTGGTCATTGGAAATACTAATAAATGCTAGATTTTGAATTTTAAATAGTCTTTAAAATGAGGAACTATACAAGATTTTTAAGTGCAAAGAGAGATCAACAGATGCATGCATGCATGTGCATGTGTGTATGTATGTATGGCTTGCTGCTGCTACTGCTGCTAAGTCGCTTCAGTTGTGTCCGACTCTGCGACCCCATAGACGGCAGCCCACCAGGCTTCCCTGTCCCTGGGATTCTCCAGGCAAGAACACTGGAGTGGGTTGCCATTTCCTTCTCCAATGCATGAAAGTGAAAAGTCAAAGTGAAGTCGCTCAGTCATGTCCAACTCTAGCGACCCCATGGACTGCAGCCTACCAGGCTCCTCTGCCCATGGGATTTCCAGGCAGAAGTACTGGAGTAGGGTGCCATTGCCTTCTCCAATGTATGGCTTAAAGTTCTCTATTTGGCCAGTGAGAAATGTTGGAAGATCAGTGACAGAGAGTAAACAGTTATCCCAAGCTTTTTGTGTTGGTACAAATACTCATGGGATTGTTAATTTTGGTAACACCTCTAGAACTTAGTTTCTGGAATGTGAAAGGTATCCTGAAATGAAAAATAAACTTTTATGGGGATAGGAGGACAGTTACATTAAGGTTTCAAATTTGGATTTTTGGATTCTTGAGCAAAGGGAAAAAGCCCTAGTGATAGAAAAGATTTTGTTGTTTGCAGGGACAGGGTGAAAAAGAAAAAAACTGTCCTCCAGAAGACTTAATTTACAGCTTTGTCTTTACAGGAACTGTGCTTTACTTCAGTGGTCTCCAAACCTTTTTGATTATGTACTCTATCAATACAATTACTATTTATGCTTACATCACACAGACTCACTTACTAGATTCAAGTACTAGAATACCTCTTTCCTTCCTTTCATAGTTGGAACATCCTGTGTAACTCCTGAGTGTGTGTTCTTTGTTTTACAGACCAGCTCTTTGACTAAGGGATCTAATTAATCTAGATGAAGCATGCTTTTCATTTTTTGTGTCTTCTTTGCCTCCCTTTAAAAAACAATATGTTGTGGCCCATTGACATGTGTTCTACAGGAATTAGATATAATAGTATGAGCTGCTTTCTAGGTAGTCAGATGTAATGGTTCTGACTTCAGAAGGGAGGTCTGGGCTGGAGACTGATGGGGAGTAATGAAAGGTGCTGCGATAACCATGAGAATGATGACCTGCCCTGAAGGAAGGGGCATACTGTGAAAAGAGATCTTTCAGGAACTCAATCTTTAAAGGTAGGTAAAGAAGAACTCACAAGATATCTCAAGAGCTAGAAGAAGGTGTGCAAGAAATTGTGAAAGTGTGTTAAGGCCCAGGAGATAGTCTTTAAAGTGAGAAAATACATAAAAATTTTACATGCAAGGGTGGTCCAGGAAGATATGAAAGAAGAGGGATGGTTTGATTTGGCATCTAGGAGTTCACTTATTTTCTAAGTGAGGGAAAGTGTAGGATAAGGGAATTAGAGAAAGAGCGGTTTGGAGAAAGAATGAGACTGGCACTTTATAAGAACAGATCATCTTTAATAAGGTGAGAAGGGGCCAGCAGCCAGATTAGTGAGCTGCTGCACTAATGCAAGAAAAGAGTCAGTATATATAGGCGTATATGTGGAAATCTATTGTCTTAATGGGGCCTGTTCTCCAAGGTTGTTCAGATCAGTTATCTCTTAAATAGCAGGGGCAAGGAATTCTAGAGATGGCCAGAGGCTGGGACTGGCTGGGAGCTGGGTGTAATCAACCTTAATGTCCATTTTTCCTTTGGGCATAGAATGGTGGAGAGGACCCAGGGGAGAGTTTTAACTCCAGGCTGTTTTGAGCCATGTAGAAGGAAATGGCAACCCACTCCAGTATTCTTGCCTAGAGAATCCTATGGACAGAGGAGCCTGGTGGGCTGCTGTCCATGGGGTTGCACAGAGTTGGACATGACTGAAGCAACTTAACATGCATGCATGCCCTGGAGAAGGAAATGGCAAACTACTCCAGTATTCAGGCTGGAGAATCCCAGGGACAGGAGCTTGGTGGGCCGCCGTCTATGGGGTCGCACAGAGTTGGACACGACTGAAGTGACTTAGCAGCAGCAGCAACTTTTCCTTAAGAAAGTGTGTCAATTAAGTGGTGGACTGAGATATAAGTGGGAAGGCAGCAAGCATAGACTAGTCTTTCAAGAAGTTTGTAAGAGATGGGAAGGAAAAAAGAGAGAGTCGGGAGAAAAGGGGGACATCCTATCTGTCTGTCTATCTGGCCATCCTAAGGAAAGGATGACTCTGTGTGTTTATTAGCTGCTTTGTCTCCCTGGTAAGACTAGGCAGGAATAATTCAGTCCTAATGTCTTCTCCTTAACAATTTCAGCTGTGAAGATACACACACAGATGTGTTACAGTACTCACCACTCTGGTGGTCACTTTGTCTCTGAATAGGTTTTGGTTATTTAAATGAAGACACCGTGTCTTCAGGATCTTTAAATTCCCAGTCTCTACCATAGTGCCCAGCATGTATTAGTTGCTCATGAAGGAGGAAACAGACAAAACAGGCTCCATCTTGAAAGCAGGAGTCTATCTTGGGGTAGAATGCAGACTTTGAACTATATGCCCAGTATGTATGGAAACGACGTACTAACTGGAAAACCAGACATCCTGGATGGAAGAGACCTGGGCTCATACCTAGACTCTCTGACACCTAAAAGAATACCCTAATTACCTGTGTAACCAAATAGAATCATAAATTCTTTTATGCATATTGGAGTGTGACCACAGGCCTATTGATAATTGTCCACTGTTAACTACCTAGGCTTAAGGCATACGAATCATGGGTTAACTCTGATTGTATCTGTCTTTTCCTTTGTTCAGACTAGTTTCAGAGAATTTGGGGAGGTGGGTTTCAGCATGTACACTTAAGGTATATAAGGTTTTCAACTGGTCTGGGTCCTTGGCTAAGAGGAGACTCTGCCTTGGGCCTGCTGGTATAATAAACTGCACTCCACTATCCCCACCCACTCCAGTACTCTTGCTTGGAAAATCCCATGGATGGAGGAGCCTGGTATGCTGCAGTCCATGGGGTTGCGAAGAGCTGGACATGACTGAGCGACTTCACTTTCACTTTTCACTTTCATGCATTGGAGAAGGAAATGGCAACCCACTCCACTGTTCTTGCCTGGAAAATCCCAGGGACGGTGGAGCCTGGTGGGCTGCCATCTATGGGGTCGCATAGCGTTGGACACGACTCAAGCGACTTAGCAGCAGCAGCAGCTACTGTCTGCATTGTCCTTCTGAGTGAGTTTGCTTCCCAGAACACGTAGCTACAGCACTCAGACTTGCTCTTTGAAAGTATGAACGAACAAGACAAGGTAAACAGGTGAGCAAGGAGTCCTGTGGGAAAGTTAGTCTGGTAGCAGGTGTAGAGGAAGGCAGGCAGGTGAAAGAGGATGCAGGGAAGCCTACTTGAAGTTGCGAGATAACCTTCTTAGAAGTGCTTTGTGTCCGAACTCAGGGACTAAATAAGAAGAGGTTGTTTTAAGAACTACTTTAATGGAAGACGTGCCCAAGTTTGGATAAAAAAGAAGAAAGAATGAAAGATAATGGATGTCTAATCTTTAAGAAGAATAATGTGGAAAGCGAAATCTTGATGGTGGGGTTTGGGAAAGGCAAAGAACACAGTGATGGGGGGTGAGCTGGAGTTTTCATTTGTTGGGTGGTCTCCTGAGCAGTCTTTTATTTTTGTCTCCATGCCCTGTTCTTGGATCTTTCCCAGCAGCATGCTGTCTCCCCACCCGCCTCTCTTTTTTGTTTCTGTTTTTGGTACTTGTGTCAAGCAGCTACCTCTTCTGTAGTCATTTCCTTTCTACAAGAGAAAAGAAACATTTCTTCAATAAAGACTTTCAGCGCTGGTCCTCCACTTACATCAAAAACATGTCAGAAACTTCAAGTGAAACTTCCAGCTACCAAGATTTAACAAGCACGGCACAACTTGACCGAACTTGGAACATTGCCTTAAAGTGTTTTCTAAGAAATACCATTTATTGGTGAGACAGGATAATCTATGTAGAACATCAGATGTATCCATCTCTGTTTATACATTTATTTTTAAACAAATGTCTACATTTGGGTCTTTACCATTCCTTGGCAGTAGAACACATACTCTTCTTTTTAGATTAAATGACTTTCACTCTGCTTAGTATCACTGGCACTTATTTAGCAGCATTTACTTTTCTTAAAAAATTAATTTTATTTATTTATTGGCTGTTCCACATCTTTGTTTCTGCATGGGCTTTTGTATAGTTGTGGCGAGCAGGAGCTACTCTCTAGTTCTTTTGCTACAGAGTATGGGCTCTAGAGTGTGTGGGGTTCAATAGTCTGTGAAGCGAGGGCTCCATAGTTGAAGCTCCCAGGCCTTAGAGCACAGGCTCAGTAGTTGTGGTACAAGGACTTAGTTACTCCTGGGTATGTGGGATCTTCCCGGGCCAGGGATTGAACCCGTGTCTCCTGCATTGGCAGGTGAATTCTATACATCACTGAACCACCAGGGAAGCCCTATAGGAAGCTTTTTGATAAGAATTAGAAATGATTCTGAACCTTCTATTCATTTTAAGAGTAAAAAAGATGAAAAGAAAGGCATTATGAAGAAGAGAGCAACTGATTTGGAAGAAAGAAGGTTAGCTATAATCATTCGCCATTCATCACCATCCATTTCCCCAACATAGCCCCTGTCTAAATCTCTTGAAGGCCACCTTCACTTCTTTTCTCTTTTTCCTTGCCACACCGATAAAATCGGTCATCCCCTCAGCAATAAGCATGTCAAACGACTTCTTTTGTAGAACAAACCCTTTGTGTGTGTAAATAATTTGTTAGCCCCTTCCTCCCCACAAGCATTGTGTTTGAAAAAAATATCCAATATAAATTGATTGTATAGATAGCCTGATTGTAAAGCAAGATTAATATGAAAACACAAGGAGTCTTGCAATAAAACCTACTAACTTAAATCATTCACATTTGTGTACAAGCATTCATATTTAGCAACAGTCCCAAGGCTGAGATTAAAGCTGTTTGGTAGGTTACTTCAAGGCCTTTTTATTGCTAAATCTTATTATGTCTCTAAAATGTAGAAATTAATCACCTGTCATCAAAGCTGCAGTGGATTATTGACTTCTAAATGTCTCTACAAATTGATTCATGACAGAATGAAACAGGAGACTGAACTAGCATTGAAATTCCTTTGCATGTGATAAAAAAGGTCTATTAAAAGCATTTCAACAAATGCGGCCTATTAGGTAATCATCACAAAGTACTTTCCTATCAAAATGAGGTGCTTCTGGAATAGTTTTGATGAGATATATTTTTTTTTCCCCCAACAATGATATGGTAACATGAAATTATTCTGAAACCCCAGGAAGATGATTTGGAAATCCATTTAATTTTTATATTACAGAGCACATGACTTATTTCTTAGTTCTAACACAATATAAAGATGGTTAGGAAAAATCGACTTCATTTGTTTGTGTGTTTATATATGTGCACATATGTCAGACAGACCCTAAAGATTGTTTGGGTTAAGAATTTGGGAGAATGTTTATAATCTACACTAATGGGGTTACAATAATTTTTGTCATAAGGATTCCTTCCATTGTCTCACTGTATTTGGACTATGTCCTGACTCCTTGTCCCTGTTAGTTTAAATCAGTGGTTCTGGAAACAAATCAGTTTCACTTCCCAGGGAACAGTAGGTAAAGTTTGGAGATATTTTTTGGTTGTCACAACTGGTGTGGGGTGCTAGTGGCATGAAGTGGGTGGAGGCCAGGGATGCTGTTAAATCTCTCACCATGCATAGGACAACCTCCCACAACACAGAACTACCCAACCCAAAGTGTCAATGGTGCCAAAGTTGTGAAACTGGTTTACAGTAAGATTTCAAGAAGACAGTCCTTGAATGGGGTTAAGGGGAGGTTTTAAGTAGAACCCAGAACATTTTTCTTTAATCAAAATTGCCTCCTTACTTTAGTCCACTGGTCTTTTCTTCTCGGTAAACATTTAACTCCCAGTGATGATTTCATTTCTTTTCAGATTTTTCTCCCAGGGAGCTTCTCCTTCCATTCTTTGCTCTGTCCACACTCCACCCACACTTTCCCCTCCAACTGAACTCAGCTTTTTATCTTTTTAGCTTTGTAGAGACTCTCAAGGGTCAATAGAATGAACACTCATGGAACTAATTGCTGACCAAAATATACTCTGATGTTTGATTAACCTTCAAGGAGAGGAATAACTATTTTTGATTACTGTTACTATTTTTGATTAGCAGGAGAGGGAACACTGTGGAGTAGGAGATTTCTATTTTGGGTTTCTGTCTTGGAAGACCATCAGTTCAACCCAAGTACCCCAAACAATTTATGAATGTTTCATGAGTAACCAGTGTTACTATTCGATAATATTGCTTTGGACAACATGCAAGTTAAAAAAAAAAAAAATTGCTTCCACCAGACTGTAAGCTCCACAAAGCCAAGAACAACATTTTATCTTTTCTTGAATCTCAGTGCTTAGATCTTTGAATAACTGAATGTATTTTAATCCTTAATATTCAAGAATAACTTAAGACAAGCACAAAATTTAAGCACAAAGTCTTTGTGGTGATCACAACATCATTTGTACATCTTATAGGCAGAGATAAAATCATACAGTATTGATAAATATTTTTCCTATCCACCTTATGTCCTGCACAGTTCCAGGAATACATCATACTCTCTCCCTACTCTGGGCTTTTATAAAAGCAATTCCCTTTGCTGGGGAGGCATTCTGTTAAATCAGATCTTCTAGGACTCCCTATGACTTGGAGCACTTTTCCTGGGTTCCTGTGGTCCTAACCATGATTAATAGACCTACCTGTTGACTCACTTAGATTTTGCTCTAGACAACCAGCTCCTTAAGGACACCGGTTGTGTCTTGATAGTCATTGAATACCCCTGAACTTAGCATAGAATGTGGAACTGGCTTGTAATTGTCATCCACCAAATGCATGGGGCGTGAGAGAGGAAAAGTGGAATGTGTCATTTGGATTAAACTGAAAACTTCTTCCATCAGTATAGGTAGCACAACTGACATATTAGAAACCTGTGAAGAGTTATTTTTCATAAAGGACCAACAGGTAGGGTACTACCAAGCAGGTCACAGAGTCCCCAGACAAAGGGGCCCAGGCTGTGGTAGCTGCATGCAGCCCAGACAGTCTCTTCTCCTAAACTGTGAAGCATGAGGAGGAAAGGCTACCAAAGGCAGACATGACAGCTGGCGCTGCAGCCCTGACTTCTGCTTCATATTTCATGAAGAAGGATTCCATTTCTTCTTTAGGATCTTGAGGGAATAAAGCTAATGCCATGAGTAGATAATACACTGGAGTTTTGTTTTGTTTTCCCAGAAAAATTGATTTTGAAGAGTCAGAGCTGTCCAAAGATCACAAAGGGCTCTCTTTGGGATAAGATGCTCCTGGTCTCCGTTTCTACAGGCTGGGTGAGACGGGCAGAGACCCTGGACAGGGATGTGAGCCTTCAGCTGGGTGTTGAACCTGTGCCCCTGTGAGGCTTCTCATCACTGTGAGAATCAGTGGTATTGTATGTCCCTGGTGTAGAACTTACAACTCTTTCCTGGAATCCAGGAAGCACCTTTACGGCAGTCACAGGTAAAGACGTGGGATCCCTGGATAAGGTCAGAAACCCCAACCAGGCTCCTCTCACAGGAAGTCACACCCCTTCTGTCCACAAAAGTTCCCATACATGAAGGACTTCCCCATCACCTTGGAGACGTTGGGGGTGACTTCTTATTGTTAGCTTGACTGTTAATACAAGGCATGCATGCACATCAAGGGAATTCCTCACCTGGTTTCACACAGGAGCATCAGTTTCCATTTCTCCCCCTCTTCCCTCCCCTCCCTCTCGTCTTGTTCTCTCTCTCTTCTTTGAGTCTCAGTTCTCTGTCTAGCTGAAGATCTAGTACAACCTGTGAAACAGTGGAGAGAGAGATGTAATGAAACGAATGCCTTTGTTTCTGTGGAAGACTCAAATATGTGCAGTTAATTGTTAGGCAACTAAGGCAGAAGATTGAAAATGAAGTCTAGAGAGATTACCCTGACATATAAATATGCTTTTAGACTTTGGACCCGATTTGTCAAAGAGCCTGGGATAAGCTTCAATTCAGGCATAACAGCTTCTGGTAGAGATTTACCTGTACTGCTCTAAAGATGGTGAGCTTTTATCAATGCTTCATGCATAATTATTCCATTACATTCCTCTTCAAGTCTCCTGAGCAACTTTCTGGAGATATTCTTGGGAAAGTGGCGGCAGTGATCTTGAACTGTTAGCCCTTTGCAGTCTGATTGCCATCAACCATTTCAGGGTGTGTATTATCTCTGTATTTATCCCATGAGGCTTTATCTAGTGCTAGTTTCTTTTCTTTTTTTTTGTCTTTCAAAACTCCTAGATCATTTCTGGCACTAGTTCCTGAAATATTTACAGGGAGCTAGTTAAATTTTAACTGATATTTAAGGAAAATTTTCCTTAGCAAAGACTGTTTATGCAAAACTCCATCTCATAAAGAATCTTCAGTCTTTTTGAAGACCAGAGAACTTAAAAGTCAGTTTTTGGGCTGAATTCATATGTCTTTGTCTCTCTTTCAGTTGATCTTGGCAACACCTCACATGTAACCCAAGACCAAAATAAAGTTGTGTTCGGAAGGCAGTCACGATTCAGTGATCTTATCCTGCAGAACGCCTTCTCCTGGCGTTGACATCATATGATTTGGTAAGCGGTTTACACATTGGCTCCTGTGATTTTCAAGGGGCTTTTATGATCTGCCAAGTGGACAAATGTCAACAGGCTTTAAGGATTGATTTACCAGGATTTCTGTCTCTTGTGAACAGATTACTGTAGCTCAGAAGAAAACACATGTAAACAAGCCCAGCAATCCTAGTGGAAAATGTGGTTCCCACCAGACGTGGTGACTTGATCAGGAGTTCTAGCAGAGAGGTTTCTGCCCTACTCGGTCCTTTAGGAGTCACAGCTTTCCCTTTCACACAACCATCCTGGAAAGGCTCCAAGCCTGCACTGCCTCTGTGCAGCCAGAGGATAAAAGTGGTGAGGTGTGAGCACCCAGGAGTCCAAGGCTCATAGGTTGCAATTCTCGCCAGAAACTCCTGCTCTTCTCTTTTTCCCCTGGCACTCGCCTCACAGGCCTGACCCTTGGGACCTGTTTGTATAACCATAGATGATGGACTGCCATGGACTCAGTACAGTAGGCAGGCAGTTCTCAGTTTCAAGTGGGAAATGAACTGAACACCTTGGCAAGCTGTTGGAATTACCGATCTCTTACTTTTTGTAAAAAAAAAAAAAAAAAAANACCAGAGATCAAATTGCCTATAGCCACTGGATCATTGTAAAAGCAAGAGAGTTCCAGAAAAACATTTACTTCTGCTTCATTGACTATGTCAAAGCCTTTGTGTGGATCACAACAAACTGTGGAAAATTCTTCAAGAGATGGGAATACCAGACCACTTGACCTGCTTCCTTAGAAACCTGAATGCAGGTCAAGAAGCAACAGTTAGAAGTGGACATGGAACAGACTGGTTCCAAATCTGGAAAGGAGTATATCAAGACTATATACTGTCACCCTGCTTATTTAACTTATATGCACAGTACATCATGAGAAATGTCAGGTTAGATAAAGCACAAGCTAAAATCAAAATTCCTGGGAGAAATATCAGTAACCTCAGATATGCAGATGACACCACCCTTATGGCAGACAGCAAAGNGTCACCCTGCTTATTTAACTTATATGCACAGTACATCATGAGAAATGTCAGGTTAGATAAAGCACAAGCTAAAATCAAAATTCCTGGGAGAAATATCAGTAACCTCAGATATGCAGATGACACCACCCTTATGGCAGACAGCAAAGAACTGAAGAGCCTCTTGATGAAAGTGAAAGAGGAGAGTGAAAAAGTTGCCTTAAAACTCAACATTCAGAAAACTAAGATGGCATCTGGTCCCATCACCTCGTGGAAAATAGATGGGGAAACAATGGAAACTGTGACAGACTTTATTTGGGGGGCTCCAAAATCACTGCAGATGATGACTATAGCCATGAAATTAAAAGACGCTTGTTCCTTGGAAGAAAAGTTATGACCAACCTAGACAACTCACTAAAAAGCAGAGATATTACTTTGCCAACAAAGGTCCATCTAGTCAAGGCTATGTTTTTTCCAGTAGTCATGTATGGATGTGAGAGTTAGACTATAAAGAAATTTGAGCACCAAAGAATTGGTGCTTTTGAACTGTGTTGTTGGAGAAGAATTTTGAGAATCCCTTGGACAGCAAGGAGATCCAACCAGTCCATCCTAAAGGAAATCAGTCCTGAATATTCATTGGAAGGACTGATGCTGGAGCTGAAACTCCAATACTTTGGCCACCTGATGCAAAGAACTGACTCATTTGAAAAGACCCTGCTGCTGGGAAAGATTAAAGGCGGGAGGAGAAGGGAATAACAGAGGATGAAATGGTTGGATGTCATCATCAACTCAATGGACATGAGTTTGAGTAAATTCCAGGAGTTAGTGATGGACAGGGAGGCCTGGTGTGCCATGGTCCATGGGGTTGCAAAGAGTTGGACATGACTGAATGACTGAACTGAAGCTAAAACCACCTGTATCAGCTAGTCCTTGCTATGTAACAAACTGCTCCAAAACCTAGTGACTTGAACATTCATTGTCACTCATGGGTCTTCATGTCAACTGGGAAGTTCTGCTTGACTAATCAGGCTCTGCTCAGCCTGGCTTGCCTCTCCCATGGTCTGGAGCCTCAGAAGGGCTGGCTCATCTCTGCCCCACGTGGTCTCACATCCTCCATTGAGCTAGCACGGGTTTGCCCATATTGAGAGAGTCAATTCCTAGGTAGGTTGATAAGAAGTCCAGGGTTCCCAAGGAGGGGGGGGGCGGTGGACCATCCATTTCCCCAACATAGCCCCTGTCTAAATCTCTTGAAGGCCACCTTCACTTCTTTTCTCTTTTTCCTTGCCACACCGATAAAATCGGTCATCCCCTCAGCAATAAGCATGTCAAACGACTTCTTTTGTAGAACAAACCCTTTGTGTGTGTAAATAATTTGTTAGCCCCTTCCTCCCCACAAGCATTGTGTTTGAAAAAAATATCCAATATAAATTGATTGTATAGATAGCCTGATTGTAAAGCAAGATTAATATGAAAACACAAGGAGTCTTGCAATAAAACCTACTAACTTAAATCATTCACATTTGTGTACAAGCATTCATATTTAGCAACAGTCCCAAGGCTGAGATTAAAGCTGTTTGGTAGGTTACTTCAAGGCCTTTTTATTGCTAAATCTTATTATGTCTCTAAAATGTAGAAATTAATCACCTGTCATCAAAGCTGCAGTGGATTATTGACTTCTAAATGTCTCTACAAATTGATTCATGACAGAATGAAACAGGAGACTGAACTAGCATTGAAATTCCTTTGCATGTGATAAAAAAGGTCTATTAAAAGCATTTCAACAAATGCGGCCTATTAGGTAATCATCACAAAGTACTTTCCTATCAAAATGAGGTGCTTCTGGAATAGTTTTGATGAGATATATTTTTTTTTCCCCCAACAATGATATGGTAACATGAAATTATTCTGAAACCCCAGGAAGATGATTTGGAAATCCATTTAATTTTTATATTACAGAGCACATGACTTATTTCTTAGTTCTAACACAATATAAAGATGGTTAGGAAAAATCGACTTCATTTGTTTGTGTGTTTATATATGTGCACATATGTCAGACAGACCCTAAAGATTGTTTGGGTTAAGAATTTGGGAGAATGTTTATAATCTACACTAATGGGGTTACAATAATTTTTGTCATAAGGATTCCTTCCATTGTCTCACTGTATTTGGACTATGTCCTGACTCCTTGTCCCTGTTAGTTTAAATCAGTGGTTCTGGAAACAAATCAGTTTCACTTCCCAGGGAACAGTAGGTAAAGTTTGGAGATATTTTTTGGTTGTCACAACTGGTGTGGGGTGCTAGTGGCATGAAGTGGGTGGAGGCCAGGGATGCTGTTAAATCTCTCACCATGCATAGGACAACCTCCCACAACACAGAACTACCCAACCCAAAGTGTCAATGGTGCCAAAGTTGTGAAACTGGTTTACAGTAAGATTTCAAGAAGACAGTCCTTGAATGGGGTTAAGGGGAGGTTTTAAGTAGAACCCAGAACATTTTTCTTTAATCAAAATTGCCTCCTTACTTTAGTCCACTGGTCTTTTCTTCTCGGTAAACATTTAACTCCCAGTGATGATTTCATTTCTTTTCAGATTTTTCTCCCAGGGAGCTTCTCCTTCCATTCTTTGCTCTGTCCACACTCCACCCACACTTTCCCCTCCAACTGAACTCAGCTTTTTATCTTTTTAGCTTTGTAGAGACTCTCAAGGGTCAATAGAATGAACACTCATGGAACTAATTGCTGACCAAAATATACTCTGATGTTTGATTAACCTTCAAGGAGAGGAATAACTATTTTTGATTACTGTTACTATTTTTGATTAGCAGGAGAGGGAACACTGTGGAGTAGGAGATTTCTATTTTGGGTTTCTGTCTTGGAAGACCATCAGTTCAACCCAAGTACCCCAAACAATTTATGAATGTTTCATGAGTAACCAGTGTTACTATTCGATAATATTGCTTTGGACAACATGCAAGTTAAAAAAAAAAAAAATTGCTTCCACCAGACTGTAAGCTCCACAAAGCCAAGAACAACATTTTATCTTTTCTTGAATCTCAGTGCTTAGATCTTTGAATAACTGAATGTATTTTAATCCTTAATATTCAAGAATAACTTAAGANAAAAAAAAAAAAAATTGCTTCCACCAGACTGTAAGCTCCACAAAGCCAAGAACAACATTTTATCTTTTCTTGAATCTCAGTGCTTAGATCTTTGAATAACTGAATGTATTTTAATCCTTAATATTCAAGAATAACTTAAGACAAGCACAAAATTTAAGCACAAAGTCTTTGTGGTGATCACAACATCATTTGTACATCTTATAGGCAGAGATAAAATCATACAGTATTGATAAATATTTTTCCTATCCACCTTATGTCCTGCACAGTTCCAGGAATACATCATACTCTCTCCCTACTCTGGGCTTTTATAAAAGCAATTCCCTTTGCTGGGGAGGCATTCTGTTAAATCAGATCTTCTAGGACTCCCTATGACTTGGAGCACTTTTCCTGGGTTCCTGTGGTCCTAACCATGATTAATAGACCTACCTGTTGACTCACTTAGATTTTGCTCTAGACAACCAGCTCCTTAAGGACACCGGTTGTGTCTTGATAGTCATTGAATACCCCTGAACTTAGCATAGAATGTGGAACTGGCTTGTAATTGTCATCCACCAAATGCATGGGGCGTGAGAGAGGAAAAGTGGAATGTGTCATTTGGATTAAACTGAAAACTTCTTCCATCAGTATAGGTAGCACAACTGACATATTAGAAACCTGTGAAGAGTTATTTTTCATAAAGGACCAACAGGTAGGGTACTACCAAGCAGGTCACAGAGTCCCCAGACAAAGGGGCCCAGGCTGTGGTAGCTGCATGCAGCCCAGACAGTCTCTTCTCCTAAACTGTGAAGCATGAGGAGGAAAGGCTACCAAAGGCAGACATGACAGCTGGCGCTGCAGCCCTGACTTCTGCTTCATATTTCATGAAGAAGGATTCCATTTCTTCTTTAGGATCTTGAGGGAATAAAGCTAATGCCATGAGTAGATAATACACTGGAGTTTTGTTTTGTTTTCCCAGAAAAATTGATTTTGAAGAGTCAGAGCTGTCCAGAGATCACAAAGGGCTGTCTTTGGGATAAGATGCTCCTGGTCTCCGTTTCTACAGGCTGGGTGAGACGGGCAGAGACCCTGGACAGGGATGTGAGCCTTCAGCTGGGTGTTGAACCTGTGCCCCTGTGAGGCTTCTCATCACTGTGAGAATCAGTGGTATTGTATGTCCCTGGTGTAGAACTTACAACTCTTTCCTGGAATCCAGGAAGCACCTTTACGGCAGTCACAGGTAAAGACGTGGGATCCCTGGATAAGGTCAGAAACCCCAACCAGGCTCCTCTCACAGGAAGTCACACCCCTTCTGTCCACAAAAGTTCCCATACATGAAGGACTTCCCCATCACCTTGGAGACATTGGAGGTGACTTCTTATTGTTAGCTTGACTGTTAATACAAGGCATGCATGCACATCAAGGGAATTCCTCACCTGGTTTCACACAGGAGCATCAGTTTCCATTTCTCCCCCTCTTCCCTCCCCTCCCTCTCGTCTTGTTCTCTCTCTCTTCTTTGAGTCTCAGTTCTCTGTCTAGCTGAAGATCTAGTACAACCTGTGAAACAGTGGAGAGAGAGATGTAATGAAACGAATGCCTTTGTTTCTGTGGAAGACTCAAATATGTGCAGTTAATTGTTAGGCAACTAAGGCAGAAGATTGAAAATGAAGTCTAGAGAGATTACCCTGACATATAAATATGCTTTTAGACTTTGGACCCGATTTGTCAAAGAGCCTGGGATAAGCTTCAATTCAGGCATAACAGCTTCTGGTAGAGATTTACCTGTACTGCTCTAAAGATGGTGAGCTTTTATCAATGCTTCATGCATAATTATTCCATTACATTCCTCTTCAAGTCTCCTGAGCAACTTTCTGGAGATATTCTTGGGAAAGTGGCGGCAGTGATCTTGAACTGTTAGCCCTTTGCAGTCTGATTGCCATCAACCATTTCAGGGTGTGTATTATCTCTGTATTTATCCCATGAGGCTTTATCTAGTGCTAGTTTCTTTTCTTTTTTTTTGTCTTTCAAAACTCCTAGATCATTTCTGGCACTAGTTCCTGAAATATTTACAGGGAGCTAGTTAAATTTTAACTGATATTTAAGGAAAATTTTCCTTAGCAAAGACTGTTTATGCAAAACTCCATCTCATAAAGAATCTTCAGTCTTTTTGAAGACCAGAGAACTTAAAAGTCAGTTTTTGGGCTGAATTCATATGTCTTTGTCTCTCTTTCAGTTGATCTTGGCAACACCTCACATGTAACCCAAGACCAAAATAAAGTTGTGTTCGGAAGGCAGTCACGATTCAGTGATCTTATCCTGCAGAACGCCTTCTCCTGGCGTTGACATCATATGATTTGGTAAGCGGTTTACACATTGGCTCCTGTGATTTTCAAGGGGCTTTTATGATCTGCCAAGTGGACAAATGTCAACAGGCTTTAAGGATTGATTTACCAGGATTTCTGTCTCTTGTGAACAGATTACTGTAGCTCAGAAGAAAACACATGTAAACAAGCCCAGCAATCCTAGTGGAAAATGTGGTTCCCACCAGACGTGGTGACTTGATCAGGAGTTCTAGCAGAGAGGTTTCTGCCCTACTCGGTCCTTTAGGAGTCACAGCTTTCCCTTTCACACAACCATCCTGGAAAGGCTCCAAGCCTGCACTGCCTCTGTGCAGCCAGAGGATAAAAGTGGTGAGGTGTGAGCACCCAGGAGTCCAAGGCTCATAGGTTGCAATTCTCGCCAGAAACTCCTGCTCTTCTCTTTTTCCCCTGGCACTCGCCTCACAGGCCTGACCCTTGGGACCTGTTTGTATAACCATAGATGATGGACTGCCATGGACTCAGTACAGTAGGCAGGCAGTTCTCAGTTTCAAGTGGGAAATGAACTGAACACCTTGGCAAGCTGTTGGAATTACCGATCTCTTACTTTTTGTAAAAAAAAAAAAAAAAAAATCATGTAAAATCGTGGCAATTTAGGTCTTTTAATTTCTGTGTTTGAAAGTCTTTGTGTCTTAATTCTGGTCCTTAAAAAAACAACAACAAAAATCTTTACCCATGATAAAAGGAAGACAGAAGACAAGGGCCCTTGGTTCTCCAGCCTTGCTTTGTCAAGTACCTAACCATTTGGTTGCTAGGATACGCTTTCCATGCTGTCCAGGGATCATGACAGGTTTGGGGGGACTGGAAGAAAAACACTGCAGAGGAAATACAGCCCCATCTGCTTGCATAGAGACCTTTCTAGAACTAGTATCTCCACAGCTGTCCCAAGGATGTGGGAAGGGGTTGTTGCTGATGTTTAGTTGCCAAGTTGTGTCCAACTCTTTGCTACTCCATGGACTGTAGCTCTCCAGGCTCTTCTGTCCATGGGATTTCCAGGCAAGAATACTGAAGTAGATTTCCATTTCCTTCTCCAGGGGATCTCTAACCTAAGGATCGAACCTGCGACTCTGATACTGCAGGCAAATTCTTTTACCACTGAGCCACCTGGGAAGTAGGACAGCCTAATTGGCATATTCCTTTTCATCCTGGCTCTATGTCTCCTAGGCATAGAAATCTGGAGTTCTCAAGGGTGTGCTGAATGTAGATTCTCTCTAAAATTTCCATTTGCTGCAGATTTGCATACAATATTTATCTCTTTCACTTAGACTGGTTTTTCAGCCTTAAGGAAATGACTTAATGTCTGTTTAAAAGGGAGATACTACTACTAAAATATATAACAGAAGCTTACAGGGAAGGTGAATTAAGAAACCTATATAAAAAGCCTTGCACACAGGAGACACACAAAAAACCGTAATGTGTGCTTCCCATCTGAGTAAACCTGAGGCATCTATCAGTTCCTGCCTGTGTGGGCCTCCGCCCACTCATGTGGACTCTTTCAAATCTCTTCTAAGCCTGGTTGGATGGACCCCAGACATAAGACATGGGCCAATCGGATTGAATTGGAACTTTCAGTTTTGCCTTGAATTGGTTCCCCTGTGTCGACAGTCTGTGTGATAGCAACCCTCTCCTTCAGGGAGAAAGAGGCTGTGTGGGCATGGGTATTATCTTCTTAAATGCAGAATAAAACGGCATCAGCAGGATATTTCAGTGAAATATCTCGTTTGAACTTTCCTATTCATTGGCTCTTTTATGCATTCGCAGCCAGGGGTTTCGAGCCGATGCATTTGATTGCTCTCATGTACTGAGTGGAGAGACAGCAAAGAGGGGATTCCTGTAGATTCTTAACTCGTTGACAAAGGCTGTTGTGACTGTGGCAAGCCCCGGCACTGACAGCCAGTTTCAGTTCTTTGTTGGGGTTAAGAGAGGGAAACAAGATGGGAATATAGGAGGACGAAATTTCAATAGAGATACTGAGTCTGAAAAGCGCCAGAAGAGGGAAGCCAGGGGCCTTGGAGCATCACCAATGGGACTCTGGACTCAGAGACCCTCAGTTCCTTCCTGCCTCTTCCTCTGCTGGGCATGCATTCTGGGACTCGGCTGCCTCCTCTGTGACCAGCATGCTGGGCCAAGCAAGTCTCAGGAGACTCAGGCCAGGCTCAGGACCATCAGCTGTGCAGTCATGGGCACACCCCATCACTTTATCTCTTTTCTGTGGCTATATACTTTTTAATTTGTAAGAGTCATTTATGCATAAACAGGCTTGCCTTGAGGTTCCATTGCAAAAAGACACCTTATAAATGAAGTGTTATGACATAAATGTAGCAGCATCATTTATTTTCTTCACTCAGAATCTATAACAGGAATATTCTTACACTGAGTACCTTACTGGGGACCATTCTGGGCCTGGGATAAGGGTAGTGAGCATGGAGTGGGTGGAGAGGAAGAAATGTTGAAGCTAATTGTATTGGGTTGGCCGCAAATTCACTCGGAATTTTCTGTGACATCTTTAACAAAAACAATGAACTTTTTGGCCAACTCTATACTCCTTGGAAGGAAAGTTATGATCAACCTAGATAGCATATCAAAAGCAGAGACATTACTTTGCTGACAAAGGTCCATTTAGTCAAGGCTATGGTTTTTCCAGTGGATGTGAGAGTTGGACTGTGAAGAAAGCTGAGGGCCAAAGAATTGATGCTTTTGAACTGTAGTGTTGGAGAAGGCTCTTGGGAGTCCCTTGGACTGCAAGGAGATCCAACCAGTCCATTCTAAAGGAGATCAGTCCAACTGATCTAAAGGAAGGACTGATGCTAAAGCTGAAACTCCAATATTTTGGCCACCTCATGTGAAGAGTTGACTCCTTGGAAAAGACTCTGATGCTGGGAGGGATTGGGGGCAGGAGGAGAAGGGGACGACAGAGAATAAGATGGCTGGATGGCATCACCGACTTGATGGACATGAGTTTGGGTGAACTCCAGGAGTTGGTGGTGGACAGGGAGGCCTGGCGTGTTGCAGTCCATGGGGTCGCAAAGAGTCGGACACGACTGAGGGACTGAACTGAACTGAACTGAAGTGATACTTTTCACTGAGAAAGTGGATGTGAAGTCGGTTTGGTTATCACTTTGTTGTTGCTCAGTCGTAAGTCATGTCCAACTCTTTGTGACCCCATGGACTGCAGCACACCAGGCTTCCCTGTCCTTTGCCATCTCCTGGAGCTTGCTCAAATTCATATCCATTCAGTCAGTGATGTCATCCAATCATCTCATCCCCTGCACCCCTTATCACTGTGATGTTTTAAATCTGTGAAAGACAGAACACGTTCCAGCCCACCTTCCTTTCTAATGGTGCATCTCAGCTGTATAACTGGGTCACAGATCTAACAAGATGGACACCTGGGTTCTCTCCGCTCCCTTAGTCTCTCAGCTTACCTTCAGGAGCAGCACAGAGCTATTTACCAAGCCTTTGCTTTCGAGTTGGAAAGGGTTTCACTCAGAGTGGCAAATGGGTTTTTGACAGACTGAACTGACACTTGAAGAAATCTCCAGTGGCCTTTGGTTCCTATCATGACCATGGTGAACCCGCTTAAGATGCCTGATGTTTGTTTTTCTTTTTACTTACCCTGAAGCAATTTCCTGATAGCAAATCTCCCCCACCCTCCCATCCCCAAACCAAAGAGTCCTTGACAAGTGTGGATAACCAGAAAAGGTGAAAGGTAAACCAATAGTAAAATTAATTAATTCTCGAAATGCATCTTTTTTGGGGGGTGGGGGTATACCCGAGAACTTCTAGTTGGCAATCTCTAGGCTGTTTTAGAGTGTGCTTTAATTTATCTAATGACATGAAAGATATAAAATTGGTAAAACTATAGTGTTTGGCTTGCTTAAATTAAGTTTATGAGCTTTGCTTAAGCCTGCCAAACAAGTTAAATATTTCATGGCTTTCACAGGCTACAGTTCTAATATTTATAACTCTTGTGTACAGATTTCAAAAAATTATAATTACAACTCCCAGGATCCCAGATATAGCAGATGTTCAATATTTTCTACAATGTTGGCAGAAATGCTTCTCATGCTCTTTTTGATCCCCAACCCATGTATTGTATCTGTTGGAACAAGCTGTTGATAAGAAAGTCTACTGTCATTCTTTCATTTTAACGACCTTGGAAAAAAACTCTAATGTGAAATAGGAAGGGAGATGGAAAAGGTGATTGCTACCTTCCTAAAAATATATTACTGCATGGAAATACTGTCTTACCTAAAGGAGAATGACATAAAAGTGCATTTTTCCATAAGCCACCTTTTATTTACTTTACGACCACAGTATTTTTCTGTATAATTTCCATCTTTCTTTAATTAAAAATGCAAATTTCCTTTTTAGCTGTGACTGACTTTCCTTGACCCCTTTAACAAAACAGCTACCTCCTCTGCCTTCCAGAAAAAATTTGAAAACCCTCTATCAGTCACTTCTTAAGACTTTGAAGGTCTTTGGATAAAGGTAATGTGCCGTCAACTCCAGTCATTGTCCTCCCCGGTACACAAATGTATTAAACCATTTTTTGTTTGTTTGTTTGTGTACTATGCAGACTCGGAGAGAATGGGCACAGGATAAATTAATTTTGTATTTGGAAGTCTCTGGCTTCTGGGTTCTAGAATGCATTCAGTGGGATATAGGTTTGGAAGGCTCTGAAATATTCCACTTTATCTACTTCCCTGAGTTGCCTGAGGTCAGTCTTCGATAGAAGGGAGATATACTAATTCTAAAATGAAATAGAACTTACTCCACTCTTATTCAGCTTCTGCACACAATTAGCAGCAAAAAGAGACATAAAAGAATACCACTTACATTTTAGTTGAGTTTCTTAGTGTTTTTATTTAAATATATTTGCAAGACTTTAAAACTCTCACTCTTTGGGGCCATACTGGTTGGTACCTATAATCTATGAAAGATATTTTAAAAAGTAAACTTTTCTTTAAAAGTTAATGAATCTCAAATTCACAGATTTAAGTATTTCTCTTCCCACAGATTTCTTTGTCTTCATTTTTAGAATCCAACAATAAAAATACTCTGTGACGAAATGAGATGTGAATCCCGGAAGAGCTTCTAGCCTGAGGAGATGCTCCAGGGGTGTGCTTGCGAGAGGCAGAACTCCTGGAAATGGATGTGTGAGTTGTTGTACTTTTAAGAAACTAAGAATTAGAAAATGTACCCAACATGACTAACTGTGACATTCAGGAATGTGAGCTGGTTTCCAGGAGGCCCCCAGCTGGGGAAGAGTGTCTTCCGGATGTGCTGTCTTGCTGCTTACCTTGCGGAGTCAACACAGTCAGGTTATCCAGTCACACGGGAGTTCTTCTCCACATGTGTGTTGAGTGCGCATGGGAACATTTGAGGGGAGAGCTTTAAGGATGCAGGTTGGAGGGCTCCATCAGCTTTTCCCACCTCTTCCCACTCTCCAAGGGTGTGTTCTCCATGTTCTTCATTGATTGCACCTTAGACCTCTTTAAGTGACACTGAAGGGATCATAGAGTCTCTGTCATCAGCTCTATATCTATGCTGCTCTTGAGGATAGGGAAACTGAAAGAAGCTCTTTCTAGATGCTGTAAATTGTCTTCAAATTTGCTCCAAGAAATGACCAAAGTCAGGCTGAGGACACGTGGTCATGCTCCAGCAGGTGTGTTCCAGGCAGAAGGGCAGGATAGGGCATGGACAATATAGCCCACAGGTGGGTGCATTCAGAGCCCTGAGGAGGTTACGTAAGACATTTTAGAGATTTCATCTATGAAACAAGGAAAATAGCCCTTCTACAGAGTTCTACCACTCTAATGAGCATAGGTTTCCCTGGTAGCTCAGACAGTAAAGAATCTGCCTGCACTGCAGGAGACCCGAGTTCAATCCCTGGGTCAGGAAGATTCCCTGGATGAGGGAATGGCAACCAACTCCAGTATTCATGCCTGGAGAATTTCATGGACAGAGGAGCCTGGCAGGTATAGTGCACAGGGTCGCAAAGAATCGGACACAACAGAGCAACTAACACTTTCACGAATGAGTACACACAGTACCAGACAACCAGTAGATGCTTGAGTTAACTCTGCTGGATGCTTGGGATACAGAGATAAACAAAGCAGGATCTGTGCCCACAAGTTGTACGCACTCTAGTGGAAGAGAGTAAAACTTTATATTAATGTCATTAGCTCCTGGAAGCTCTGCTCCTGTGGCCTTCTTTGCAAAGGAATTGAATTAACTGGCTTCCCTGGGCAGATGGGTGTACTTATCTGGCCAGATTCTTATCATGAGTTAATTTTAATAAAAATAAAAGCTCTAAATGATCACGATGATTTCCCAGATATTAATGATGCTAACATTTACAGGTCCAAGGCACTTACACTTAAAAATCTCTTTCCAATGCATTATCTCCTTGAAACTTACAAAGACATTGTAAAGTGGGTAGGACAGGTATTATCCTACTATTTTATAGACAGAAAAACTAGGGCCTGGAGCAGGATTTGAACCCGTTTCTGGCTCATAGGATGGAGCTCTTTTCACGATGGCATCGATTTTCTCTTTGACAATACTGAACTAGGGTCTTGTTCAATAAAATGAAAAGCCCAGAGGCTTTAAAGACTTATGGATTGCCCTCTAAAATGTGTGGTTATCTGAAGGATCACATACGTGCCATGTTTTCTGTCCTTAGTATGAGTAATGCTTAGGCCAAGTCCAAGGCCTGGAGAAATCAGTGTTTAAATCCTTAAATACATTTCTTCTGGATGCTACCTCGTATTCATAAGAATAGCTCCATTGCTCAAAATCAGCACCCTACATTCTCATTAGGCATGCCTTATGTGGGCTTCCCCTAGCAAAATCCATTTAATAGCCCACAGAGATTTGTCACATTGGATTTATCTTGTTGTCAGCTTCCAGAAATGTATAAACGCTACTATCACCCTTTTTCCTTTTTGGATTAAATCTGATTCACTTTCCCAAAGTTGAAATGCTTAATAAAACATTTTAAGGCTAGAGAACCTGAAGCAAAGATCATTGCTGTTGGGAAAATAGAGAAAGAAAAAGAGAGACATCCTTGGGGAAAAGTTTAGGGCTCTGTCTTACCTTCTAATATATAGTATGCATTATTATGTATTTTGGAAAAATCAGTGTTAGGCATGTGCTTGCAAGTTTTAGTAGGTGATTGTTCAAATTATTATGAAACATTTTACACCAAGTGCTCAGAGAGCAAAATAGCACCCTGAGTTGTGGAATCGATTTGCAAACTCATAATGCCTGGGAGGGTCTGTTTGCAGTGTTCTCTTACTTAATTTAGCATGAAGTATTAACTGAGAAATCTCAATGCTTAAAAAAATACCCAAAGACAACTTAACGCTCGTCTAGTGCCTAGAAGTAGTTATTTCTGGTTGAAGCCAGTGTTATGGGATGATGTGAAAGAGGCAAGTGTGGAATGCAGTGTTTCATGATTTTTCATTGGCTACATTGTCAGTGTTAACGCCTTTCTTTCTATTTTTCTTCCTTAAAATCATTTCAGAGTAAAAGTTGCTGAAAGTATCAAGACATGTTACAGAATTTCTCTAAAGTCACTGAAACAATGAAAATCACAAATGATATTAGTAAAGTCACTGCTTCCCTACAGGGTCAAAACGCACTGTGTGTTTGTGTGTGTGTGTGTGCCTGTGTTAATTTAGCACACAAGTACATGTCTACACAAGAATATACAGTTTCTTCTGGGCTTCAGCGAAGTTTTTGTGTTTTCACATATAGGTGAAAAGCCCATGTAATCTCATAAAACAAAATGGAACAAAACAATCAGACAAAAAACAAAACCTGAGATTTGAAAGATGAGGAATTGCTGTAACATACCTGCTCTGTCTGTTGCTTTTGGCTTTCACTCTTTATTCTTACTTGGAGTGGCTTATCTCCCCTACGCTGGATTAGAAAAGGCAGTATACTGCTTTCTTAAATTACAGCTTGACTATCTGAGCATCTTTGAGAAATAACCCTGGAAACACAGAAACCTTCCAAAGCAAACTTCTATCAAAGCTGGTTAGTTTATAGTATACAATTGTTAGAGGTAGGAACTGTCTTTGATGGTGCTGTTTGCCATGTCATTCTTGTGGATAGGAGACGTGAAAGCACAGTAGGGCCATTTGCTCAAAGGTGGATGGCTTTTACAAAAGAAATTATTTTCCAGATTTAAAAAGATGAGGAAAAAGCTGATGAGTTTGAGCAAACTTTAGGAGATTGTGAAGGACAGGGAAGCCTGGCATGTTGCAGTCCATGGGGTTGAAAAGACTCCAACATGACTGAGTGACTGAACAATAACAAAGAAAAAGTCGAGCATTACAGTACCAGCAGAAAAAGCATTAGTTTCCCATTATACTTAAAAACAACTGCTGAACACTTTCTGTTGCAAAAAGGTAAGTTTTCAGATTTTCCCTCTCACAGTGAATTCTGAGCCCTTGGGTGGCAGAGTAGTAATGGAGCCTTACTCTTCACTCTGTGCCCTTTTATACATTTTGAATTTTGTATTATCTGCATGCATTACCTAACAAAAATATTAATATGAAATTAGAAAGGAAGATTTTGAGCAGGATGACTTTAGTGAGTCAGATTTGGAGCAGCATATTAATGTATTTATTTTTGTCCACATTAATGCCACTCATATGAAGAGTTGACTCATTAGAAAAGACTCTGATGCTGGGAGGGATTGGGGGCAGGAGCAGAAGGGGATGACAGAGGATGAGATAGCTGGATGGCATCACTGACTCAATGGACGTTAGTCTGAGTGAACTCCGGGAATTGGTGATGAACAGGGAGGCCGGGCGTGCTGCAATTCGTGGGGTCACAAAGAGTTGGACATGACTGAGCGACTGAACTGAACTGAATGCCTTTTACAGAGTCGATTTAATTCAGTGCAGCAGACAACTACCACATGCAAAGCTGGGACGGGGGAGGCCTGGTGGGGTGACCAAGAACCTGCTTTCAAGGAATTTAACATCCTAGTCCACAATAACAGTAGCTATTCCCAAAGTTCAAAGCCTCCCTTTGCTTGTACAAGGGTCTAACCCAGTGTCCATTGTCTAACCTAGCTGGAAACAGCATATAACAAACTGATCATACGCTGGGGAAGTGGTTAAATACAGAGCATGTATGTGAAGGGCTTTCTGTTCTTCCATTGACTTATCAACAGAGTATTTGCTACATAAAGCCCAATGCAGGTGACCAATGACAAGCATGAAGAATTCCTGCCCTCAAGGCCTTACTATCTAGAGGTAGATTCAGTTTCAGACTTCCTGGGTCTTCTGATGTCTGAGACAGGTATTTGAGCTCCTATATAAAAAAAAAAAAAAAAAAAAAAAAAATCAAACAATGTGGTCTAGGAGATTTTCTTTGTTAGGGCAACTAATTCAAAAACAATTAATATTCCTAAGGTTCAGTTGTTAAGTCGTGTCTGACTCTTTGGGACCCACCCCAACTGCAGCACGCCAGGCTTCCCTGTCATTCACTATCTCCTGGAGCTTGCTCAAACTCATGTCTGTTGAGTCAGTGATGCCATCCAACCATCTAATCCTCTGTTGCCCTCTTCTCCTGCCCTCAATTTATCTCAGCATAAGGGTCTTTTCCATCAGGTGGCCAAAGTATTGAAGTTTCAGCTTCAGCATCAGTCCTTACAATGAATATTCTGTGTTGATTTCTTTGGGAATTCATTAGTTTGATCTCCCTGCTGTTCAAGGGATTGGAGAAGGAAATGGCAACCCACTCCAGTGTTCTTGCCTGGAGAATCCCAGGAACGGCAGAGCCTAGTGGGCTGTCGTCTATGGGGTCGCACAGAGTCGGACACGACTGAAGTGACTTAGCAGCAGCAGCAGCTGTTCAAGGGACTCTCAAGAATCTTCTCCAGCACCAAAATTTGAAAGCTTCAGTTCTTCTTTGCTCAGCTTTCTTTATAGTCCAACTCTCACATCTGTATGTCACTACTGGAAAAACCATATCTTTGTCTCTACGGACCTTTGTTAGGAAAGTGATGTCTCTGCTTTTTAATATGTTGTCTAGGTTTGTCATAGCATTCCTTCCAAGGAGATTTACTATAATGCATAAATAAGAATCTTTCAAATATGTATGGTATCTTTTAGACAAATCATTCTTTTCTTCAGGGAGAAGTCATTTATGGGATGAATACACAGAAGACAAATATGATAACAGCTTTAATTCTACACATAGCTCAGATGGAGAAATCCCACATTTTTCTGAAGGTAGTGAAAGTTTCTCAGCCGTGCCCTACTCTTTGTGACCCCATGGAATTCTCCAAGTTAGATTACTGGAGTGGACAGCTGTTCCCTTCTCCAGGGACTCTTCTCAATCCAAAGACTGAACCCATGTTCTCGCACATTGGAGGCAGATTCTTTACCAGCTGAGCCACCAGGTAAGTGGTGAATAATGTAATGAGATAATAAAGACTATTGCCCAAATAGGTAGCAGAAAGATTTCCATCACTTGCAATGAAGAAACATGAATTCTTAAATTCCCATAAAACAAAAAAGGAATTTTAAATGCATCAGCAAATGAGCATCAAGGAAAGAAAAGGCTATTATAGAGAAATATTTGATTACAAAAGCAGAACTATTATAAGTAGAAGGCATTCTCTTCCATGAGAGACAATGTTTAGAGTTCTGATTTATTTGTGTAAGAAAGTTATCTGGTTTTTTTTTTAATGTTGGTAAGAAAAAAAGACTGTAAGGCTAACTAATAGTTCAGTGCAAAGCATCTCTGAGGTTCTAATAGTTTACTTTTTTCACTGTGCTTTCATCTTTAAAATGGAAATCACTTATGAAAATTAAAAAGTCCCTGTGTTTAAGTGTTTATATTGTTAACGTAATATATACAATATTGCCATAACACATACATTATTTCATAATTATTATCACTTGTGGAGGGCAGTTCTGCAAATCAGAATATTTTCTCATCGATTTTACTGTAAAACTTATCATTGGAATGATATCTGCTGTGGACTAAAATAAAGCTGTAATTCTATGTCTTCAGCAAGCTTAGGTTTTCCATAGCAGGATAGACAAATTGAATCTTAAAAGATTTAATCTTCACTGCCTTTTTCTTTTTGTAGTGGTTCTTTTCCAAAAGCTAATAGAAAGCTTTTGGAGCTTGAATTGCTTTATGTTGTATATTTGTCTTTGTTTTTATAAATTTAATAGTCTGTGAGTTCATTCTCAAACACTAAACCACTACATACTAGAGATGAAATCTGATATGAACCATTCAGCTTTGTATTGCCAGTGATGTTATCAGAGGAGCTACAAGAAGAATTTCTCTAAATGGTCGTATAAATCTCACAAATGTGAAGCTGGTGCTCCAATTTGTAGTCCACATAACGGGAAGGCTTGTTTGAATGAAGGGGTTGTTGTGATGCTGGGTTGATATTACATCATTGACACTTAACCCAGTGACTCTTTAGTCTAAAGAAACTACTGATGGAAATGCACTTGGTGTTTTCAGCTTACTTTTCTTCTGATCAAAATTCATGTAGTCACAAAATCTATAATTAAATAAGAAAACAAGCACACTCATAAGAAACACAAGGACATGGGACACAGGAAAAAAAAACAACAACAAGAAAGAACTGCAAAGATCATCATTTAAGGAAGCAAAATTTCCATTAGTAGTGAAAAAGTGTTCTAGTAATTGTTCACCCTGGCTTCCCTGCTCAATCTGGAATCCAGCTCAGTTGGTTAAGGATCCACCTGCAATGCAGGAGACACAGGTTCGATTCCTGTGTCGGGAAGGTCTGCTGGAGAATGGATAGGCTACCCACTCCAGTGTTCTTGGGCTTCACTTGTGGTTTAGCTGGTAAAGAATCTGTTTGTAATGTGGGAGACCTGGATTAAATCTCTGGGTTGGAAGGTCCCCTGGAGAAGGAAATGGCTACCCACTCTGTATTCTGGCCGAGAGAATTCCATGGACTGTATAGTCCATGAGGACACAAAAAAGAGTCAGACACGACTGAGCAACTTTCACTTCACTCACAGCATATCTAGGTACCATAGGTACTTTGCTTGATAATTGTTGTTTACAATTGGTACATATAGTCAATTTCACAAGCAGGACTTCCCGGGAAAATGCCAAGGCCAAGACCCTGGATTTGTGTTGTTCATACTTGTTGCCCGTCTTACAAACCCCCTATAGCAGATTTTCACAGTCTTTGAATGGTTCCACTTCCTTTAAAGATACTCTTGAACAGAACTTCTCAAACTTTACTGGGCATACAAATCACCTGGAGATCTTGTGAAATGCCAGTTCTGGTTCAGCAGGACAGGTCAGTATTTCTAACAAGGTCTGGGTGAGTATGCGTGACTTACCAGCTCCCGGGTGATGCTGACTGTTGGTCGGTGGACCATACGAGAATCGCAAGGCTTCACAGGAAGTTCTTCAAGTGTGGCCCCAGTATCAGCAGCATCAGAACCACTTGCTAATTTGTTAGAAATACCTGTTCTCCTTCTCTACCTGGGCCCTACAAAATCAGAAACTCTGAGGGCGTGGCTTAGCTGCCTATATTTTCACAAACTCTTCCAGGGACTCAGATATACCCATAAGTTTGAGAACTAGTCCTCTAAACCAATGGTTTTGAACCATGCTTGTATATTACAGAGAACTGGAGCCTAAGAAAATGCAAAGACTTGGGCCTTATTCCAAGTTAGGAACACAAGACACCATTATTATTATTATTATCTCCATCTTAAAAATGAGAAAAAAGAAAGGTGGTAAATTACTTGTCCAGCTAGGCAGTTAAGGAGTAGTGGGACTTGGAATGAATTCAAGACTTATCATCCCAGAGTTCTTTCAGCTCCCCTACTCTGACTGCTGAGCGCATTTACAGGATGGAATCCAAAATCAGAGACTAGTATCATTTATACTGTTCAGCCTACTGTCTGGGCCGAAAGCGCCCATCAATCTAGCTTCTTTCAAGAGAACTCTATTTGGAGAGGTTCTTTACATTGCCTGGCATTTCTCCCAATCAGTCACCAAGCATACACTTAATTTCTTTTTAAAAGCCACCTGGTTTTATTTTTTGTTCGTGTGTATGCCTTTTTGTTAAGTGGGTGAAGGATGTGTAATCTATCTCATGCATAATTTGTTTAAGACAAGTCATTAAAAATGCACTAAAGTTTAATATGCTGTATATGTTCCTGCAAGAGTTCTTTCCCCATGTAAATGTAAATGATTTTGAAAGTTTTAAAAATAGTTTTTAAAGGTTTATTGCATGCCATTGCTCGCAATACCTCGTTTTAAAGCTTTAAAATTAACATTTCTTTCCTATCAATTTTATCTTCTGTTTGCCTGTTATTGATTTTTTTTTTTTTTTACCCTTCCCGTGTCTAATGGAAACAGAGCTAATGGGTCTTTGCTTTGTTTATTCCCTTGCTTATACAGCAGCATTGTTTTGACGTGGTCAGCATAGCTCTAGGAATAGTGCTTTGAGCTGCTGGAGAAGGAATTTACCAGCACACTCCATTTTATTTGTGTAGATGCTAAAAGAATCCTCCCCTTTGCTCCTCTCACCCTGTCACTATTCCATTTTGTTTGTTTCATTTAGTTGTGCTTTCGTGAGGCAGCCTCGTTTTCCTTCAAGGATATCCTTGTGAGTGATCATCTCGAAAGATATATAACCTCTGAGAGTGACTAGGAAGATCAAACTAACTGCCACCAGCGAGTGGCTTCACCCTGATTCATGAGGCAATCACGACTTCTTACTAATCTCCACCACCAGCACCGGCTCTTTAACCACCGAGAATCCTTGAGGGGGGGAGGGGTGACAGGATGCTGATCGCCATATTTTATCTTTCAATCCACAAATAATACGCAAAAAGCACACCTTTCATTTAGTCCTTAATACATGTGAGATGTATTTATTGAGGTTTCTTTTCAAGGGGTGGGGAAATGCCAAATTCAAAAACGTGAACATTGTCCAAATCTATCAGCAAAAGATTGTCTTTTGTCAAATTTCAATTATCTGTGATAATAAGCATCAAGTAAAGAAACTAGGGAAAAGTAGATATGCAGAATAAAAGGCAAAAAGGAGTGGACCTTCCCCTGACAAATGAACTACATTATCATTTGTCATGGAGTTCAACTATCTAGCCCAGTATGGATGAATTAAACCTTATGATAATCACAAAATTTTACATATTCAATACATTTTATCTCCTTGCCCAGCAGATCTTTTTACCAGACTCACCCACAAAGCAGCAGATCGTGTCTGTGATGCAAGTATTAATGAGCAGAGAAATGGCCCACAGGCAGGAAGCTGGAGAGAAGAAAGGGGCCTTGATAAGCCACAAATGGATAATTATTCTCTAGATAATTAAAAGCTGACGCTATGCAAGGGATACAAATCAAAATACTGATAGGACAAAAAATATTTCTTTTCACTTGTGGGATTCTCTTCTGAAACTTTCCAGAAATTTGGTTCGTGGCATTCTCTTCAGAACGTTCCAGAAACGATCAGATCAGAATGAAGCCCTTTTATCCAGTGCTTGGTGACTCCCAAGCATCAGCTTCTAGCTGTTCTTATGCGCCTGAGCCAATAGGGGCACCTGCGGCCCAGAGCAGGGGAATGAACTTGGACTCCATCTCTCTCCCTGATTTGTTGCACAGCTTTAAACAAGTCACCTTATCACCAGCTCTCCATTTTCTTATCTGTTTAGGCAGGATTATGTTGGCTGCTCACCCAGTAAATATATTTTAAAGAATAAAGGAAGAGCACATGCCTAGTAACTTCGAATTCCTTATGTCAAAGCAATACAACCTTCTTGTTGTACCACTAAAATTAATAAGGAAATATTGAACTCATTTTTATATAAACACAAAACACTACCAACTCAAAGGCTATATTTTAAGAAGTTTCATAGAAGTAAGGAACAGGGAAAGTTAAGCATAGCTTCTGATCAGTGTTTTTCCTCAGAAGACTGTTGCTTGTGCACCATATCTTGAGAAGTTCCCCAATATCAGTTGATTAGACTTTTAAAATGTTTCTTCTACTTGTTTTCCTCTATCCAACCCATCATCCTTGTTCCTGGCTGTTCAGAATTGAAAGGAGCTGCTTTTCCCCGACAACTGTTTTGGGTCCACTGGGAGCTACTCTTTTCTTTTTTTCCTTTTTAATTAAAAGTATTGAAAAAAATGATGTATAGTTTATTTACAATTTTATAGTAGTTTCAGGTGTATAACATAATAGCACCTACTTTTTGCATGATTTCAGTAATCAGTGGTAAGGGAGGACAGTGACCTTAATTTGGCTCCTGAGGATCTGTAAGGAATTAACTAAATACAAGAAATAAAGGGCTAAGAGAAATAACATTAAATGGTTGTGCTCGTGGAGGACTAGTGTGTATCAGGACTAAAAACAATTTGACTCTGCTTGTGGCTTTTCAGAATTCTTCAAGTACAAAATATATATCTACTTATCATATTACAAGTTAGTAAAATATATACATGGGGCATAGAAAGTACTGGCTTCCCTGGTGGCTCAGCTGGTAAAGAATCTGCCCTCAATGCGGGAGACCTGGGTTCAGTCCCTGGGTTGGTAAGATCCCATGGAGAAGGGAACAGCTACCCTCTTTGGTATTCTGATCTGGAGAATTCCATGGACTGTATAGTCCATGGGGTCACAAAGAGTCTGACGCAACCGAGTGACTTTCACTTTCATAGAATGTTAACATCATCTCCGGGTCCTGGTTTTTGTTGTTTAGTCCCCGAGTCATGTCTGACTCTTTGCAATCCCATAGATTATAGCCCACCAGGCTCCTCTGTCCATGAGATTTCCCAGGAAAGAACACTAGAGTGGGCTGTAATTTCCTCCTTGGGGGGATCATCCTGACCCAGGAATCAAACCCACTTCTCCCGTGTCTCCTGCGTCTCCTGGATCCGCAGGTGGACCCTCTACCATTGAGCCACTAGGGAAGCCCAAGATACAAAATGGGTCAAAGGGATATCTCCAGAAAGAATATAGGCTCATTGAATAGATGAAACTACATGAAATTTAGAAAAATCTAACATTAATTCACTCATCATTTTGGAAATTAAAATCTCAACTAAGAACCATGGAAAAAGAGATTTAAAGTCAAAAGATATATACTAGGTAAATCTTTGCTACTTAATGTTTCCTTTCTCATACTGAAAGTATTTTTAAGCCAGATTTACTCCAAATGTTGTATAAACCTCACTAATTATATGCACTTACTGAAAATCAGACCATATTAGAACTAAGGTGCAGCTAGCTCAGAAAGAGAATGGGACAAGTATTTAAAAGTTCTTCATAATTTGAAAGAGCCTTTTAGGTCAGGAAGTGAGGACTATAACATCTGGTTAAAACTAAAAGAGAATTTTAACTAATTGTTCAAGCTGGACAATAGCCAAAACCCTGGAGTTAGCACACCTGGATAATATCCATATAATGTTTCTAGAGAAATAGATTCTGGTAAGGAAGCAAATAATGAAACTTTTAAAGATTAATGAGGGAAATGGAGAAATTTTAGGAAACGAATTTATAGAATTATGCTGTATAATAATCACGTTTGAAGCTTTAGAGGACAAACCAGTTTCATAGAGAAAATAAGAAGCAGCACCATGAAATCTGTGTTATTGTTGTGGTTTAAATGTCTTTAAAGTCCTGTTTACACAAACAGACTGAGTTTAATACTTCAGTTTTCTTCACATATGACATATAGTTTCCATTTAGTGAGGTAGATTTAGGTTTACCTTTCATTTCAACTTAGCTAATATGTCAATTCTCCTAAAATCCAGTGAGAGTATATTATGTGTGAGTGAGTCACAGTTAGTGAAGACAGAAGCGAAAAAGGAAATTTCAAGCTTTAGATAAGAAGTAAGAAAAATGAAAATCCTTCAAAAAACGTGTTTAGTAACCCTTTGATACTCTTGTTGCTCAATAGACCAAAAGAAAAAAAAAGCCAATAAATTTAAAAATAAGTTACTGAGCTAAAAACAATAACTTTCATACAGCACAATTGCACAAGTGGATTTCATACTGTGGTTGGTACTGAGTGGTGCAACATTGCTAAAGGTGTGGAGACTATGTGTAGAAGTCATTTTAGGACTTACTGATGAGACTGTTTCTGGTTCTGTTGCCTGATTCTCATCAGTATGCACGGTGATCTGATCAAACTGAGTGCCTTGGCTTCAGATGGGAAATTTGGGGTCAGAAGCAAAATTTTAGTATACAGCTGTGAATTGTAAAGAAAGACTGCTACCAGGAACAGTAAACCAAACACCACAGTTGCCACCACTGAAATCCTAGTGTTAATTAAGGGAGGTATGATATAGCCTTAATTATAGGAACTAACTTGCTTATTGGTATAGGATGCCCAAGCAGTAGGGTTATTGATGCAATACAGATTGGGTTTTAGAGAACCCGTATGGATCTTCTAAATATAAATTAAAAGCAGTGTATTATGGGTCAGGTAATTCTAGGTACTAGATATAATCAGTTCAACCTCAACTAAAATATTGGAATAAAGAGGGGAAATTACTAATCAGTCACTAGATAATAGAATGAAAAGTCATAGGCATTTAAAAAAGAATAAATAATGATAAGAAAATCTGATTACTTTTTTGACAGAATTCTGAGTGATTAAGTCAATGAAATTGCTATGTTATACTTTGATTTTGGTTTTACAGATCATGAAATTATATTTGCAAATTTTATGCAAATTTACTAAGAGATTAATGTTGCCATGTTCTATAGATGTAGGACAAAAAAAATCCTGTTAATGCCATCGGTTACAAAAATGTATAAAGAGATTCCAAGGTCATGGATTCTGTGTTTAGAAGAGCTGAATAGTTTCATTCTCTTTTTATAGCCATATTTCTCACCTCTTTTTGGATGCACATATTCTGTAAATGCTTGTGGTTGGTCACAGGAATGGGCCATAGAAGGCAGCACACCTACTGACAAAGGTTTATATGGTATTTTCATTATATCATTCATTTTTTCAATAAGTAAGTTTTGGGGCACTTACCATACAGCCCAGATGCTGAGGTACATGGGCTAGATCAGTGAACAAAACAGATGAAATCCATTTTCTGGTAGAGTTTTATTATGGTGGCTAGAGGCAAAAAACAAGATAAATATGAAAATGATGTAGTGTGTTAGAAGGTGATCTGTGCTACAGAAAAAAGATAGGTAAGTGTATTGGCTATGTGGGGTAGGATTGCAATTTTAAGTAGAGTAGTCAGCGTAAGCCCAATTGTGAAGAGGATCTTTGAATGAGGACTTGATACCATGAGTGAATTAGGCATATGAAGAAGTGTTTCAGGTAGGGGTAACAGACAACACAAAAGTCCTAAGAACAGAATGTGAATCTGGGGAACTCAGTAGTAGATGAGGCCAGAGTTAACAAGCAACCCTATCATGTTGCTTTTTTGGCCACTGTTAGCATTTTAGCTACCCACTCCAGTGTTCTTGCCTGGAGAATCCCAGGGACGGGGGAGCCTCATGGGCTGCCGTCTATCTATAGGGTCGCACAGAGTCGGACACGACCGAAGTGACTTAGCAGCAGCAGCAGCATTTTAGCTTTTATTCTAAATGATGGGGAGACATTAGATAAATTTAAACAAGGAGTGAAATGATCTGACTTACTATTTGAATACATCTTTCTGGCAACTGCTGGAAATAGATCCTAAATGGACAAAGATACAAGCAGCATGACCTCTAGGAGGAGGCTCTTATTACTCTATGGGGTTAACTTTCTAGAATAAAATTACTTTCAGAATTGCAGCCTTGAATTTTATAGCCTAAATTCCATGAATACAAACATTTTTATTTCAATATATATTTTAAGGGAGATGATTTCCAAGAGTCATCTATTGAAACAATATTTGATCGTTAAATTTTCAAGATCATAAATCAAATACATAATTTAATTAATGTAATGATTTATGTGTGCAATATTTTACAGCTTTCCATATGTCTTTACAAGGCAAGAACTTATTTAAACCATGTAAAGGCCCAGTGAAGTTGGAGAGATGATTATCATCATCTCATTTCAGGTAAAGATAGTTTATCTTTCAGACTAGTTAGTGGCAGAGTCAGGATAGGGAGCCAAGTGTTCTTACTTCAAACCCAAAGTTCTTTCCACTTTGTCACTTTTGTTCAGATTAGCCTTTCAAATTTGTTGTACTAGGACATGACCTACCTTAAAATTATTGTTAATGACTTACAAATGAAGGAAATTTTCAGAAGGTATTATATTAGAGGGGAAGAAGTAGTGTACAGGCAATTAATGAGAAAGAAATAATAAAAATCAATCTTGATAACCTTGATACTTTATTTCCTGACCTTTTACTTCCACCCAGAAGTCATTTACTCAAATACTACTAGAAATTGGAGCTTACTCAAGGTCAAAAGTTACGGTGGTATGGCTACCAGCCAAAGCTAACTTTATGCCAAAATTATAATCTTTAAAAGAGGCTACACTGAAGATGTCTTTAGGGTCAAATATAAAGGTATTACAAAAACCTTGGGTCAAACACACCTCTTAAAAAATTAAATGATGTGAGGTTGTCAAAAATTAGTAAGATCTGTGGAACTCCATTTAACATGTTAAAACTGTCATAGATCATGATGCTGGCCAGTTTTTTTAGGCTTTAAAACTCTTTTTCTAAATCAAGTTGAAAAATTGTCCAGTTGTTACTTTAAATTTTATTACCAGCATCCGGCGTTTCCCTACCCTATTTGCATGTCAAAACTTCCTTGCTACCCTCCCTATACTTGCTGAACACAAGATATTTCCTGATATATGATTTCAAACTCCTTAACAAGTTTGACCTTAATTAAGAGTTTGAACTTTGCTCTCTATCTCTTTGATTCCACAACCATCAGGCAACACTGACCAGTCTTATAAGTCCCACTTTCCAAGCTAATCAGTAGGCCCACTTGGTTGGGTCCCTTGGTGAGTGCAGCAAATTCATTGTTTCTCCATGTTTCCTCTACTTGAGAGGGAAAAGCAGAGTGAGGAACAAAGTTAGGACAGGTGGGATGCTAAAAGAGCAGAATCTCTCTATAAATCAAGTAGACTAATAAATCTATATTGAGTGTAAAATGATTTTTATTGAGCTCCTTCAATCTATCAGGCACTGAGTTGTATGCTTTCACATTTATTATTTTTTTTATTTTCTTTCAATCTTATGAGGGGAATGTAAAATATATTTCTATTTTATCCATATAGAGATTGAGACTCAAAAAATGTAAGTAACTCTAAGTTTTTTTCCTAAGAAAAATTTTTCTGAGAGATTATTTGATGCCAAATCTGATAGAACAACTTTTTTTTGGTCATACTGATTCAAAGTTAATCTCATCCCAGATCTAATACATAATCCTCTGAGCCCCACTGCTATTATATCTTTCACCTTGAAGAGAGAAGTGAATGCTTTTGGGTACCTGGAGATGCCATGTTCACACATATCGTGGCTATAGATTAAATTCAGTTACTCTGTGGGCAAATATTTATTGGATTGAAGACAGCTCAGTCAATATAAATTGTGGTAAAAACTGAAGTTAATTAGCTGAAAGTGAAAAGTGAAGTCTCTCAGCCTGGTCTGACTCTTTGCGACCCCATGGACTGTAGCTTATCAGGCTCCTCCATCCATGGGATTTTCCAGGCAAGAGTGCTGGAGTGGATTCCCATTTCCTTCTCCAGGGGATCTTCCTGACCTTCCTGATTCAGGAGTCGAACCCAGATCTCCCACATTGCAGGCAGACGCNCCCATGGACTGTAGCTTATCAGGCTCCTCCATCCATGGGATTTTCCAGGCAAGAGTGCTGGAGTGGATTCCCATTTCCTTCTCCAGGGGATCTTCCTGACCTTCCTGATTCAGGAGTCGAACCCAGATCTCCCACATTGCAGGCAGACGCTTTACCGTCTGAGCCACCAGGGAAGCCGAGATAGATGTATATTCCAGGGCCAAATATTATTCAATGACACTTACTTTATACAAGGGTTTTTTGTATAAAACCCAAGACTGCACTTATCAAGAGTGATGGCATAGTTAACAGTCAGAATCCAAGTTCAGAAACTCCTTATTTTCAGTTTATAGTTTGGTTAAATATAATTACTAAAATGCAATATTATTAAACAGAAACAAAGTTGCAGGAGAAAGTAAGAAGATGATGATATTCATCCAAGTAAAATATTGATGACTTCTAAAAGGAATGCTGACAGATTATAGGTAAAATCTGATTAGAAAATTAGTGTCAGATATATTAGGCAGGGATGATCTCTCCATATTGATTTAAATTACATGACTCAAAAGAAGGGCCCCTCCTAAGTCTTAATGTTCTTTCAGCCATACTGACCTAGATTCAGAGCAACATCTGACATGCAGCTTCATCTTTCTCACTGATCTTGAGAACTTATTTTTTTTTCCTTCCCTAAAGTCCAAAAGTTTGTTCCTTCAAGATGTTTATACTTTTTCCAAATTAAAAAGAAAAAGACTAAATTTCCTCCACACTGATTAAAATCATGTACCCTAAAAGGTGTCATTTACATTATTTTGGAAATAAACTATCACTTAAAAAAAAAAATTGGCTATGCAGCACTGGGTCTTCATTGTTGTGCTTGAGCTTTTTCTAGCTGTAGTATGTGGGCTTAATTGGCCCCCTCACTCCCATCGCCTCCTCAGACATGTGGGATCAATCTTAGTTCCCCAACCAGGGATCAAACCTGTGTCCCCTGCATTGGAAGGCAGATTCTTAACCAATGGACTACCATGGAAGGCCTACATTATCACTTCTTGACATCAGTCACTAAGATGTATCTGTCAGTAAGACTCTACCTTGTAATTTACACAAAGTGAATTTACAAGGAATATGACAACATAAAAACATTCCCAGTTTTGTTTTCCCTTCTTTTTTTCTTAATATTTGAGGTCAATTTTATTAAGAAAAGAATTACACTTGGCCACAAATTGTTGGATGGTAACCTTTCTTAGGTTTGCATGTTAAAATTTGAGAGTATAATGAGAAAAAAATTGAGATGGGACCAAAAGATCTTAAGCCACTCTCTGTCCCTTGTCTCCCTCTCCTCTGTTCTTTTTCTTCCCCTTCATCTCTCTCTCACTTGTTCTTCTATTTATTAATCTCCTACATGAGAAAGACAATAACCTGAATAAATAGGGCATAATAAACAGGTATGGGCCCTTAAGACCACAGTGAAAAAAGACATCAACACTGATAAATACATATGTGGTGATACACGTGGGTATTCAACAATACTCTGAAACAACTACATGTCTGTTTCATGAGAGATATGCATTACTCATGATTCTAAGTAAAGATATTTTAAAACTAAATACATATCAGTGTTTATTATTGTTCTTTCTATTCATTTCCTTTGCATAAAAAGTAAATCTTATGATATACAATTATTCTTAGAATATTCTGAGAATCAATTTCTATGTATGTGAAATATTGGCATTGGGCTTTTTTTATCTTTATCTAAAGTTTTTTTTTAAACTTTAACTTAAAAAAAAAAACTTTATTTAAAGGTTTTTTCAAGGACTGACTATAGCACAGGGAACTATACTTAATATTTTATTACTATAAGGGAAAAGAATCTGAAAAATAGTATGTAGAATATATATATATGTATATATATGTATAACTGAATCACTTTATTATACACCTGAAACTAAAACAACTATACTTCAATACAAAAATAAAGTTCTTTTCAGGTCTAAAATACTGTGACAATGGAAAATCTCATGAATCGTCAGGTTTGGCGTCTATATATGCTGCTTTTTTTTTTTTTTTTTCATTATGAATCCCTGTTTCAACACTCATAGGAATTACCTTTACCCTTACATTTTAGGGTTTGTTTTTTTTTTGTCCCATTCTTATTTCCTTGTGATTGACAACGCAAGGAAACTCAGTTTTAGGTCTTCCAAATTTCAGAGAAGATACACAAAGTATCTAACTCCTGGTGGTTGTTTAATAATGGTATTGATTGATTAAATAAAGAGCTTGAACTCTACTATTAGAGAACCATGTCACATTTCCCTTCATGAAGATCATTCATGGGGAGGGGTGAATTTGACTAAAAGATAGGGCCATTTGATCTGAACCAGTGTCCAGGTTGGTTTAGGGCCATCTTGCAGTCATCTAGTGGAAAAACTGAACAAAGGAACAAGCTTACAACTGAAGAGGAGAAGGATACTTCAAAGAAATAGGCAGAGTTTTTTAGTTTTCTTCTATTCATAATATGTTTAAATAGCATCTTTAAACTTTTAAGCAAATAGCATATAGTGTGGATGATGAAACCTAACCTTGCCTATTTCAACAATGATTCAAAATACTTTTCAAAGATTTCAGATTAAGCAAAACACAAAAGGCAGTTTGTTAAACATTTTCTCTTGACTGTTAAACATGTGTATCCACAAAATTATATCATTTTTTGATCATTTAGGCTAATATTTGTAAAAATTCACTTTAGCAGGATCCCTTTAAAATCTAAGAAGTCCTGTGAGTTCATTTTCCCAATACAAATAAAATATTTTCTCTTTCAAACTAGAACACAATTTTTCCCCAATAAATGAATTCTACCTTTAGAAGGTTCTTCTGAAAATGAACTATGGTTTTAATAAGGATCTTGAAATTCACTGACATGACAATGTTCCCATATTAGAGTACAGCTTACATTCATTAGGTGTGTGACTGAATTTCCTGTTTAATTTTAGGTTAATGAAATAAATACTTTAATATAGCTCTCTCTATTTTTTTCTAATCCTCATAGTTTATGAATGAATAGGGCAGCAATCCAAATTCTGGGCATCTTACACAGGGTCAGAAGACTGGACTTACTTAGTGGACTATTCATCCCACTTGGAGGACAAAGGAGGTTGTCTGACATCTTTTGGTAATAACAGAAACGTGATGAAGAAGTCTCATAAGACAAAGCAGGGTTTTCTCTGTTGAAGCGACTTTTCACTGTGAAACTCGGGAGGAGGCTGCCGAGTGTGCAGTGATCTCTTTTGAGGACTTAAGAATGAGTGGCTTCAATAAGCTATGAGGACAAAGTGAAACGACACCTTTATAGATTCCAGTGGCTCAGAAGACTCCACTTTGACATTTCATTTTACCTTGGCCAACAACTGCAATGAAAAATAGCCCAGACACATGATAGGATATGCCCTTATGCATGATATTTTGTATCAGATATATCAGTCACATTGCAAAGGACTTAGATCAACTTAAAAAAAATAAAGCCCAATAGAATGATTACAGCCGCTGCCTAGAATGACAAGTATTATCAACAAAAATTAATCAGGCGCATCTTTTAGTGAACTCAATTAATAATGTGCAACAACAGGGTCTCTTTTCTTAAGATGAAAATTAATTAGTGGAGGGAAGGTCACTTGGAGATGCTGACATCACTCATCAGAATGCTCTGGCAGCTCTAATTATTTGTCTTCCAGGCTTGGGTGATCAGAAATTATTGCAATACCTGAGCAACATTTTGAAAAAGCTTTGTGCATGGCTCTTTTAATTAGACCTGGTATTTGATTAATGCAGTGGAAGCATTTAGATCAGCCTCTTATCATTGAGTGACTTAGAAGTTTTAGGAAATTATGCTGTGTGAGACAGGGTCACTGAAGAGGTTTGGAATCTATATATTTTTATTAATAAAGAGTTATAATGTTAAATTAGATTTATCTTTCTCTTATAAGCACTCCGTTTATTGCCAAGCCAGATAATGTACAGTATAGAATTTTATGTATTCATATTTCAAGCATTTTTTTTTTCTTTTTTTGCCTCTCAATGAAAATAACCATGCTTGAAGTTTTAGAATTGAACAATTTAATCTGAAAATCTTTCAGGACTTCATGTAGGTCAAAGGATGAATATAATTGTATGTCAAAATTCAACATTAAGAAAATTCAGTTAGGGTCTTGTGTACAGACGTTGCAGGCTCATAACGTGAATATAGAGACAAACTCTCCTGGACAAATAGGCAGGGAAAAATATCACAATATTGTAAATATTGATATAACTACTTATTTCATGAGTTGAATAATTGCATTTTTAAATTTTAGGGGATTAAAAAATCTGTGATAAAACTTGTCTACATTAACTATGTACTTGTTTATATATTTGAGGAGTTTTCATGCAACTTACATGGTATTCATACCAATGGTACTTTAAGCTGATGTTCACATTAAATGTCAGCTATGGTTTGGCTATAGGTTTCTTCAAAGACCACAGCATGAAGTGGAATTAGGGTAAATTTTATAATAACATTTTAATCTGCAGGGTGACATATTCAAACCTTTCAATTTTGCTGACCTAACAGTAAGTAAGTAAGTGTTAGTAAAGAAAGCTGAGCGCCGATGAATTGATGCTTTTGAACTGTGGTGTTGGAGAAGACTTTTGAGAGTCCCTTGAACAACAAGGATATTCAACCAGTCTATCCTAAAAGAAATCAGTCCTGAATATTCATTGGAAGGTCTGATGCTGAAGCTGAAGCTCCAATACTTTGGCCACCTGATGCGAAGAACTGACTCATTTGAAAAGATCCTGATGCTGGGAAAGATGAAGGCGGGAAGTGAAGGGGATGACAGAAGATGAGATGGTTGGATGGTATCACCAACTCAAAGGACATGAGTTTGAGTAAACTCTGGGGGTTGGTGATGGACAGGGAGGCCTGGTGTGCTGCAGTCCATGGGGTTGCAAAGAGGCGGACATGATTGAGGGATTGAACTGAACTGAACTGAAGTATTCATCGTTCAGTTGTGCTTGACTCTTTTTGACCCCATGGTATGGATATGTAAACACACATACATCTTCTTTCAAGAATATAGGTTTTTTTGGATACTACTGTTGATCCAATTAGAGAAGTAGCATAGGGTAGTAAAAGGCACTTGACTTTAGATAAAAAAAATCTGGTGTGAAATCTTGATTCCATTGTTTAACATTTGTGTGAATATGAGAGAGATGCTCAGTCTCTCTGGATGTCAATGTCTTCACCTGTAAATGGAGAAAGTAGCCCTAATCTTATGAGCAGTAAGGAAAATTAAATGAGATGATGTATTTGGAATGCTTACTGTGTGTGTGCCCAGTCACTCAGTCATGTCTGAGACTTCGTAACCCCATGGGCTATAGCCCTCCAGGCTCCTCTGTCCATGGGATTTTTCTAGACAAGAATACTGGAGTGGGTTGCCATTTCCTCTTCCAGGGTATCTTCCCAATGCTCACAATAGTGATCAAAATCTTGCAGGCATTCAGTACATGTTAATTTCATTCACAATGTTGAACACTGAGGTTTTGATGATCTTTAAGTTATTTGTAAAAAGATCTAAGTGGTTTGCATGATTTTCAGTTTAATAGAGCAATCTTGAAACTAGATGGACTCTATTTTAAGACAATAAATATACCCTTAAAATCAACAACTTGAGGATACTTATATACCTTAAGTGTATCACTTATACACTCTAATTAATGATCTATATTAAAATTGTCTGAGATGTAGCCATGATTTAGATATTAATGAAAAATAAGGTAACTTGTCCTATACTCCCTGGTAAAACATTTGGATACTTATTTCTGCTGATGAATTATGCATGCAAAGTCCGAATGAGGCACACTGATTTATTTTCCCTCTTTTATGCCTTGATTTTCAGGCTGTGTGCAAAGCAGTGTATATTTTTTCTGTCCTGCACTCCCACTGACTATATTATGCTCCTGGGGCTCTTCAAGTGGAGGAGACACGCAGCTCTGCTCACGGATGGCAGGTTGGCCTATAAAGCCAAGGTAGCAAACGGACATTTGGGAGAAAAGATTTTAAAATTAGTGTCAGATGTGGAATTGTTAGGGCAAAGTACAACATCTCTGCTCAGATGTCAATCCCATTCACACTTCTATACCTCTCAAACCCCTGCTATTTAAAAATCTACGAACTCACATCTTAAAAACTTCAAATTGAGACTGCTAAGTAGACCTGTAAAATAATGACCCTGGATAACTTAAAAATATCTATCTAACAAATATTTATACAACAGTAACTATGTGCCAGGCATTATTCTAGGTTGATTAATGAGAAAGAAAACCCAAAATTAGGAACAGTATGCTGTTTCCAAAAGACAACAGTGAAATAAATGAGAAAAAATGCCTGAAAAACATGTGCTTGACTGCCTTACATACCAATTGGTATTATACAGTGTCACCTGCTCCCAGAGATGAGAAATATCAAATCATTAGCTGCCATCCAGAGGAAGGTTTTCTGTTGCTACCCCCATTCAGATTTTCTGGTTACAGGATCAGTTTCCTTGGAAGAGGGTTTTGTGTTGTTGGCTGACTCCAATCCCTGCTGATGCTCTTGTGTCCATTTGTAGAGTCTCCAGATATGCAGGGGCTTCCCAGGTGGTGCTAGTGGTAAAGAACCCACCTGCCAATGCAGGAGACGTAAGAGACACGGGTTCGATCCCTGGGTCGGGAAGATCCCCTGGAGGAGGTCACGGCAACCCACCTCAGGGTTCTTGCCTGGAGAATACCATGGACAGGGGAGCCTGGTGGACGATAATCCCTAGGCTCTCAAAAGAGTCAGACAAGACTGAAGCGACTTAGTACACATGAATGCACTCAAGCAGATATCTGGGGACTCTTCACAGCATCTTTCCCCTTCTGTTCCAACTCACTTCCAGGTCTGGGATGGGCTGTACTGTACTCCACTGTGCCCACAGCACAAGGTGGAGAAGCGAGGGCCACAGGACTTGGAGTCTGGAGACGTGGCTTAATGTTCCACTCCTGTCACTAACCCACATCTTTAAGCTCTTTAAGGTCACATCTAGCTCTGTAATCCTAGGGTAGGTGTCTGTTAGATTAGGAGCTTATCAACATCAGCAACTATATCTAATTCATATTTGTATCTCTAGGCATAAAGGAAGAAAGGGTAGGAGATAAAATTTCCACACAAGGCAAATCTTCCTTCTACCTTTCCTCACCCTGTTTACTTGATGTAGCTTCAACTTCCTACTCAAAGGGCAAATAATTCCCTGCATTATGATAACTAATTGATTTTATTGCTAGAGAAATTAATAGAAAGAGATGGTACCATGAGCAACATCCCATTTCAAAGCACATTGAAACTTCTTTTCAACATTCTTTTAAGTAATTTTCCAAAAATGCAACCTCTAGTTCTTTGGCCAGCATTTCAGTCTTCTTATGGTAGAAATCATGACAGATCCTTGCTAACTTTATGAAATTTGATTAGCACCTAACAGGAGGAAATGCACTCCACTCTAGCAACCCACTCCAGTATTCTGGCCTGGAAAATCCCATGGGCAGAGAAGCCTGGTGGGCTACAGTCCATGGGCTGTAAAGAGTCAGATACTACTGAACGCCTAACACTTTCTTCTTTCTAACAGTATGAATTGGAGGTTCTTACTAAGCATTGTCAAAGGTAGGAAAGTTGAAAAGGCATTGCATGTAAAAGAAGAAAAATATCTTTGAAAAGTTAATAAACTTTTCTTATAAGACCCTAAAGTGAGAATTTTCAGAGTACTAATTTAGGGCCATCCATGTTGATTCGTTTTTGAATGCCTCAAACTCTGTCTGGCTATGGGAACTTAGACAAGCTGCTTCATCCCCAAGCCTCAGGTACGGTGTTTATAAACTGAGCATATGCAGAGAAGAGTTACCTGGGCTCTGCAACTTTTTTCTATCAAGATGATAAAAATGGTTCCAAGTAAACTAGAAGGTTTCAAAAATCAGAAGTCTTCTCCTAAGAGAAAGACTCTAACATCCAAACTGCAAAGTGAACTTGTATTTTCTACAACTATTTGTCTACTGTAGGTAAATTGTAAGATCATTCAAGATTCAGTGATGACTTTAAAACATCCTACTTTATTTACTGGTGAGTCACCCTGTCCTCCATTTCCTCTAATTGTGTAGTTGGCAATTAGAAAAAATTTCCCCTAGGATTATTTATCAAACAGACCTACATTTATTCACCTAACTTGCCTGCAAGTTTTAAATATTTAAAGCTGGGTAGACTTGAGGTGTTTTCAGATTTGAAGTAAAATATGGTACTTTTGAAAAGCTTCTATCATCAATTGTCTTCTGGAACTTGTTTTAATTTATAGCATTTGAAGCAAATTATAATAAACAAGCCCTTTTCTTCTTAGTATCATACATCTTATTGCCTCCATGATCTGATGAGTAACTGATTAAATTAGCACAACCTTTCTCTGCACTGAGACACCGGGAGTTATTGACAATAGTATATATCATTTCTTAACAAATTCCTCTGTGATTTTTCTCAAGCCTGTTCATCTGATTCTATTCAATCAATAGAAAATGTTTGTAAGAAAAATACTGCTAGTAAATTCTTATACTTTCTCTGGACACATAGTTTAACTTGTCAGAGTCTTTCCATGTGTATACAATAAGACCTTTCTGTTTGACAAATATAAGGATGCCCAAGTTGTTTTGTCAAATGCGTCACCTCAAGTTATATAGCTAATGGTACGCATTTGATCACCTTGCTAACTGTTTTAAATCGAGAAACAAAGGAAACTACACATGTATATTAAAACTGATTAGCATTACACCCTAAAGCAATTAAATAAATATTAGAAGAAACTCCCACAACCCTTTGTTTTGCTATAAGGGGCTCAGCTGTGCTCCTTCTAACCCTAACTACATCACTTCAAATTACCAGTAAATTAACAGAGGAACACTTTCAACCTCAGAGCAGATTTGATCCAAATAGTCTTTAAATGCCATTTCTGTTCCTATTAACCTAAAGATCGGCATAACAGATATTTTCTCGAGGCTGCCCAGCAGTCTAGGGCATTAACGGTGAAGTTGTGACAGCACTTTTCATGATGATTTATGATTCCATGTTTAACTTGATTACGCCAATGCTGACTCTGAATACTATTTCAATTAGTGCACAGAAGGTCACATCACAAATATTCCTCTATAATCTATTCCTATTAACACTAATACACAGAGTAACCAAATCTTTTCACCCTTGTTGATTCACATCATCCATAGCCCTAACTGCAGGCTTGTTTACCAGTTTACTGCCTTGGACACTTCCGAAATAGTAATTTTCACTCCTTTGAGTATCATTAATAGCTGTGCTATGACATGGGGAATAAAGCATCTCTCTGCTGGCATTTGTGCATTAATAATTATCAAAGTCTCAGATTTATTAAACAGGAGGTCTGCTTTCTAAACTGCCTGTCTAAAGCATTATTTCATGACCAATTACTAAATAAATATACAAAAGATTTTTTAGGGAAATGAACCTGGCTTCCTCCTAAAATCAATTTGAGCAACAACTTTCTCTCATTATTGCTCTCTTAACGACTTCAGGGAGTTGCTCCCAGATAGATGTAACCAATCATAATCCAGTTTTCTTTTTTTGACTAATTTCTATGTCTAATCATTGGGGAAAACAGAGAATATTGGGTCATCAGGTCTTTCTTTTCTACCTGAAAACTGCTTATTAAACAGCCCCTGTGGGACAAAATTAAGACTACAAAGGGGAGTGGAGTTTTACGGAAAAAAAAGTTTTCAATTTGTCCAAAGGTTAAAGTGAAACCAACTGCTGGAGACAAAATCCACACATCATTTAAACAATTAGTGAGGAATGTTCAAAGACTTTATGTTCAAAGTGCACACAATTTGTATGTTAAGTCATATGTGGAGGGAATCTAGACTTAAAGTTAATTAACAATAAACCAAGAGGGCTTCATCGCAGACGTTTAACTGCACCAAGAGGCCGGCGTCCAGCCGAGAGCATGGCGGGAAGCAGGACGGAGGGGGTGGCATGTCACCATGCTCAGTGGGTCCCCAATAAATGCCTTATTAACAACGATGATGTCAGCCTTGCAAAATATTAAAGGGCCTTGTCCCTGTGGCTTGCTTTTTCTTGTTTAAGTGACCTGAAAAACACTTTTAATAACAAGGTATTTACGGAAGGAAAAAAAAAATCAATAATATTATTTCACAACCCACTATTGCCAATTCATCGGCAATCTTGCTTTCAAGGATTCTCCAGCAATCAAAAATCATATTGTCATTCCTCTCATAGCAAATTTTACTGATTTTTCATGATATACTCAATAAAAGCTTAGTGTCTATGAGAGCAAAAAAAAAAGCTTTTCTTTTTTGTTGGGCGAGACTGAATTTGAATGATTATAGCACTTTTTAAAAGCCAAACGAATGGACAGAGTTTATAAAAATACGATTGACATGAACTTTTTGCATTTACAAACATTTTCTTTCAAAAGTTGAAGTATAGTTGATTTACAGTGTGTTCGTTTCTGGTGTACAGCAAAGTGATTTAGGTTTTTATACATATATTCTTTTTGCATTGTCGTCTGTTATAGGATAGTGAACATAGATTCTTGTGTTATATGGTAGGTCTTTGTTTTTTATATATTTGATGTACATTAGTTTATATATCGGAGAAGGCAAAGGCACCCCACTCCAGTACTCTTGCCTGGAAAATTCCATGGATGGGGGAGCCTGGTGGGCTGCCATCCATGGGGTCGTGAAGAGTCAGACGCGACTGAGTGACTTCACTTTCACTTTTCACTTTCATGTATTGGAGAAGGAAATGGCAACCCACTCCAGTGTTCTTGCCTGGAGAATCCCAGGGATGGCGGAGCCTGGTGGGCTGCCGTCTATGAGGTCGCACAGAGTCGGACACGACTGAAGTGACTTAGCAGCAGCAGTTTGTATGTGCTAATTCCAAATTCCTAATTTATTCCTCCCCCACCTCCTCTTTCCCCTTTAGTAACCCTAAGTTTGTTTTTTGTGTGTATGTCTGTTTCTGTTTTGTCATTCAGGTCATTTGTATGATAATTTTGATTCCAAATATGAATGATTTCATATAATATTTGTCTTTCTCTGTCTGACTTATTTCCCTTAGTATGATGATCTCCGGGTCTCCCGCATTGCAGGCAGACGCTTTACTGTCTGAGCCACCAGGGAACCCCATGATGATTGCTAGTTCCATCCTAGAGATGGCCTTATTTCTTTTCAGAGATTTTATACAATTGCTCTACTTCAGCCAGAGGTAGACAGCTAGCCAGTACTGATTATGTACTGATCCATCCGCTTGTCCCCATGCACCCACACATTTGCTTACCTTCTTGGTTCCTTTCCTATCATCCACCGTTTTCCCTACACTGGATTTTTAGGTCATCTTTCAGGCCCAGGTCTCATAATCCAAAGGAATTCATCGTCCCTAGACTTCCCTGGTGGCTCAGATGGTAAAGCGTCTGCCTCCAATGCGGGAGACCCGGGTTCGATCCCTGGGTCAGGAAGATCCCCTGAAGAAGGAAATGGCAATCCACTCCAGTACTATTGCCTAGAAAATTCCATGGACAGAGGACCCTGGTAGGCTACAGTCCATAGGGTCGCAAAGAGTCTGACATGACTGAGTGACTTCACTTCACTAATCCTTGCTAGACTATTAACTGCAAATAAGACAGTACCCCACACTGAATCAACATGTAACCCCATCCATAGATGTATTAATAAAAAGGGAATCTTAAAGAATCATTGAAAAAAAAAAAAACTACAATAGTAAAATGATGTGGGTTGGGATAATGATTTGTGGATGAGAGTGCTTTTAAATAATTCCTTTAACCCAACAGAGAAGTTCTCTGTTACATCCGTAAAACTTTCCCTGGTCTTTGGAATGCTAGAGACACAGAAACCACAGGCCTAGGAGGTTGTACTCTTGTCTCTGAGATGTGCCTGTCTAATCTTGCACATAGAGGATCCCGACAGCCAAAAGGAAAATTGACTCGAAGCTCGTGAATATCCAACTGTCTATTATTTTCCTGTTACAAAGTTAACTCCAAAAATCTGAGAAACTGGGAAGAAATCACCCCTTACAACAAAGTATGTAAAAGTGCTGTGTGTGGTGCCTGGCACATAATAACTGCTCAAGGAAAATTAGTTTTCTTCCTCCCATTCTCTGTATTGATTCTCATTCTCCCTCAGTCACTCCCGCTTCCATGCACTCAACTTTCAAAGATGAATTATCCCAAAGATGAAAGTCGGTTATTCTGGAGGCTTGCATTCTGTGCATTTTATAATCTCCCATCCCCCACACTCTTCCCCATGGTTCATGTCAACACAGCTGGAACAAAGGGTAAGTTGCAAAGACTTTTAAATAAAGGATTCACTTTCCATTCCAGTACTGGAAAGCTGGTTGAAAACTTATTTAGGAGTAGAATTAACAATCCAGAAGGCAGAGGGGAGAAGAATTTCATGCCAGGGTAGCAAATAGGAAAGAAAATCATCTGATTTCTCTTCGTTGCCTGAAGACACACTCATGGGAGCTTAAGTATGGACTGGTAAAGATGAATGAACCTCCTTATTGTTGCATTAATAGGATAGTTAGAGTTAAGGATCAGTGAACATTTATTCTTATAATAAAAGCTTTCTTTAGTTTTCCATATAAATGTACTTCTTTGTATAATAGTATCTGTGTGTAATCATAAGTGATGCTTAGCCTACATGTCTGAGTGATTAGGGAATAGTTATAAATTTTTATATGCATATATCCATATCTCCACGTGGAGAGAGCCTGCCTTTCTTTTACAGGTGGTTCATAAAAAGATTGTAATAGGAAAGATCCACTTCAAATGAAAGGTTGAGCTGTTACGTCTAGATGGAGAGTGATCACAGAGATTAGCCCCTTGCCCTGAGTAATTTATAAAAAGCAAATGAGGGACTGGTGGCCACGAAAATAAATATAATTAACCCACTTAGAAAAACCTTCACCCTTGTTACAGATGGTTTCTGCACCATCAGATCGACTAGTCACACACAAATAAATTAAGAGAAAGATTCCAAGATTTTAAAGTTTCTTTCTAATTTCTTCATAAATAATTGGGCTGTAGAAGAATACCCCATTTTTCAAACTCTGAATAAGCACCTCATGTATATGAGCCAGTTCATAATTTTTGCACAGATGTCACACTCCACAGGATATAAAAACAAACTAAAGATAGCCGGCCATATAACGTGTAGATATATCATCGTTACAGATGCTCGGTAGGGCTTGTGCATTTTTTTCCTCCCAAACAAATCTCAAACCTACATATTTTGAAGATATAAATTTCTCATTTGTTATTCTTGGACATGTTCTTTCTTTTTTTTTAAGGGAATTTTTTAAAAGTTCCAGACCCACAAAGCTGGCATGAAACTGTCAGAGCAGAGAAAGAAGCCCCCATTTCTACACAAAGAAGATGCAACAAAGACAGTGTGTTTTTCTGACACTGCCTATGAGGGCCTGCTTAGTGAGAATGAACAGCATCCTCCTCAATGAATTCAGGCTTTTGGCTCAGCCATTTGGGGTCCTGTCTGCTGACAAAGAGCCTGCAAATGTTATTGGCAGTGTAATTTACTGTAAATCTTCCTTTCAGGCCTGAAACACACAACTGTGCCTTACTGAGAACTGAGGGGAAGACGGGGAAATCTTTCCTAGATGTTATTTTTCCTGTTTGTGTGCACGACTGATTCATTTGAGCAGAACCACTCTGTCGGTGGACTGATGAAATCATGTGACTGCCACTCCACCGTGTTTCTATAATTCCCCTAAACTGAGGGTTAAATGAGATTAGGTGCTCCTCTGAGGAGTCGGGGTCAGCTGCTTTGTAAAAGGGAGAATATCAAATATTGATCACAATCCTTCCCGCAGGAAATGCCCGAAGAGGAAATGCCCAGGTGGCGTTTTGTTTATAGAATATTGTTCTTAGGAGGGTGTGGGATTCAACAGCCTGAGTTTGAATCTTGACTATTCTATTTCTTAGTGTGACATTAATTGAATTATTTAACTTACAAAGCCTCAGTTTTCACACCTGTAAAATTGGAACCTATGAGTATGTAGCTTTAAGTTACTGTGAGAATTAAATAAAATATTGCATCTAAAGTGCCAGCACACGGATCTTAACCCTATGTTTTCATTGTTGCCATTCTACATATTACCTGGAAGGAATCACTATGGACGATTCTGGTACCTTCTTCTGTAGATTGATGGCTGAAATGTTTTCAACATGTGTTTATTTGAGGGGCTTATCTCTGATCTCTCTCCGATCTCTTTTGGAAAAGGTAGTAGCATAAGGAAGAATAGAGTATATTTATACAGTAGCCGGGGCTTCCCAGGTGGTGCTATTGGTAAAGAACTTACCTGCCAATGCAGGAGACATAAAAGCTGTGGGTTTGATCCTTGGGTTGGGCAGATTTTTTGGAGGAGGGCATGGCAACCCACTCCAGTATTCTTACCTGGAGAATCCCATGGACAGAGGAGCCTGGCAGGCTATAGTCTGTAGGGTCGCAAAGAGTCAGACACAATTGAAGTGACTTAATACGTATGCATGCAGTAACAAAGCTTTGTAAACAGTTTTTCTCCCCACTTTTTGCTATCCTAACTTTTGCTTTGTCCTTTCCTCTTTCTTTGGGTAAGACCATCAGGTGCCTACACCTGCAGTATAAATTTACCTCAAAAACCCCATTATGGAGAAAGCCTTGAAATGATAGTGAAAATGACGAATACTCTATGTGGGTATGGGACACAGGAGTGCCATGTGAGGCAGATTGAAACTATTCTGGAGACTGGCAAAAGTAAAGGCTCTTTCCTCTAAAGGTGGAATGGCAAGAACTATGGATTCGGGCAACACTTGAGCTGGAAGGGGTGGTGAGAAGGTTGAACCTGCTTCTCAGGTAACCCTGTGCACTCTGGCAGTATGACCTTACACAGGTCATAAATTTATCCCTCATGATATTTAATTTTCTCATGCATATAAACATAACAACTGCCTCACAAGTGTGTTGTTAGAATCTAGGAAATGATTTTATTTCAGATGAAAACCTTTGGCAATTATGAATATTACTGCATGACAGATATTCATAACAATTTATTTGATAACTAAATAATAATTTAATAACGTCTGTTAAGGTTCTTCAAAACTGTGGGAGAATGAATGAGAATGAGAAAACAGGTTTTAAAAGCTGAAAAGATATAAATTTAGAAGCAACCAACGAACCTGTCTGGGTTTAGAACCTTTTTTTCTACAAGATTTGTACGAAATACGAGGAAAAATAAAGGGAAGAACTACTTCAAATGGAAGGAAGAAAACCAAAGGTGCTTACTCTTCTAGAGGTGACATAGTTGAAGAAAATACTTTGGCAATTTTGGACAATAATAATAATGATAACAACAATATCATAATGGGAACAATAGTAGCTAACATCTTTACTATCTCATTTGCTTGTGAAAACAAAACAGAATATTGTGGAATGATTCAAGAACCAGAATCAAAAATCAATCCTTTAATTATGAAACATCTTTGTGAGTGTCTTGTTTGATGTCCATCTTGGAGATTGGGAGGAGTAGGAAGAGTTATAGAATGAACATGTGCAGAATGACCACCTTCTGGACAATGAACACTTATGAGTTGAATCCAGAGTAGGGGCAGGGAGAAAAAGGGAGGAGATAGATCAAAAGGGAAGGGAAGGGGAGTCTGATATTCCTCGGGCACCTACTATGCACCAAAACTGTGCAGAGCACTTTGTGTAAGTATGCACATTACAAGGGGTAAAGATAGAAAGAAAGGACTCCTCAGGTCTTTGGAGTCCAGTTTGCAATGCGAAAATAATTGAAATTAAAGAGAGTTAGAACAAGCACTTCCCATTACAAGTCCTAAATTACCTAGATAATTTAGAATATCAGGATGGATAGACTAGGGAGCTGACCCATTATGGTCATTCTTTCATTCTTTGTCCCCATTCTGAAATTCTCACAGAAGTCAGTAAGAAGTCAATAACCTCTTTACCTTTGGGTTTGCGAACGTAATTTCTCTGATGCTAAGAGGAGAATTCAGGTTTATTGTGTTATTCTTATAAATGATAGATCAGGAGTAACTTTATAAAACATGATGTGATAAAACAAATAATAATATATTTGAGTATCTAAAAGCACAGAGTAGTTCCTATAATTTCTTTCTCATTCTTTCCTCTTATTTCTTGTCCTTCTCCTTCCCTTCCTCCCTTTTTTTTCCTTTGTGTGTCCCTTCCTCCCCTCCTTTTTTTCTTTCTTCTTTCTTTTCCTTCCTTCTAGCTTTTCTTCCTGTTCTCAATAACTGAAAACTAGTTATATAGTTATCTAATACTTTCTGTGATATATCCTTTACTCTGTTAATTCCACTTCTTGTCACAGAATTTGACCTTTTAATAACTGTTCAGTAATTATTTCTTATTATATTGCAAATATATTTTCCTGATCAGAGTAAAAAAATAATTCTGCAACTGTAATTGGCAGAAATAGGATTAAGGATATGATTTCTGCATTTACAGTTCCCTACACTGCCTCTATCCTTTGTTACAGACTCAACAAAGACACACAGACATGAAAAAACTGTAGTGGTCTCTCACTTCTGATGTGAAGTTAATTTTTAATAAATTTGTCACTACAAGATGTACATTCTTATTTAAATTGAAAATTTCCCAGTAGTGAACAATTTCCCCCAAACAAGCTTTGCTCACTTTATTTTTAATAGACTTGGGGTAGACATGCTTTTCTCTAAATATTAGAAGTTGTTTTGATATGTATTTATGGGTTAAATATAATAATTTCTTGCTGTGAATTTTTAAACCTTGGATTTAGAAAAATAATTCTAGACTTCTTTTGCCCAAACTGACTTTGTCCGTATTGAATGCTTCTTATACAAAGTGACAACGCTTATGGTGCCGACAGCCAGAGAGCCTCTTGGGGCTGCACTAGTCTGCAGTAAATGAAAAGCTCTTTTCAGACTGAATTTTAGTTGTGTATTGTTATTTGTCTTACAGTCCATTTATTAGTCCAGAGATAATGTGACAGTTGACTCTTACAGTAACACAGTACTCATTAGCTAGCTTGCCAGGGAGGTGCCAACATCCGCTGGAGATTGTATTTTATTAATCTTCATGGCTCATTTGGAAGCCCGGCTGGCTATCTTGTAATGTGCCCTCTTGCTGACTGGGACAGGGATGTGTAGCCATGCTTACGACTGAAGAATATAAACTTGCATGATAGGATCTTTCCCTTTCTCTGACCTGAAATGCAGACTTGTAAAGTTCAAGCAAAAAGCTGTAGTGTCCGGTGAAAATCTCCTTCCTAAGAATCTGTAACATTCCTTCTTGATGCTAAATGCCATTTGGATTTAAGACTGCTCAGTGCTTGGTGGATATATATGCTAAAAATCTAAGGACAGATTTAATTACCTTTAAGGTGAATGTTGAAATGTCTTGAAATAGTACAGTATACCATCATATCTTTGTTTCCTCGCTTATTTTTTTGTGGTAATAAAAATAGTCTTCTGAGTTGATCCAGATTTCTTTTCAAACAGTGAATTTGCATAAATCGTGCTCTCCGGGTCTTGGAAAAATCTTAGCTTGTGTTTAAACAAGCTACATAAATATGACTCATAGCTTCCAATGCTCTTATTCTGTTGACTTTTTGTTTTCAGTTGGATTTTTGTTGTATGTTGTTTGGTATTTTATTATACAGAGATCTCTTACAAGGTAGTTGCTTATTAAAAAAGGATTTTGATAATAAATACTTTGCAAGAAAGTTGAAGAATTTCCGAACTATCACACTGTGCTGTCTTTCTGGACAAATAAGCTATTATTTGATTTCTAAACTTTCCATGGAGTATCCGAAGTCTCTATGTCTCAAAGAGTTTTCACTGATTTCTTACTAATTCAAATGTGTTTTAGTCCATATTAACTGAAAATAGATTCGATTTGGATGTTTTCTTTGGCACTCTGCTAATAAGGCCAATCAAGATGAGATTCGAAGCCTTAGAAAAATGAAATCAACATGTGGTTTAATTCTCACTACTAATACTACCCTGAAAGACTGTTAAGCTTCTGATAGAAAACAATAAAAAACAAGGAAATTCACTGTTAAAATGGCAACATACCATATGTCCTTTAATACCTAATTACAACAGGGGCACAATAAGAGAGTCATTAAACCTGCACCCTATTGTGCATAGGTATCAGAGGACATATGGTGCATTTCAACCATTAGTATGAATTTGATTGCATCTGTGATTTTCTGTTACAACTTTGACTGTATTTTCCAGAAGAAAATGTTGGTAGACATATTGGTCATTGAGAAGAATTGCCAACAATGAGAAATGGGACCATTTTTACCCCTCCAGAGATAGGTGATTATAAATTGCATAAAGGTCTACTAATAATCTTGTTCTCTCTTCTGACTTTCAATGTCTTCTGGCGCATTATTTTCCTGGTTGAAAATTTCTCACTCAAACAAATTATTTTTACTTGCCAGATAAGGGAATTTGATCTTGGTCCTTGCAAAATATGCATTTTTACTAAATATTCCTTGTTATATTGTAAATTTACATGGCCTACATACTGAAAATTGTAGATGATGAAAGGGAGTACCGTGTCTATACTTCCTCTTCTTTCTCTTACTGAGGTGAAATTAATAATCAAAATTGGTACTGTGTTCTCCTGGACTTAGCTTCGAACTCATATGTGTGCGTGTCTATTTCTATATATAGGCATAGATATTTATCTATATATTTCATTTATGTCTATATATGAAATGCATCTCTATATACACACACACATACACACACATTCTTAAGACAAATATCAAGTTTGAAGGATCAGGAATTAGTAGAATGAAGGCTCCAGGCTTCACCATTTTTTGTTGTTGTTCAGTTATGAACAACAGTCATGTTGCTCAGTCATGTCTGACTCCGCCATCCCCTGGATTGCAGCACGCCATGCTTCCCTGTCCATCACCAACTCCTGGAGCTTGCTTAAACTCATGTCCATTCAATCAGTGATGCCATCTAACCATCTCATCCTGTTGTCTCTTCCTCCTCCTGCCTTCAATCTTTCCCAGGATCAGGGTCTTTTCTAATGTTCACATCAGGTGGCCAAAATACTGGAGCTTTGTATTGGAGTATTGGAGCATCAGTCCTTCCAATGAATATTCTGGGTTGATTTCCTTTCGGATTGACTGATTTGATATTCTTGCAGTCCAAGAGACTCTCAAGAGTCTTCCCCAATGCCACAGATCAAAAGCATAAGTTCCTCGGCATTCACCATTTTTCCATACCTCTAATACCTAACTTGTAGTAACATCATCACATGATAGTAATATAGTCATAAAAGCTATGAGATTTACATGCATGTTAAATAAAATGTTTTTAATCAGATTCACATTATTTCTCTGAATTTCATCCATTCATCCGTTAGTTCTTTCCTATGACAGTATCTATTGGACCCCTCTGATCTGTTGTGGGCTCTTTTAAATGTTTGGTCAACAACAGTGTGAAAAACAGGCAAGCCTTCCCCAACTGTGCATCCTCGTGGATAGAAATAGTTAGACAACTATAGACGTAATAGTTTCTCAGGTGCTGGAAATACTATGAAGACAATCAAGGCAGTAAGTGTACCAGGGAGCTTGGATAGGAGATTTGTTGCTTCTCTACTCAGAAGCCATTTGTTGATAAGAGTGAAGGGGTGAGGGCTATGGGTGAGGAACTAGCTGGGAGTCCTGGATGTCATGTGATCAGTGGGAAGAGGGATGAAGGGCTGACACTCATCCTGAGGCAGACAGTAGGTGAGGAGGGGTCTTGCTATGGGCGTCGGGAATTTGGGTCCTCTCTCTCACTCTGGGGAGTGGGTGTATCTGTACTAAGTCTCTCAGTTGTGTCTGACTATTTGTGACCCTATGGATTGTAGCCCTCCAAACTCCTCTGTCCATAAGATACACCAGGCAAGAATACTGGAGTGGATTGCCATGCCCTCTCTAGGGGATCTTTCCGACTCTGGGGAGAGGATGGCCTTATTTGAAACTCCAGGAGCATCTAGACTTTCACTCATGCCCCCAGAGTTGTAAGGGGAGGGCTAGTCTTGGAGACTCTTCTGTCTAGTTCATACTGTTTAACCCTGTTCTTGTCCCAGAACCAGGTTATGGATGATAGAAATTCTGAGGATATTTACTACTGTTCAGGTTTGTTGCTAATCATATTTTTCCTATAACTGGCAAATCATCATTTAGAAACCTTGAAAAAAATTCTAAAAAGTAAAGTTTCATGTTCCATGAAGTCTTAGTAATTGAGAATGCTGTCATGTGTTAAAAATGTATCCGGGAACACTGCAATGAATTGTTTACGCTGTAAATATTACATATTGTCTTTGCTATAAAATGCTAGTTTTATCACTATTTACACATGTTGCCCTAATTAGAACACATGCTTTGTTTTTTTCCAAACAACTTCTACTGTTTTGGTTTTGGAAGCTTTGCTCCTGCAGCTTGCTGCATGCTAGGGACTAGAATCAGATTAGGATGTGGTCCTACACCCCAAATTCTTAGAATTTAATTTCATAAGTTTAGGAAATTATTACAATAAATGCTATACCAAGAAGTGAAACTGAATAAAAGATTCTTGAAGATGATAAGTTTTGTATTATGCAGTTGACAAGAAGTCTTGTTCACTTTAGTTTATATACTTCTTATAGAACTTCCGAAGCCTAGAATTTTCAGCAGAGGGCAGGGAGGTGAAGGGGAATGTGTTAAAAACTGGCTTTAGTAAGTAAAAATAGAAAAGATCATACAGTGGTGAAGATTCACTATTTGTCCTCATGGAGTCTTAACATAGTAGCCTAATTTATGATTATTGTTTTGCTCCTCTTGATTGTCATCTCACCAAAAGAGTAAAAGCCAATTGACTGGGAAATAATTGCAAGTCTACAATATATGAAGTCAAAAACTCATTTGATCACTAGTTCAGTCACTCAGTCATGTCCGACTCTTTGCGACCCCATGAATTGCAGCATGCCAGGCCTCCCTGTCCATCACCAACTCCCGGAGTTCACTCAGACTCATGTCCATTGAGTCAGTGATACCATCCAGCCATCTCACCCTCTATCATCCCCTTCTCCTCCTGCCCCCAATCCTTCCCATCATCAGAGTCTTTTCCAATGAGTCAACTCTTCACATGAGGTGGCCAAAGTACTGGAGCTTCAACTTTAGCATCATTCCTTTCAAATAAATCCCAGGGCTGATTTCCTTCAGAATGGACTGGTTGGATCTCCTTGCAGTCCAAGGGACTCTCAAGAGTATTCTCCAACACCTCAGTTCAAAAGCATCAATTCTTCGGCGCTCAGCTTTCTTCACAGTCCAACTCTCACATCCATACATGATTTGATTGCTAAGATATAGTTAAATTACTTTTTCAAATTTTTTTAAGGGACCAACTTTTTATAAGTATTACAAGGGGTTTCATTTTACTAAACTTGTGGTGTGATTATGAACTGAGAAATTTTCTAGTGTGTATCATTGAACATAGGTCTTTGTTTCTTACATTTGTTTAAACCTTGCATAAGTTTCCAAAACTGGCAATTACATAAGAGACCAGTCACTCCAAGACTTCTCTGAGGCTTTTCAAAACAGATTGAAGTTATTTTTCTCAGCTCTAAGCATTTCCACTAATGAGGTGAAGTGAAGTGAAGTGAAAGTCGCTCAGTCGTGTCCAACTCTTTGTGACCCCATGGACTCTACAGTCCGTGGAATTCTCTAGGTCAGAATACTGGAGTGGGTAGCCTTTCCCTTCTCCAGGGGATCTTCCCAACCCAGGGATTGAACCCAGATCTCCAACACTGAAGGCAGATTCTTTACCTGATGAGCCACAAGGGAAGCACTAATGGTGTAGGACTTAATAAATCAGGAGTCTAAACTTAATATCAGAGGCCTGAATTTGCAACAGAATGGTTGGAAGGTCTGGCTGAGGCACTGTATCCCTCTCTGCTGATAGCATTGTGAATGTAATTCTTGCTACTTGCTTCTTAGTGCAGCAATTTGTTGTAGAAAGCATTTGATGAACTAAGATAAAAATGCAAAAATAGTACTAACGTAATTGACATAACTGAGACATTTACATGTAATCTACATTGCACTGATCACTTAACCAGCCCTGGGATTCCTTAGCACCTATGGACGCCCTACTTGAGACTATGCTAGGTAATCTATCTATCTCTGTTTTTTCACCACCATCTCTGTTGTAAATGGTTCCCTGGCTGGCTCAGATGGTAAGAATCTGCTTGCAATGCAGGAGATCCAAGTTCATTCTCTGGGTCAGAAAGATCCCCTGGAGAAGGGAATGGCTATCCACTCCTGTATTCTTGCCTGGGAAATCCCATGGACAGAGGGATCCTGGTAGGCTATGGTCTATGTTATTCATAAAGGTGAGGACTGATCTTCGTATTAGGTAAATACTCAGTCTATTGTTATTGTAACTGATCTGCTTGACAGGACAATTATTTATTGAGAAATTAAAATTTTAACCTCCTTTTTTGCTTTCTTCTATGCTAAGAAATTAACCAGAACTTTTTGTTCCCTTGCTTCAAGTTCATTATTTTGAAGAGCAGAAAATGCTCTCTTTGAGGACATTATGGCAGCCTCCACCAGAGGGACAAGGGTGGGAAAATACTCAGAGAAAGAAAAGGGGAAGTGGCTGCCTCTGGATTAGACAATGAGTTCTCAAGACTAAGAAGGAATGGTCCATATTCTTTGGTCCCTTGGCAACATGGCAAGACTTAGTGGCAAGTTTCATGGTGCATTTCAGGGGCTGGACTCTTGGCACTGGGGCTCCAGGCTTTGTAAGAATTCCTGGACCTAGCAGCAGAGCACACACCCCTTCTCCCCTACTCAGAGAACAGTTAAGTTGAGACAATAACAAAGAATGACTGAGTATCTTAAAGACCAGAAAACATCCTTCATAACGATTCTGCTTTCTGAAGGTCCCTGGAATCCCCAGAACAGTTGGGTGATGAGGAAGAGTCTGTTATGGTAAGGTAAGAAAACTGTGTTTAAAAGGCTTGTCTAAAAATGTAGTGCCAAAACTATGGCTGCACAGACTGACTGAAGTACAAACCATAGGTGCTATGGAAATGAGATCAAAATAGATATCCCATGGGGAGATTTAGGGATTGAAACCCAAACCCTCTTCTAGACTTTCTCAATTTTCTTTTTCCTGAAGTATCTCCACAATTCCTCTTTTGGACGTTGATTGTCTGCCAGAATCTGAACCTAATTTGCTTTTCTAGCCTTTTCTCTAATTACACTCTTCCCACATTTGACCACATCCAAGTATGTGTGCTCTCCAACATCTTGCCATGGAAGTTAGGATCTTTGAGTAGCCACGCTGAAATCATGCTGCTTTCAGGGGTTTATACCTCGCTATCATGGTGGTAAATCTGAATCAAGAGTCTTGGCTACTCAAATAGTTTCATTTTCTATTTAAAAAGGAATGAATACAGATGCGATGAAGAAGAAGAATATTAGTTCTTATTTTTGAGATGGTTAGTAATTCTGAAAAATTTAGTACTATTAATATAACACGTAGGCTCAGTGGTGAAGATAGAAGGAAATATTGGGAAGAAGCTGGGATAAACAAGACACTAGCATAGTCTGCCATGCACTGCTTGACAAACCCTACCTTCTTACTCTCATCTAGATGTATTCTCAAGCTCTAGTATGAACTCTTCCAAAAGAGATGGACGCTGAAGTTCAAACAAGATGAAAAGTAAAAACAGAGCTTGGACAAAGATAATTAAAATCACTAAGCTCTTAGAGTCCCAGGGGATATGAAGGCCACCATCCAGGCTGGGCATTCCACACTGGGGACCTCTTGGGAATCAGTGTCTAATGGCTTTTGTGATCTCATCTCACCAGAGAAGAAGGAATGCTTAAACCTCTTCCAACATTTTAACACTCTGAATACAAATGTAGAACCAAGACACAGAAGGAAGCATGCATAGAAGGAAGTCTTGAAATGGCTCTATTTTCTTTTTCTATTTCAGTCCTTAGCAGATTGAAGCCTAACTTTCAGGGAGATTGGACACCATAGTTCTTTGTGACTTTAAAAGACAACATAGTTTATTGTTTCAGTTGAAAACATGGGTCTATTTAAATTAGAGACTTGATTTCTCTTTAATCCTGCTTGTTTTTTTTAAATGCATTATTCAACATGAGTAAGAAATAAATTCGACATCTTCTAGAGGTGTAGCCCTTTGAATAACTGTTGATTAGGTTAAGAAACTACTTTAAAAAATTATTCTTTCCTACCCATGAAGAATGTAAAAAATTCAGTTTCAGTGTACCTTGTGAACCTACTATTGTTACTATGCGTGTTAGAGCTGTTTTAAAACCATAATTTAATACAGGGTGAAGCAGGTCACGATGCAGACACGCTTATCAATGATTCTGAGGGAACTGAAATATAAAAGATAAAATCAGACATTCATTCTCCAGACATAATATGACTATATTGTTATGTTAGCTTTCAATTTTAAAATGAATTTTGGAGGGAGCAGTTGGAGTCATGGAACATGAGGTTGTTTCTTGACATCACATAATAGCTACATAACCTTGGTCATGATACTTAACCTTCCTTAGCCTCAGTTTTCTTTTCTGCTAATTAAAAAAATTAGTACTGAGCTAATTTCAGTCCTAGGGTTTCTTGTCATCTGCATTGATACATACTAATCAATGCACTTTTTGAGGCCAAAATTTTATTTGAAGGGAAGCTTCTGACTAACGGTTTGATAGGGCACAGATGAACTGTAGTTGGCATTTTAATTATCTAGAATATTCTATTTTATCTCCTCAGAAGAAAAATCATAATTGTTGAAGGCCATGGGCTCTTATCAAATGAAGAGAGAGACATGCTGTAACCATTGTTTCTTTTCTGCATTTGTAATCTGTCTTGGTAACGAAAGACAGGCTCTAAAGCAATTTAGTTTGGGAATGTATATATTATCAGAGATGATAAAATCATATAGAAGTTTGCGGTTATTTCTGAGATCTTTGTATTGCTCACTCTTGACAACAAGAGTTTACGGTCGTTTAAGGTATGTCACTGGTCACTTTCATTCTTAGGGTCCTTTAAATAGTATGCCAATAAAAAAATAGAATAAAATATTATTCTGTTAATGAACTTAAAAGTAGACCTCTGATAGAAATATATGATAAATAAATACAATGTCAAGTTAGAAAAAATGTTGTAGTTTCATGTTGTTGGTTTGCAAATTGAATTTTTACATAAAATTTACACTAAATGGAACCTCATTATATAGTGATGAGGTCCAGTGTGATCCAAATCATTAAAATCACTGTACTGCTTAATGATTCACTAAGTGGTACTGCAGTGCCATAAATTTAGCACTAGTTTCATGATTCAAAACACCAGACTGAGACACCAGCAAATCGTATGTGGATCATTAAATTTACAATGAATGTCAGAGATGAAATAAGGGGGAAAAAACACTTTGAGAGATAGGGATAATATGTGCTCTAAGGTGACATACATCAAGATAAATGATCTTATACCACTTGTGCTTGGATAATAATGGGGGGTAGGTTTTTTTTTTTTGTTATTCCTCATTTCATAATTTCCAGAGGGGCTGGAAGTCTAAACTCCTATGAATTAAAGTAGCTGTCACTTTTTGACTACTCTGTGATCTGTTTCATTTATATTTATAATATATACATTTATATATGTCATTATGTTTTAAACTTAGCTGATTTTGCCTAAACATTATAGCTCATCTAATTTCCTAGCAGATTAGTTCAAAATGATTTTTATGGTTGAATGAAATTTGGACTGGGATTCCACAAAAGCTACTAAGAATATAAAGTTTAATTCTGAAAGCGTTAATGATATTTTAAATCACACCCTTCATGAATCTCCACATTGTCTTAATGTTTGCCTTCAGGTATTTATCTGTGTGAAAATTTGTGTACTGTAACTTATAAAATATAAAATTAAATATAATAAATATATGCTGGATCCTCAAAATTCATAAATTTTGTTGATTAGGATATTGGGGAATACATTTGAGAGTATTTGTATATAAGATTTGGAATATGAAAGGCGATGATTTCTTTGGGCCAGAAGTAGATCTGCCCACAGGCTCTCTATATAGAATAGGATATGTAAGGCATTATGATTTTTAATAGCTTAACACTACAAAGCTGAGCAAATAGCCGTGTGGTATCTAACACATTGTTAGCCAGGAGTATTTTTCCTTTGTCAGGAAACCCCTACTGATGAAGATTACAAGAGGCTAGTCTGGAGTGCTCAGACATGTTATTCTGACTTCTGGATCTGGGGCAATTGATCAGTCTTAGGGTGTAACACAACTTATTTTAGACAATTATATCAGTCAAACACTGTGGACTTTCATGCTGGAGACAGTGTTAAGAGAAGGGAACTTCTTACACAGTTGGTGGGGATGTAAATTGGTATAGATACTATGGAGAACAATATGAAGGTTCCTTAAAAATCTAAAAATAGAGTTACCACATGACTCTGCAATCCTAATCCTAGGCATATATCTGGAGGAAAACAAGTCCAAAAGGACAGATGGACCCCAATGTTTATTGCACCACTGTTTACAATAGCCAAGACATGGAAGCAACCTAGATGTCTATCGAAGAGGAATGGATACAGAGAATGTGGTACATATACACTATGAAATATTACTCACATACACAATAATATATACACAATGTAACATCCATTAAAAAGAATGAAATAATCCATTTGCAGCATCATTGTTGTTATTCAGTCACTCAATCCTGTCCAGTTCAGTTCAGTTCAGTTCTGTCGCTCAGTCATGTCTGACTCTTTGCGACCCCATGAATCGCAGAATGCCAGGCCTTCCTGTCCATCACCAACTCCCGGAGTTTACTCAAACTCATGTCCATTGAGTCAGCGATGCCATCCAACCATCTCTTCCTCTGTCACCCCTTTCTCCTTCTGCCCCCAATCCCTCCCAGCATCAGAGTCTTTCCCAATGAGTCAACTCTTTGCATGAGGTGGCCAAAATCCTGTCAAACACTTTGCAAACCCAGGGACAGAAGCACGCCAGGCTTCCCAGTCCTTCACTATCTCCAAGAATTTGTTCAAAACTCATGTCCATTGAGTCGATGATGCCATCCAACCACCTGATCCTCTGTCATCCCCTTGTCCTGCCCTCGATCTTTCTCAGCATCAGAGTCTTTTCCAATGAGTCAGTTCTTTGCATCAAGTGGCCCAAATATTGGAGCTTCAACTTTAGCATCAGTCCTTTCAATGAATATTAGAGTTGATTTTTTTTAGGATTGACTGATTTGATCTCTTTGCTATCCAAGGAACTCTCAAGAGTCTTCTCCAGCACCACGATTTGAAAGCATCAGTTCTTTGGTGCTCAGCCTTCTTTATGGTCAACTTTCACATCCATACATGACTATTGGAAAAACCATAGCTTTGACTAGATGGACAAGAAAATAAATTCTTTCACTGTTTCCATTTTTCCCCATCTATTTGCCATGAAGTGATGGGACCTGATGCCATGATCTTAGTTTTTTGAATATTGAGTTTTAAGCCATCTTTCTCACTGTCCTCTTTTACCTTCATCAAGAGACTCTTTAGCTCTTCTTTGCTTTCTGCCATTAAGATGGTATCATCTGCATATCTGGGGTTGTTTGTATTTCTCCCAGCAATCTTGATTTCAGCTTGAGATTCATCCAGCTCAGCATTTTGCATGATGTACTTTGCATGTAAGTTAAATAAGCAGTGTGACAATACACAGCCTTGATGTATTCCTTTCCCACTTTTGAACCAGTTAATTGTTCCATGTCCAGTTCTAACTGTTGCTTCTTGACCAACATACAGCTTTCCTAGGAGGTGATAAGGTGGTCTGGTATTTCCATCTCTTGAATTTTCCACAATTTGTCATGATCCACACAATCAAAGGCTTTAGCATAGTCAATGAAGCAGAAGTAGATGTTTTTCTGGAATTTCCTTGCTTTTTCTATGATCCAGTGAATGTTGGCAATTTGATCTCTGTCCTCTACTTTTTCTAAATCCAGCTTGTACATCTGGAAATGGAATTAGATATTGCCATACTGAGTGAAGTAAGTCAGTCAGAGAAGGAGAAAAATTGAATGACATTCCTTATATGCAGAATCTAGAAAGAAGTGGTACNTCCTCTACTTTTTCTAAATCCAGCTTGTACATCTGGAAATGGAATTAGATATTGCCATACTGAGTGAAGTAAGTCAGTCAGAGAAGGAGAAAAATTGAATGACATTCCTTATATGCAGAATCTAGAAAGAAGTGGTACAAATGAATTTATTTACAAAACAGACTCACAGACTTATAGCATGAACTTATGGTTGCCAGAAGGAAGGAATAGAGAGAAGGAATAGTTATGGAGTTTGGGATCAACACGTACATGCTGCTATACTTAAAACAGATACCAGCAAGATCCTATTGCATAGGACAAGGAACTCTGCTCAGTGTTATGTGGCAGCCTGAATGGAAGGAGAATTTGGACACATAGCATACATGTATATGTATGGCTGAGTCCCTTTGCTGTCCACTGGAAACAATCACAACATGGTTAATCCAATATAAAATAAAAAGTTAAAAGAAAAAACAAAACACTGTGGACTTTCAGATGAGAACTTTGCCCACATGTTACATTTATTACATAAGGTGTACTGAATAGCCTCTGGGGTCAGGATTTTTACTTTTATATTTGACATGCCTGTTTATGTCTGTTAGGAGAAAGGCATGAAAAAGAATAATTAAATTCCTGAGAGAGTGCAAAACAGAACTGCAAACCTAAGGGGCTCATGGGGTCATGTTCTTTGTTCTGGTGATTTGTTAAAAAATTCTTTGAAAGCAAAAGCTATGGGCCGACAAAAGCAAATGGGCTGATAAAGCCAACAGTGACTGACAGGGAAGCCTGACAGGCTGCAGTTTGTGGGTTCACAAAGAGTCGGACACAACTTAGTGACTGAATAACAACAATGATAACTCATGGATGGCCCAGGCAAGCACCACTTTCCTTTACTAGTCCAGGCTAGACAAGAATATTTTTTCCTCAAGAGACAAGGATAGTTTGATTCCGGTGGCTGGGCCCTGAAATGGAGCACTGAAGAGATTCTTTATTTCTTTTTATAAAAATAAAAATGCCTTAAATTCTGCTTTTTCTTTTTTGGAGGAAAAGTCCAATCAAAGATAAGAAAAAAGGAAATGTGTTCAATGAAAGCTTTTAAGATTGATTATTCTATTTAACCTTTGGGATTTTCCCCACTTTCCTAGGGGCATGAAGCTTTATTCAAATTGGCTAAATACTTAAGACATTTCTTCTTTTGGGAAAAGTATTATTAGTAGTAACCATACAAATGAATTTGAACAGCCTCCCCCCTCACCCAACATTTATGAAACTCTTGGACTGTCCAAGTCAAACACAGGACAGCAAACAAATCAAACACCAAAAGACCAAAGGGAACTATAAAAAAGACATGTATTCACTTTGTCCTTGAAAGTATGAAAACAATTTCTAGAATAAACAGTTTACAAAAACAGGAAAGGATATTCTGTCAGTCCATGCAGGGTCTGTTATCTAGAAATTGCTTATAGCAGAGGGGTATAGATAGTTAGAAGAGAAGATAAAAAGTGCTATCATGGTCTTTCATAATAAGCCAGAGGACAAGATTGTAAAATGTGGCAGTTTAGAACAGTTCTGAGACAAAACAAATGTTATATAGCATTTCCCTGCTTATCCTGAAATCCACCTCTTGTCAAATACTAGGCTCTGAAAGAATGTTCCCTTTTTCTTCTCTGCCTCTGAGATCTCTCCTAAATCTGTGTGAGAAGTATAATATTTTAGAAACTTTCCTGACTTATATGCCCTTAGTAATAAATCAGTTTCCCTCTATCAGTGCTGGGTCCATGTAAGAGGGAAAAGAAGTGATGATCATTTTGGTAAAGACAAAGATATGCTATAAGAGAATATTCTTTTCCCCTGGGCAGAGAAAGTGGACCCCCACCTTTCCTTGACAAATCCCTTAATCATCAGACAGGGGGTTTGGCGGAGAAATGATGAGAGGGCTAAGGAAAGAAAGTTGTCAAAGATGTCTCTCAGCATTCCCTCTTTATGGTCTCCCCTCTAAGATATGAGTGGGGAGGAGGTGAATTAGCCAGGCTAAGATGCAAAGAAAAAGTAGAAAGTGCTTGTTTTTTGATTTGGTGATGTCTCTGAAGAGCCACTGAGCAGGGTATCCAGGCACTCATATGGGGCAGAAGACCAGAGGGTTCAAGCAGATAGAGGTTTTAGTTTGCAGCCTTGAACTTCTATGGTTACAATGTGATGTGAATAAAGAGATGAGAGCCAGAGGGCAGCCCTGGAGCTTGACATGCCCGGGGCTGAGAAGAATACTGGAAGACTGGAGTTGGATAGAGAGTATGATAGGAAATCAGAGGGGTGTAGCACCAGTAAGAATGGAGGAGTAGAATAGAGGTCAAGCCCACAGGGTGAGCCACCAAGCAATGGCCAAGCCAAGAAAAAATGAACCACTGCTTTGTCAACTAATATTATTAACTGTAGTGTATAAAGAATGCCCATATGTTAGGATGAACCAGCCCTTCCACAGAAGATACCAGAAAGGAATGCATGTCCAAGAGCGAGTGCAAAGTCAAGAGATCTCATTAATCCCCAGATCTTCAAGTTCTGTGTGTCTCACAAAGACAACATTTTGCATGGGAGAAGACAGGGAACAATCTAATGATGAACATCTTCCAGAGACTGATTTAAACCAAGAGAAAGACTTTTGATTACTGGCTCCCATACATCTTAATCCAGAATGGACTCAGTTTAATTTTCCCTCCACTACTTGATTGGTTGGGGCCTTTATGAGAAAGATCAAATCAGTTATAAAGGAGCCATGTTTTCCTTGCATATTTGCGTTGTAATATGATAAACATATGTAATGGGGCAGAAAATTTAATCATATTAATAGCTGTTAGCTCTCTATGGGTTGAAACTAGGAGGAACTGCTCTTCCTTGAGCCTAAACAAAGCTGGAGAGACCAGTGGGACGGAGTCTCTACAATGAGGTCATTAGGCTGGGGGCCAACTGAGTGAGCTGCCCAGACAAGGCCTTGAGGTCCCATAAAGCAACACATATGTCTAGCTTGCAGAGTATATGCAACAGCATAATTATTAAGCCACTGGTGGAAAATTTCAATCTGAAAATGAGAGCATCTGGGATGAATGACTTCTCTGTAAATGTCTGGCTTGTGTCTGAATGATCTGTTTCTCCACCAATGTGAGCATTGACTATCCATAAAAAGCTCATCATGGTCGGAAACAATGTTCGTTCAGCTGTTGGTCAACAATATAAACAGTCTTGTTTGGATCAGGTCTTCCATCTCTTTAATGTGATTCCAGTACTTAATATATTTTGCATATTAATGCCCTTTGACTAGAGAAATGTCTTCCTTGCCATCTCCCTTTTAAATTGTGAGCTGTTTCTTTTGCTTAAAAGGAGATGCTGGCTGTTTCTGTAGTTCAGGGATAAGAGGTTGTGCTTCAACCATTTGATGAAGAATTTTAACTTAATCTCATTCTAAGTGGGTTGGTTTCCTCTCTTTTATGTACAGAGATGAGAAGTTAAGAAGAGAATGAGATAGAAAGGAGAAAGCAAAGAAATGTATAATTATTCCCCCCTTTTAGCATTGCATATATTAGTTTATTCAGGTATCTATTTTTACTTATATCACTATGTTTCTGAACTTTCTAGAACTTTGAAACTTTATCTAAAAGTAGGACGGAGAAGAAATTCTCTGTAAGAATGTTACCTAAATAGCTGTGCTCAATTTAAGTTCTTAAGATGGGGATTCTGAAAAAATGTATGTATCTTTCAGGCCCCTTTTCAGATAACCCCTATTAGTAAAACATCAGTCAATGAGTTTTGAATAAATATGATGGACTAAAGCTATACATAGATCCTATCTCCCACTTCAAGAAATATTCAAGTCATGAAGAGCATCAAAAATAGCTTATTTGGGAGGAGCAAGTTGCTGGGGTGTGTGTGGGGAATGGTGCAAAGATCAAACATGGAAAATATTCCTTTTCATAAATATATACTGATGAGAGCTTGGACAAGAAGTTGGATGTTCTGGTTTCTAGTGTTAGTCCACTCCAACATCATGGGTGACTTTGTCACATTTCCTTTCTCACATCTCTAAAATAAAAACTGATTCCATGGAGTTGGTGTGAGCAGAAAAAAAAACCTAAAGCCTATGGAAATACCTAAGTAATTACAAACACCCAACCATGAAATATTAACCGTATTATAATCAAAATGATCTCATACTTTTGCATTTTATTCTCAGCTAAATAAATTCTTTTTATTCCCATTATTTGTTCAAAATCACAAAGTTACTGCTTCTCATCGTGTTGCAGTTCTTTCCTTATCAGAGTAAGAAGTGCTTTCGGTTCCCCATCTTTTGTAAATACAAGGAAACCCACATCCCCATCTATGCTGCGTCTGCGACAGCTGATTGATTGCTAATAACCTTGACAATGTTATTTTTCTTAGAGAAAAAGGAGACGTGATGACTTCTTTGTTCAATTTCACCTAAAGAGTAGTCTTGCCTGGTGCACACTGTAAGTGTCATTGGTAGGGAATTGTCCAGGAGGCATTCAGTATGTAAATGTTCTAATTAGATCAATGTAAAAGAGCAGTCGTACATTCTGTTATAGCAGTGTGTCTGGTTCCATTAATAAAACCTCCCGAAGGCATGCACTACTAGTTTTCTCAATTAGTTTGTCCCAGATCATTTCATCTTAGGGTAAGGAGGGGAGGAAGGGTGGAATGAGAGGGTGAAGGGAGGTGGCAAATTTACAGGTATTTGCTGCAGCTCAGAGAGCTGTCCAAATTTGTCCCATAATTGACCTGATCACTATACTGGTCCTTAGAAAAACCCATCACTGAGTAATATTTAGGAAAATGAGAAAATCAAACATCTTCTCTTTTCCACTTTTGCTGACAAAACTAGTATCAACAGCATCAACTCCATCTTTCCTCCTCCTCCTCCTCTTCTTCTACCTCCTACATCTAATTGTTTTCACTTTTCAGAGAAAGTATCACTATGTAAAATTCCTAGCTAAGTTCCTGGCACATAATAGCAATTTAATTAAGCCTTTGCTCCCTATCCTTTCTCAAGGATACAGCATGCTCTAGGCCTCAGAAAATGCAAAACAATTGTCATGGCTATAGGATGCATACTAAGGGGAGCCAATTTATAATGATTGATAAGATTGCAATCCTTTCTTTCTATACGTGACTTTGAATTTATGGGATTGTAGAGCTGTTTGTTTAAGAACGATCTGAAAAAATTTAAAGATATGTACATGAAAGCTTTTTAACCTCTGAGACTCCAGGCAAGCAGAGTGAAATAAAAGTGTGTAAAATCCCGGCCAATACAACATATGTGTTGTGTTGTTGGCTGTGTGTGCAGTGTTACCTGTGCTTAGTCATACTGGCTCTGCATCTTTCATAAAAGAATGTTGCCTGTAGCCTGAAATATGTAGGATAACCTCTTTTCAAGGCTTTGATCTTTAAAGGTATAACACTCTTCCATTCAGATAGAGATAAAATTTGCAGAACAGAGAATAACATTAGTCTTGCTGGAGGTCAATAGGAACACATGACCTGATCTATGACCTGATCTACAAGAACAAAGGATTCTGACANAGGCTTTGATCTTTAAAGGTATAACACTCTTCCATTCAGATAGAGATAAAATTTGCAGAACAGAGAATAACATTAGTCTTGCTGGAGGTCAATAGGAACACATGACCTGATCTATGACCTGATCTACAAGAACAAAGGATTCTGACACCAAGAAAATTTGCAACAACCAACCATATTCCCTCTCCCTTTAGTATTTCCAAACTCCTTTTCTCTACCCTATCTTGGAAAAGATCCTGATGCTGGGAAAGATTGAAGGTAGGAGGAGAAGGGGATGACAGTGGATGAGATAGTTGGATAGCATCATTGACTCGATGGACAGGAGTTTGAGTAGGCTCCAGGAGTTGGTGCTGGACAGGAAAGCCTGGCATGCTGCAGTCCATGGGGTCACAAAGAGTTGGACACGACTGAGAGACTGAACTGACTAACTTTCTTCTACCCATGCTCCCGAGAGTTCAGAAATCATGAAAATATGGAGAGCAGCTCCAGGTTGTCTAGTAGAGCTAAGGCAATGGTAATAATGTTAGGAAGGCTAGTAACAGAGCTCTACAAGCTCTGAGCAGTCCCACTTTACCTAGTCTACCTAGTCTAGCTAATCTAATTGGTCTATTCAACCCAACAATGTCACAGAATTTACTTTAATGAGGTGTCCCAAGTCTCCATTTGCTCTTCCATCCTTCTTGAAAGATATAAGCCAAGAGAAAGGTGAGACAGCATTGAAAGGTTATGATTCCTTGAATTAGATTCAGAAGTGAATACTAGTCTTATTTTATCATTTATTGTCTGTTTATGATCACTTACATTTCTGAGACTCGGTTTTCTCATCTGTAAAATGGAGGCATCACCTTTCATATAACTTACAGGCTTATGCCTCTAATGTTATAAAATATATGAAAACCTCATATAAATTTTATTACTTTGTGTTCTTCTTTGCTCATTTTGTGCAGAAGCCACAAATATAGTGCTAGTGGAATCTTTCAGAGTAGCTATTTTGAGGAGGATGACTGAGAAAAAGAACTAAGTAAATTTAGCATTATCTGTTGGGTTATCGTACAGAAGAGAAAGAAACTCTTTTTGAGGAGAAACAGAAAGAGGAGGAATTCATTACATTTTAAAAACATTTTAGTGGTTATGACATAGTGAGATGAGTGATTACTTTGATTATAAAGTATTTCTCTTGAAGACTTAATGACCAAGATGAGTAGGCATTCAGTGCAGGGTTATGGCAAAAATTTAAAAGAAGATAACTTATTGAAATTGGTGATAATGATGGTCAATTACCATATAAGTTTAAACTTCTGGTATTTTCCAACCCTTGACCTACAAAAATAGTGACTTCATCTTGTTTAGCTATTCTAGGAGCAAGAAGTAAGAGAATGAATTGTGGAGGTGATCTAGAATGTGTGTTTGGGAATGAGTGAACGGGTTTGGAAAAAGGTAAAGGGATCTAGGTTGCTCAGGAAGACACATTAAAATATCTGTGGATCCAGGATGAAGAGAGTGCAGAGTAGTCGTGAGAGGGTATGTATACCAGAAAAGTTGTGATAGAGTGAGTGCTGGTCTCTGCTCAGAAAGCCTTTCTCCAACTTTTCCATCTGGCTCACTTCTTTTCATCTTTCAAGTCATATCTCAGAGAATGCTTCCATGTCCAGGCAAAATAGATTTCTCCCTCTTACACGTTTTTTTAGTACTTTGTATGTGTGTGTGTGTGTGTGTGTGTGTGTTTTCTTTTTCTTGGCACAACATTCAGAAAATTGTTATTGTGTCTCTAGGTGTGTTTACATTTCATAAGGACAGGGCCATGTAAACATTGTTCACTACTATATCTCCAGTGCTGGACATAGTGCTGGACATTCAGGAGTTTCAAAATGCCAAGGAGAATAAGGCCGAATAATAAGTCTAAAGGTTAATCAGTGACAATGGTGATTTGTTGAGTATAGAGCTGGATGCTACAGAGGAGAGGAGTAATATGAATCAGAGGCCAAGGAGAGCAGAAGAAATAGATCTGGTTCCATGGGAAAAGAGGCAACCAACAACCAACATGACTTGAAAAACTGGGAAGAGACAGACTGACTTTAAATAATTAGAATTAAGAGAAGAGGTGGCTCTATGATATAGTTTTGGAAATGCCCTTTCCAAATAAATGAGAAAGCTCCTTCCTCTTCATCCATAGCCCCGTTTTCTGAGCAGGCAGATATTGAGACAAGATAATCTCCACGAGAGAAACCATTGGAAGACGTTGTGACTCATGTAGTCAACTTCTCAAAGGAGTGAGGTCAGATAAAAGGCAATGAACCCACAAGCGTGCGATAGTCTCAAAGGAAAAGAGGAAGGTGCTGAAGGAGAGCTTGGGTGGGGTAGAAAAAATAAAGATGAGAGGGACATCAGCACATTTTTAGAGGAAGTTGGATGAGTGCGAAACTGCGCCTAGAGTGGCAGGTGTGGATATTGAGAAATCAGGGAGTCTCTGAGAGAAGACATGGAGTGAAGGAGAGGAAAAATGCTCACTGTGATGAATACACCCAAGCAGGGCTATGGAGCTGCAGCTCAGAGTCCTGGGCTCTTCAGCAGACCTGGGGTTTCTGACAAACAGCAAGTGTGGCAGTGTTTCCACAGCCTTCATCCCTAGTTAATTTAAGATAGAAAAGGTAGAGGGTGAAGTCCCTGCCCTAAAATTTAGTGTTGAATTAGGAGAACAAGCAAATCTCTCTCTAATTATTCAAGTTGTTTAATGATATGCTTTAACAGTTATTTTGCTGCATGGCAATTAGATTCAAATGGTAAGTCAGTCACATAAATGAATATAATTAGTAGTGTTTTTGCATAGTTAAATCAAGCATTTAGGAGCCTGTTAGGCAAATGGTGGTCCAGGGAGAAGGTGCATATGTGCATATGTGGCTCCCAGCACTTCTGCTAGAGGGAAAGATTGTTGCTTGTTTCAAAATTCCCTCCTTGAGGTGATCCTTAGGTAGGTGGCCTTCCAGTAAGATCATAATATGATTGATTCTACTTATGCTTTATCCTTGCCCTTATCCCCAGGTGGGGACACAGAGGAAGAAGCAAAGATGAGGGGGTAGGGGCTGGGTGAATAAACACCTTCCTGCCAAGAGAGTATAGAAAGTTCTTGACTTTGAGGAAGTTTCTTGTCATCTCTTGCTTCAGTTTTTCCCCTATTTTATAATATTTAGATATTCCACTTTTATTATTTTGAAATATTTCAAACATAGAGAAAAATAAGGGGGAAAGAAAGTAACTGTCTCCATTATGAGCTCTAACAGATTTTAATATTTTTTCTATTTACTTCAGGATTTATAAGAATTTTTAAAATGATCTATTTTAGGTACAAGGAAACCCCTTTTTGCACCATTCTCTAATTTATTTTTCCTTAATCTAGAGGAGCCACCATGTTAAAGTAGGTTTGTATCAGTATTTTGTATACTTTTACAAAATGTATATGTTTTTTGAAATAAATACAAATTCTCACATGTTTTAAAATTTCAAGTAAATTATATGCTATACTCATGAATTTGAAAGGGTTTATTCAGGAGCAAGTTAGGAAATACCTAAGTATCAAAATTAAGCTGCATACTATACACACACACATACACACACACACACACACACACACACTACTATATATAAAATAGATAAACAACAAGGACTACTGTATAGCACATGGAACTATACTTAAATTTTGTAATAACCTATGGAAAAGAATTTGAAGAAGAATATATATTATATTATATATGTATATATAGTATATAGATAACTGAATTGCTTTGTTGTATACCTGAAACTAACACAACCTTGTAAATCAGCTATACTTGAATCAAAAAAAAATGATGCCATGTGACTTTAGCATTAGGAACGTGATGGGGGCTTCTCTAGTGGCTCAGGGGCAAAGAATCTGCCTGTAATCGGGAGACTGCCTGCAATGCAGGAGATGTGGATTTGATCCCTGGGTTGGAAAGATCTCTTAAAGAAAAAAATGGCAATCTGCCCCAGTATTTTTGCCTGGGAAATCCCATGGACAGAGGAGCCTAGAGGTCTCTGGGGGTAACAAGAGTTGGACACAGCTAAGTAAACCACCACCACAAATCATTGTACAGATCAAGAATTCTGGAGGTAGGTGATTCCTGGTGAAGCATAGTAATTCATGGGTACCATCAAAGACCTGGTCTGTTTGTATCCTTCTCTGCTATGCTCAGAAGCTAAGTTTCTTTTCTTTGTCTTGTTGTTTCAGGATAGCAAGAAGATAGCAATCAAGAATCATAGTCTCATACAACTATGCTCTAGGCAGGAGAAAAATGGTAGAGAGGAAGATATTTCTTGTATTAATTCCACCCCCACCCCCTATATGTATAGGCCGCCTAGTCCCGGGTCCTGGGAATATAATGGATTTAACTCTCATGATTAGGCTATATTTTATGGCACAGTTACTTTTATTTTATTTTATTTTCAATTTCTGAACATTCTTCCATCTATTTCCCACAGTTTTATTTTTAATTTAAATTTATTTATTTTAATTTGAGGCTAATTTACAATATTGTATTGGTTTTGCCATACAGCAACATGAATCCGCCATGGGTGTACAGGTGTTCCCCATCCTGAACCCCCCTCCATCCTCCCTCCCCATACCATCCCTCTGGGTCATCCCAGTGCCCCAGCCCCAAGCATCCTGTATCCTGCATCGAACCTAGACTGGCAATTTGTTTCTTATATATTATACATGTTTAAATGCAATTCACCCAAATCATCCCACCTTCTCCCTCTCCCACAGAGTCCAAAAGACNTTTGATGAAATTGTGTGGGAGAAAGTGATCTCCCGTCTTATTCCTCCGCCATCTTCCCGCCCTCCGATTCAATAATTTATTTAAAATAGACTTTACTTCTTCTCAATGAATTCAAAGTTGGAAAAAAAAGAGAACAAAAGGTAGTCAACCTTTCTATGACATTCTTTTTATTAGAAAAAAGAATTGAGAGAAGAATAATTCAAGGTATGTTTTTCAGAAGGAAAAACAGAGCTCATTTATGGGTTAGATATGGGTTTGAAAGAGATAAAACTGTCAAATATTTGGTTATGGAAACTGGATGGATCTTATTTCCTGAAACAGGAAAGACTAAAAGTGGAGTATTTGGAAGCAGGGCAATGTGTAGAATTTTAGTTTGGAACACATTAAATTTAGATAATTATGAGACATCTAAGTGGAGAATTGAAAATTCAAAAAGCCCATCGGCTAAAGGAGTTTGGGGCTCAGTAGGATGATCTAAGCTTGAGATAACAGTTTTAGAAGTTGCTTATATAAAGATGGTACTGTTAATCATCTAAGAGAGCATAGATAAAAAGATGCCTCACACAGTGCCTGGAATAACGTCAATGATCGGAAGTCAGAGAGTAGAAGAAGCTGGCCAAAGACACTAAGAAGAACTCATGGCCATGCTTCAAAGAAGATCAAGTGCTGGCCATGCTGAGAACTGCTAGAGGGAGCTGAAAAAGGATGAGGCTAGAAGGTGACAATCTGATTCGCAACAACGAAGTTGTGTTGTCTTTGACAAAATTGATTTCAGTGTGATTGTAGGGATGGAGATACCATCAGGGTGGCCGAAGAATGAATGGGGTGTGAGAATTTTGATTCAGAGTTTAGAATCAAGGTTTTAAAGAAGTTTGACTATGCTAGAGAGCAGAGCAAAGGAGTGGTATTTGGAAGGAAATGAATACTGTTTTTGAAAGATGTGAGGACATTTGAAGGCATTAGTGCTGACTAAGAGTGATTTGGTCTAGATGGAGAAGTTGAATATACAAGAAATGGAGAATAATTGAAAAATAAAGCCTGCAGAGATGAGAAAGAAAAGGACCTGAAGCTTACATGGAAGGATTTATCTTTGATAGTAGAAAAGACATTTTTTATGATGTAACAAGGAAAGAAAGCAGTGGACAGAGCTGTGGAAGATTTATGGACTATATAAAGATTTTTAATTTTTTTTTATGTGGAATAAACTTTCCTCTTAGGTTGTGAAAGAGCCATGTACAGAACTTTCCTAAGTGTTCTAGTACCCAAATATTGCCTCAAACCTTGGAACTCCCTCCAAATGCTCTGTTTATCACCATTCATAATTTCCCTTTTAATATTCACATTATCCTCAGAAACTCTGCCAGCAGAAATTGGTGGCTTTGGGAAATTCAAACCACTCGTCCTCTGAGCTTTTAAAACCCATCAACAGCCACTTGCCTCAACCTTCCACAACAGGTTAAGATAAGGTTGTTTTTATTTATATCCAAGCTTATTTGGAGGATGAGACAGAGTATGAGATGGTTGGATGCCATAACCTACTCTATAGACATGAATGTGAGCAAGCTTGGGGAGTTGGTGATGGACAGGGAAGCCTGGTGTGCTGTAGTCCATGGGGTTGCAAAGAGTCAGACATGACTGGAAACTGAACTGAAGCTTATTTAATATGGAAAACAATATTTCTCCTTACTTTATCTACATAGTTTTCCAACATTTCACTTCCTACAGCCCCTAAGGAGTAAAGAAATAAATAGATGCTAACATCTTTACAATAGATGAGATAGTCCAGAAATCATTAAGTCTAGAAAATATTCTTTGTGATTTCTAAGNGAAAACAATATTTCTCCTTACTTTATCTACATAGTTTTCCAACATTTCACTTCCTACAGCCCCTAAGGAGTAAAGAAATAAATAGATGCTAACATCTTTACAATAGATGAGATAGTCCAGAAATCATTAAGTCTAGAAAATATTCTTTGTGATTTCTAAGGTAAGAAGCATGACATTCAAGGAAAAATTAAACCAGTGTTATTATGTGTGAAGAATTTTTAAATTCTGACAATACTTCAGTGGTAAGCATTAGGTATTGTTAAATACACAATTATTTAAGAATATTTTTTTCTTAATCACTGGAAAGATGTGGCAGATTCATCACACTTCATGGAATACAACACATAGTGATAACTGATCTTTAAGAAAGATTAGGGCAGACTGAAATTGACACAATAAGTCATTGTGTTATCTTCTCTTTTTGACTCCCCCCCTCCTTATTTTTTATTTTTTTTTTTTACTTTTTCCTGATTCTTTCTTAAGAAGAATGTGTGTATGGTGAAAATTAGATCTCCCAAATACCTATGCTAGGCCTTCTATTATGCCTGTTTATGATTGTAGTATAAAAAGGGAGAAATTCAGAGTCAAGTGTTCTAAAGTACAATTAAAATCTTAATCAAAACACAGCAAATTATCACTCCCCGTACTTGAGTTTAAGGTAAAGGAGGAAATTTCGACTAGGATACCATCTGAAATTTGGATGGAAAAAAAAAGTTGCTTGCATATTTGCTTCATTCTCTTCTTCTTTTCTTGAAGTATAGGTGATTTATAGTATTATATTGGTTTCAGATGTACAACTTAGTGATGCAACACTTTTACAGATTATACTCCATTTGAAGTTATTACAAAATAATGACTATCATGCTCTGTGCTATACAATATATCCTTATTGTTTATTTATTTTATACATAGTAGTTTGTATCTTTTAATCCCCTAACCCTATCGTGCCCCTCCCCTTTCCCACTTCCCAACGGTAACCTCGAGTTTGTTCTGTATATCTGTAAGTCTGTTTCTGTTTTGTTATATTCACTTGCTTCATTTTCAAATCCTACATACAAGTGATAAAATATAGTATATGTCTTTTTCTGTCTGATTTATTTCACTTTGCATAATACCCTCTAGGTCCATCCATGCTGCTGCAGATGGCAGAATTTCATTCTTTTTTATGGCTGGAGTAGTGTTTCATTGCACATTTTTACCACATCCTCCATTGTATATATATGCCACATCCATTTATTGATGGAGACTTAGGCTGCTCCTGTCTCTTGGTAAATGTAAATAATGCTACAATGAACATTGAGGGTACACGTATCTCTTCTGCTTTAGTGTTAATGGCTATAGCTATTTATTTATTCATTTTTGGTTGTGCTGGGTCTGTGTTGCTGTGGATGGGTTTTCTCTGGTTGTGGCAAGCAGGGGTTACTCTTGATTGTGGTGCAGGGGCTTCTCACTGTGCTGAATTCTCTTGTTGCAGACCACAGGCTCCAAGCACATGGGCTTCAGAGTTGCAGCATGCAGGCTCAGTAGTTGTGGCCTGTGGGCTCTAGGTGATGTGGGCTTCAGTAGTTGCTGCAAGTGGGCCCAGTAGTTGTGGCTCACAGGCCCTAGAGTGCATAGGCTGTAGAATTTGCGGCACACAAGCTCAGTAGTTGTGGCTTGTGGGCTCTAGAGCATAGGCTTAGTAGTTGAGGTACATGGGGTTAGTTGCTCCATGGCATGTGGAATCTTTTCCAGAACAGGGATGAAACCCATGACTTCTGCATTGGCAGGCAGATTCTTATCCACTGTATCACAAGGGAAGTCCACAGTACACATATCTTTTCAAATTAGTGTTTTCATTTTCTTTGGATATATACCTAGGGGCTGAATTGCTGGGTCGCATGGTAGTTGCATTTCCAGTTTTTTGAGGAAGACTTCATGTTTCCCACAGTGGCTGTACCAGTTTATATTCCCATCAACAGTATACAAGGTTTTATTTTTTTTTTCTCTGCATCCTTGCCAACATTTGTTATTAGTGGTCTTTTTGATGATAGCTTTTCTGGTAGTGGAGGTGATAGCTCACTGTGATTTTTATTCATATTTCTCTGATTATCAGTGATGTTGAAAATCTTTTCATGTGCCTGTTGATTATCCATATGTCTTCTTTGGGAAAATGTCTTTTCAGGTATTTTGTCCATTTTCTGATTGAGTTGTTTGATTTTGATAGTGAGTTGTATGATGTTTATATCTTTTGAACATTAACCCCTTATTGGTCATGTTATTTGCAAATATTTTCTCCCATTCAGTAGGTTATCTTTTCATTTTGTCAGTGATTTCCTTTGCTGTTCAAATCTTTTAAGTTTAATTTGGTATTTTGCTTATTTTTGCTTTTGTTTGCTTTAGGAGAAAGATCTAAAAAAGTATTGCTACAATTTATGTCAAAGAATATTCTGCCTGTTTTCTTTCAGGAGTTTTATGATTTCTAGTCTTGCATTTAAGTCTTTAGTTCATTTTGAGTTTATATTTGTATGTTGTGTGAGAAAATGTTCTAATTTCATTCTTTTACATGAAGCTGTCCAGTTTTCCCAGCATCACTTATTGAAGATACTGTGTTATTTGTAGTCTATATTCTTTCCTCCTTCATCGTAGATTAATTTATCATAAATGCATGAAAGTGGGGGTAGCAATACTCACATAAAAGAAGACTTTAAAACAAAGTCTATAAACAAAAACAAAGAGGGGCATTATATGATGATAAAAGAGATCAATACAGGAAAAGGATATAATTCTCACTAACATATATGCACCTAATACTGGAGTACCTAAATATATAAAGCAAATATTAACAGACATAAGAGGAGAAATTGTTAATAACACTATAATATTAATACCCTATATATATCAATGGACAGATCACCCAGATAGAAAATCAATGAGGAAACAGTGGTCTTAAATGACACATAGAACAGTTGGACATGACAGATATCTATAAGATATTTCACCCCCAAAAGGCAAAATATACCTTCTCTTCAAGTGTACATGAAACATTCTCCAGGATAGACCACATGTTAGGTCACAGAACAAGTTTCAACAACTTTCAGTTCAGTTCAGTTCAGTTCAGTCGCTCAGTCATGTCTGACTCTTTGCGACCCCATGAATCACAGCACGCCAGGCCTCCATGTCCATCACCAACCCCCGGAGTTCACTCAAACTCATATCCATCAAGTCAGTGATGCCATCCAGCCATCTCATCCTCTGTCGTCCTCTTCTCCTCTGCCCCCAACAACTTTAAGAGGATAGAAATTATATCAAGTATTTTTTTTTTGACCACACAATGTGAAACTAGAAATCAATTACAGGAAAGAAATGGGGAAAAATAATCACATGGAGTCTAAAGAACATTCTTCTAAAACCAAACCAACCAAACAAACAAAAAATAAAAGCAAGCAAACAAAAAATAACCCCACTATGAGTCAATGAAGAAATCAGAAAGGAAATTAAAAAAAAATGCCCGGAGACAAATGAAAATGTAAACACAACTTTTCAAAATCTATGGGATACAGCAAAAACAGTTCTAAAAGGGAAGTTTATAGTGATCCTTACTCTTGAAACAATTCACAATCAATTGAATTTCTGGCTTCTTAGTAATAGGAAAATGTATTCACCTATCCAAGGCTATTTTATTGTGCTCTGGAGCTAGTTTTTTTCTTGCCAGCTCAAGGGAGCTTGAGTGGTAGATTATATTGATATTTTCAAAAGATGGAGATACATATATATCCTAAATCACTGTATTCTTAAAATACAATACTGATGCTTTTCCGGATTCTGTGCTCTTTCTTCTTGATAAAGGTGGTTCTGTAAATCCAGTAAAAGTGACATCATGTCTTGCTTTTTTTTTTTTTTTTCCCTTGAGATGTTTGCCTTCAGTTCAGTTCTCTGAGGAGGACCAGAGTAGATCATGCAGAGGTCACATTGAAAGGAACATATGGAGAAGAGCTGCAATGCCCAAACAAAAGCCAGCATCAACTGCCAAATGGGTGAGTGAGTGAGTGAGCCCTCAGCTTGTTTCATCTCCTAGCCTTTGAGTCATTTCAGTTGACCCTTGGTGGAACATGGATGAGCTGACCCTGCCAACGCCTGCACAAATGCAGATTTGTGAACCAAGGTAACCCATTTGGTTTTTGGAAAGTTTGCTACATAGCAGTAGTAACTGAAATAGCTAAGAAAAGAAGAGAAGTGGAAAGCAAAGGAGAAAATCAAAAGTATGCTCATCTGAATACAGAGTTCCAAGGAATAGCAAGCAGAAATAAGAAAGCCTTCCTGAGTAAACAATGCAGAGAAATAGAGGAAAATAGTATAATGGGAAAGACTAGAGACCTTTTCAAGAAAATTAGAGATACAAAGGGAACACTTCATGCACAGATGGGCACAATAAAGGTCAGAAATGGTATGGACCTAACAGAAACATAGGTATTAAGAAGAGGTGGCAAAATACACAGAAGAACTGTGCAAAAAAGATATTAATGACCCAGATAGACATAATGATGTGATCACTCATCTAGAGCCAGACATTCTGGAGTGTGAAGTCAAACGGGCCTCATGCAGTATTACAATGGAATTCCAGCTGAGCTATTTTAAATCTTAAAAGATGATGCTATTAAAGTACTATACTCAATATGCAGCAAGTTTGGAAATCTCAGTAGTGGCCACAAGACTGGGAAATATCAGCTTTCATTCCAATCCCAAAGAAGTGCAATGCCAAAGACTGTTCAAACTACCACACAATAGCACTCATTTCACATGCTAGCAAGGTAATGCTCGAAATTCCTCAAGCTTGGCTTCAGCAGTTCATGAACCATTAACTTTCAGATGTATAAGCTGGATTTAGAAAAGAGAGAGGAGCCAGAGATCAAATTGGCAATACCCATTGAATCATTGAAAAAGCAAAGGAATTCTAGAAAAACATCTACTTCATTGACTACACTAAAGCCTTTGACTTGGTGGATCACAAGAAACTGGAAAAATTCTTAAAGACATGGGAATATCAGACCAACTTACCTGCCTCCTGAGAAACCTGTCCGCAGGCCAAGAAGCAACAGCTAGAACTGGACATGGAACAATGAACTGGTTCAAAGTTGGGAAAGAAGTATGTCAAGGTTATATATTGTCACCTTGCTTATTTAATTTATATGCTGAGTACATCATGCAAAATGCCAGCCTGGATGAATCACAAGCTGGAATCAAGATTTCTTGGAGAAATATAATAACCTCAGATATACAGATGGCACCACCCTTATGGCTGAACAATGAAGTGGAACTAAAGAGCCTCTTGATGAAGGTGACAGAGGAGAGTGAAAAACTGACTTAAAATCAACATTCAAAAAACTAAGACCATAGTATCTGGTCCCATCACTTTATGGCAAATAGTTGGGGAAAATATGGAAATAGTGATAGAATTGATTTTTCTTGAGCTTCAATATCACTGCAGATGGTGACTGCAGCCATGAAATTAAAAGATGCTTGCTCCTTGGAAGAAAAGCTATGAAAAACCTAGACAGCATGTTAAAAAGCAGAGACACTTTACTGACAAAGGTCCCTATAGTCAAATCTATGGTTTTTCCAGTAATCNCTGCAGCCATGAAATTAAAAGATGCTTGCTCCTTGGAAGAAAAGCTATGAAAAACCTAGACAGCATGTTAAAAAGCAGAGACACTTTACTGACAAAGGTCCCTATAGTCAAATCTATGGTTTTTCCAGTAATCATGTATGGATGTGAGAGTTAGACCATAAAGGAAGCTGAGCACTGAAGAATTGATGCTTTTGAAGTGTGGTGTTGGAGAAGACCTTTAGAGTTTCTTGGACAGCAAGGAGATCAACCAGTCAATCCTAAAGGAAATCAACCCTGAATATTCATGGGAAGGACTGATGCTGAAGCTGAAGCTTCAATCCTTTGGCCACCTGATGCGAAGAACTGACTCATTGGAAAAAACTCTGATTCTGGGAAAGACTGAGAGCAGGGTAAGAAGGGGATGGCAGAGAATGGTTGGATGGCATCATTGACTCAACGGACATGAGGTTGAGCAACTCTCAGAGACAGTGAAGGCCAGGGAACCCTGGTGTGCTGTAGTACATGGTATTGCAAAGAATCAGACATGACTGAGCAACTGAACAACAGACAATAAGTGGAATACTTTAATGCAAAAAATACTCCATTTCTTTGTGGTATGTTCAATCCCACACCTCCTCACCTACAAATTGATTCAAGTTTCTTGTTTTCTTGATTTCTTTCTCCTTACCTATAAATTTATTCAAGTTTCTTGTTTAAAAAAATCCAATTTTTTCCTTTTTGCCCTCCTTCCAGGTATAGTTTTAAATATTTCCTATTTTTAAATATTCTAAACCGGAAGCTAGACATAATGAGAAAAAATAATAGCCAAAGGTCAATTTACTGGAAATAAAATTTATGAATGTCTGGTTTGCCAAATATTCCACTTACAACAAAGTTTTTACATCAATTGTCTAGTGTTTATTGTGGGTCCCATCAAGGCTGTGGGGTGTCAAGGTACTGAGACTTTTCCTTGTCCCTGCCCTCTCTCCTATACTCTTTCTTTGCTGATTCTGGCCTTGTTCTCTGACCCTTTGTTTTTTTGCCAATTTCTTCTCCTTAATGTGCTCTTTTCATTCCATAATCTCTTCTCTCTGCTCCTTAGTGGCTCCCTATGGTTCCCTTACATCTTTCTCCCCCACTTTCACTCTTCAGGAAATACTCTTTCCCAGATCAGCAGTCTGGACTGAGATGTCTGCCCACTTCCCTTCTCTCTTTTCCTTGCAAAGGCCTATTCTCTCCATCCCAATCTCTAATTTGTTTGCTTCCCAGAACCAGATGCAAACTCGCATTCTTTAAAATGTTGCCATAAATTCCAAATTAAAACAAACCAATTAGCAATTCACAAACCTCTGTAAACTTTACAAGGAAAATTATTTTGGCAGGTAGTTAGAATCAGAAAATGTAGCAAACTGGTTACTTGGCAAACTGGTTGTCCAGTCAATGATATAATATATGGGATCCTTGTTCCTGTTCCCAGCAGATCATGTCCATTTCTTACTGAATAAACAATCTCTTTACAGGAAAGGCAAACTCTACATTCCTGGTGTTATTGACGAGGGTCCATGGCTTTACTAATCAATAGAAATTGACCATAGTCCAGATAAGAAATTCAAGCAAGGCTTTATTGGGGTTCTTGCTGCAGCTTTGGGGAACAGAACAAACAAGAGATTCCCTTGCTTGCTTTCTCTCCAAAGTGGGATAAGTTTGTTCCTTATACAGAGTGAGGGTACAAGTGGGTTCAGGGATCAGGCCAGAGGGGTGGTTTAGGTGGTTTTGCCCACCCTTTAGGTGGTGGTGGGTGCAAGGGGCATATGCAGTAGTACCCTGCCTTTGCTCCCGACACATCATTTTTGCTCCAGGCTTCTCAAAAGTAGCAGTTGGGTGTTTTGGTTTCTGTAACTTTTGGGTCCAAAATTTGCCCCAGCTGTGCATGCGCAGTCATTTTCAGTCCATACAGTTTCTTAGTATTTTGTTTCTTCAGGTGAGGTGTGTCCAGGGGCAAGCATTTCAGCACTGCATCAAAGGGTGTAAGGTCCCAAGTTTGTCTCATTTGCAGGGTACAAATAGCCTCATCTGATCACTGTGTGCTACTTCTCCATCTTTTCCTATCATGCCTCTTTGTATCTTATTGAAGTTCTATGACATGGAAGGAATTAGTTTCTTTAAACATCTCACTTCAATGTCTGATCCCTGACACACACTTTTCTTTTGTTTGGAATACTCTCTCTGCTCTTAACCACTTGTCTTCTGTGGTTACAAGTGCTAACTGTCCCAGGCTGTTTAGATATTTTTGCTGGGCTATCCTGTGTTCCTCTGTATAAACCTCCATCATCAGGAGGACATTTCCTGACAATGCATTTCTCCACTGGACTATTAGAACTTTCAAGGCAGGAATCAAAACATTCATCTTTGTATACTCATGACCTGGCATAGATATTGACACATAGTAGGCTCTCGATAAATCTTTCTTAAAAGAATACCATTTACCTAGAAAATATTACTCTTGCCATCTGCTGTTTAAAGATAATTCCTTTGCAGAACCAATTTAAAATTACTCCCTCAGGCTGTATAATAAAGAAACATATAAAGAACAGGTCTGCATTTTGTTTAAGACTTCTACTAAAATCACAGTTCCTCTTGTGGTTTAAAGACCCTTATATAAATATCCATATTACTAATTTCTCTGAGTTTTAATGGAAGGTAAGTGCCTGTATGCTTCTTATTATTAGGCATGCTTCTTATTATTAGATATTTTATCAGATAACAGAAGGTATGCCCCATGCTCCCCCTGTCCCACCAATTCTGCCTTGACTTGCAGGGAGCTCAGAACTTAGTTAACTTGTGTGTGCTTTTCAACATTCTTGGATTCAAGTCTAAACTCTGTTTTTTCATACTAGGTCTTAACTTCCTCATATATAAAATTGGGTTATCATAGCTGGTCAAAAAACTCACAAGATTTTTGTGACAATAAAATGCAAATTTGTAGGGAGAAATATTTTAGAAAGGACTATCACAATACAATGATCATTTTTATTTGTTCTTCTTGAAGAATTGAGATCTCAAAAATATGACAATGCAATATATTATTTTTTGTTCCTTCCCTTACAGGAAACACAGAGAGGACTCAAAAATAGTAAATATATTCATTTCCATTTCCTACACTGTAGGTTAACTTTTCTTATTTATATTTTTTATAATGGTATTGAATACATAGCCTTAAATGTCAACTTCCTCAAATTCTTTTATGGAAGTAGATGGGGTATGTTAAAGCAAATAAAACTTCAACTAGAAGGAGCTAATTTGCTTCTGAAAGGTGATTTCATGAGAAACTAGTGAGATTTGTTAAATCTTTTTATAAATGATAATAACTTACATTCAGTTCAATTTAGTAGCTCAGTTGTGTCCGACTCTTTGCGACCCCATGGACTGCAGCACATCAGTCAGGCTTCCCTGTCCATCACTAACTCCCAGAGCTTACTCAAATTCATGTCCATCAGGTCGCTGTTGCCATCCAACCATCTTACACTCTGTCGTCCCCTTCTTCTGCCTTCAATCTTTCCCAGCATCAGGGTCTTTTCCAATGAGTCAGTTCTTTGCATCAGGTGGTCAAAATATTGGAATTTCGGCTTCAGCATCAGTCTTTCCAATGAATATTCAGGACTGATTTCCTTTAGGATGGACTGGTTGGATCTCCTTGCTGTCCAAGAGACTCTCAAGAGTCTTCTCCAAAACTGCAGTTCAAAAACATCAGTTCTTCGGTGCTCAATTTTCTTTATAGTCCAACTCTTACAACCATACATGACTACTGGAAAAACTGTAGCTGTGACTAGATGGACCTATGTTGGCAAAGTAGTGTCTCTGCTTTTTAATATGCTGTCTAGGTTGGCCATGGAGAAGGCAATGGCACTCCACTCCAGGACTCTTGCCTGGAAAATCCCATGGACAGAGGAGCCTGGTAGGCTGCAGTCCGTGGGGTAGCTAAGAGTCAGACACAACTGAGTGACTTCACTTTCACTTTTCACTTTCATGCATTGGAGAAGGAAATGGCAACCCACTCCACTGTTCTTGCCTGGAGAATCCCAGGGACGGGGGAGCCCGGTGGGTTGCTGTCTATGGGGCTGCACAGAATCAGACATGACTGAAGTGACTTAGCAGCAGCAGCTAGGTTGGTCATAGCTTTTCTTCCAAGGAGTAAGCATCTCTTAATTTTGTGGCTGCAGTCACCATCTGCAGTGATTTTGCAGCCCCCCCAAATAAAGTCTGCCACTGTTTCTCCTGTTTCTCCATCTATCTGCCATGAAGTGATGGGATCAGATGCCATGATCTTAGTTTCTCAATGTTGAGTTTTAAGCCAACATTTTCACTGTCCTCTTTCACTTTCATGAAGAGGTTCTTCAGTTCTTCTTCGCTTTCTGCCATAAAGGTAGTGTCATCTGCATATCTGAGATTATTGATATTTCTCCCAGCAATCTTGATTCCAGCTTGTGCTTCATCTAGCCTGGCATTTCAAATGATGTACTCTGCATATAAGTTAAATAAGCAGGGTGACAATATACAACTTTGACGTACTCCTTTCCCAATTTGGAACCAGTCTGTTGATACAGTCCAGTTCTAACTCTTGCTTCTTGACCTGCATACAGATTTCTCAGGAGGCAGGTAAGGTGGCCTGGTATTCCCATCTCTTTAACTTACACTACTGAGTTCTTATTCTGGACCCAATTCTGTGGTAAGTGCTTAAATGCATTTTTTTTTTTAATACAACAAACCTATGGGATAGATACCACTATCTGCATTTCTTGAAGAGGAGAAACTGGTGTTTAAGGAGGTTGAAGAACTCATAGAGCTTTTCAGTAGCTGAACTGAGATTCTCACCCATTGCTGAGCCCATGTGCTTGTCTCCAACCCTGCAAAACATTCAGGTAGACTTCAGAATACATTAGGTTTATAGGAAATGCAAAAGGCTGGAGAAAAATTATTATTTTGAATGTTTTATTGGAATGACTAATCGTTTTTTTCCAGGATTTTTTTCCTTGATATTCTGTCAAAAATGATCCAGTCTATGAATTCTTATATCTTTACTAACAAGTCCTTTACTGTCAATTTCCACTCGTCTGTTGTTTCTTATACTATGATCAATGTGACTGCATTAGTCCTTTGTTCATAGTTGTATTATTTTTCATTAACATATTTTCAACTGAGTCTAGTGATTATCATTCCATTTCCTTAAATTTTAAAAAGTCAACTGTGATTTTTTAATATCTTGTGATTTTCTTGAGCTAAAAATTGAAAGCAGCCTTCAATGTGGTCTTGCCTTAGATGAAAGTCCTACTTCTAGTCACCCTGCACTGTTTAACCAGACTCAAATTGCCCATAATGTTTCTTTTTTTTTTTCTTTTTTCTTTGAACTTAAATTCATTCAGCTTTTTGAGTAAAGAACTTATGAGACTGTACAGGTGTTCTTTCCTTATTATAAAGCTTCAATTTCTGAAAATAAGTAAAATCACACCATGAAAATTCTTTCAGTTTACAGAGGTGTTAAAATTTACAGATTCACGACACAATTTCTGAGAAAGCCATCCTTCCTTAGATTGGTAAAATATCATTTACTTTATAAACAACTAAATGACATATGCATTTGTGAAGTGTGAGACACCTAGCCTAAAGTTGGCCAGTGTTGAGAAATATGTCAAAAGACAATGTTTGATCTTTTTAAAAACTTGTATAAATTGTTTTGTTTTATAGGATAGAATCATATATATATATATCCTATCCATCTATATATGATATGCATATATTTTTCATAGATATATGAGATTTATATAGTTTCATTTTTATCTATATATTTATATAATTGATAGAAAATGAAATATGACTTGAATCTCTAACTGAATGTTGTATCCAGATTCATCTGGATAAATTTTTCATTGCCTTTCTAAGAAGATGTTCTTGTATGTGGAATGTGTTATTGTTCACAGAGCTACCCTAGACTTAACCTATCTGTTACCTTTTGTGGTCTTAAGTCCTTTTGTTTTACATTCGTATGTTTCACAGCACTAAGTGATGTGACTGGCACTTGGCAAACACTATCCATTCTTGTCCTTCTAATCCTCATTGCTGACCTCAAATCTAAGCCATCATTTCTTCATGTCTACTGTAACCTTCTGCTGTGTCTTCCTTGCTACAGTCTCTTCCCACTCTATCCCACAGGCTCGTACCAGAATAATAGTTTATACAACTTTACAAGTGCTATCCCTCTAAAAAAGGCTTTCAAGGACTCTTGCCTTCAAACTCCAACTCCTTTTCAATTTAGCTCTTACCCACCTCCCTACCTTCTTTCCCACTCTTCACCTACAAGGATCCTCTGCTGAAACATAATTAATCCACTCATATTAGTTTTGCAAATCCAAACCACACAACTTCATGGAATCTTTTCCTTTGCCTATAGTTCCCTCCTCTCCTCTCCACGTACCTCAGCACTCTCTTTCCTTCAGGCTCCACAATCAAATCCGTCCAGCAATTATTAGATAGGTCTTCACTTCCTTCACATCATAACTAACCTTTATCACATATGGCTTGTCTCTCCAGAGAGATGATGTCTCTTGAAGGCAGGATCATCTCTGACTTTGCTTTCCTTCTACACGGCAGGTTATCAGTAAGAGTTGTGATGATTCTCCTCACTAGAGCCAGAACTCTGTGGACTTACTGAGGTGGTTATGTATCAACTTCTCTCTCTGTCTTGCTTTTCCAACCAGATGTGCCCTCAAGCTCCTTGATTTGATCACGTTGCATCAGAGCCCCCAGAAGTCCTTGCTCCCCTCCCAGAGAAGGTCAAGTCTGGACCCTGCTCCATAGAGCCATCTCCTTACCTTTATTTTTCAATCTGAAATAAGCTTCAAGTTCACCAGGTCAGCGGCCACTGCTCATTTCTGTCTCCTGTGAACATTCTGTCAAGAACCGCTTTTTACCTACCCTTCTTTGTTAAGGATTCTAACTCTCCTCTTAGCACCTAACTTAAGTTTTATGGGCTCAGATGATAAAGAATTTGCTTGCAATGCAGTGGACCTGGGTTTTATCCCTGGGTCAGGAAGATCCTCTGGGGAAAGGAATGGCAACCCACTCCAGTATTCTTGCCTGGAGAATTCCATGGACAGAGGATTTTCATAGGCTACAGTGCATGGGGGCAAAGAATCAGACACGACTGAGCAACTAACACACTTACTTAAGTAAGCAATTAATATAAAGTTCTTTTCTTTCTTTCTGAATCACTTATGACAGCTCCTAAGAGAGCCAAAAACAGCAAAACTTATTTTGGGGGACTTTTGAACAATTTCATTCATAACTAATCAAGAAAACATGGCTGAATATAAAACACCATAAAGTTTATATTTGCAGTAATCTATTCCCCATCCCCCCATCTGTTTGGTGAAACCAGACACCTTGTTAATTATATCCAGCTATTTTACTGGAAAAAACATCCAATTTAGAAACATTTGGCTTTATTAAAAGAAACAAAATGTAACTACAACAGAAGAGAAAAATTGCTTTAATATACTCATGGACTTTATTGCTTCAGTGAGCAGGTGAGGAAGAGAAGCAATTCTTTATTTCCAAATTATAAAGTACGATCAAATTTGAAGCTGTGAAAATATTGAACTTTTGCTAGAAAAAAATAAATGATTTGAAGCCCTAGTGATCACACAGAGAATCCAGACAATTTGACAGCTATGAATTTATCTCACTTGTGAATGAATAACCTTTGTAACTCACTTGGGACTTAAATATTCCAAACACATTTCCCTGGAAACACTTCAAAAGGCATAGTTCATTTCTGTCTTTACTAAAGAGCTCCTTTGGTTACCTTTAGTTTGCTAGCTTTGTGGTTTGAGTACAGACTTGAAAGTTTGAAAATTAACATAGTTAAAGCCTGCCAGTGGGTTTTACTCCTGTAAGAGTGAAACAAGATTAACTCTTTGATTATTGTATGGTGTAAACAACCTCTTTTACCTCTGTAATAAGGGAACTTCATTGATTCTGTTTACAAAATTTCAGCTGTGTCTCTGAGCTAAAGTGCAAAATATTTGTATTTAAAAGAAGAAATAGTTTTACCAAAGTGCGTGTAACAGACCAGAAGGACACCTGATTTAGTTGAGCTCCACTAAGTTCTTAGAGACTCGCTGAAAACAAAGTAGTTTTAAAAGATAGATCCAGGATTTCAGGTTGAATGCAATGATGGTTCTGGAGAGTTCTTGCATGTATTCTTTCAAGATCAAAAGGTACAAATGCATTTCTGGCATATTGCTAGGTTCTGACCATTGCTTGGTTTTCCAGGTGGTGCTAGTGGTAAAGAATCGCCTGTCAGTGTAGAAGACACAAGAGACCTGGGTTTGATCCCTGGGTTGGGACGATGCCCTGGAGGAGGGCATGACAACCCATCCTAGTATTCTTGCCCGGAAAATTCCAAGAACATTAGAGCCTGGTAGGCTACAGTCCTTGGGATCACGTTCCAGACATGACTGAGCATACCAGCACATAACCATTGCTATTCAAGCAGTCCTATTTCTTGCACTTAGAACTAATTCGCTTTTCCTTGTCCCCACATAGCAGGCAAACTCTGAACACTACTGATGAAGTCAGATTCCTGCTGACAGATATGCCAAACCTGTTCCTATACTTTATACTCTAAACACTGCATTAAAAAGTATAATTAAGACATTAGTATTCAATTTAAAAATATGCTTGTTTGGGGTAGTTTTGAAATTTTTTTCTCATGTGCAAGACTGTAGATTTTACTATTTTCCTCTTATTCCCTGGGGAGATTTCATGGAGAAGGAAGCACTTCAGCTTACATGAGAAGAGACTTGTCCATTCTAGGTTTGAAGGTCTTTATGGAAATAGATTATAGCCAAAATAAATTTTTTAATTTTAGCTTTTAGAAACTGAAATTTAACCTGAGCATGTACTTTCTTCTGACCTCATTAGGAAGAGCTATTCACTTCAGTGAAATTTGTTTTGTAAGTCTCCTTTATTTCAAAATAAACATGCCTTTGCGTCTTTTAACAAAGGGTAAAGGAAATATCTCAGGATAAGCATTTCCTTCCCCACCTCCCCTTTTCAGCTGGCTTTTGAAGGGCCCTGGCTGGAAATCCTGGTGACCTCTTAGACCACTTCTACCAAATTCTCTTCTTCCTGCCCAAACTCTCTGTGTTCTTTTGTCCAAGCTCACTGGTGATGAAATTTCAGTCATCATCTTCAGTTAACTGACTATATCGCCATCTCCAGCCCCAGCCCTGGCTTCCCTCCTTTAATTCCAGTCATGTGTCCCATGCATAAATATTCCTCTTGCCTGTCCTACTTCAGTTCATGATACCCAGAGGTTGTAGGATAAAATCTTCCTTCCTAGGGATAATTTTATTGCAAGGGACAGACAGCCTTTCCAATAAGCTTTTAAGTCAAAGGAGCCATTTGAGGAAAGATGCGCAGTACCTGTCCGACCCACAGACAGGAAGTGCTTGTGGGTTTCACGAGGGAAACCGCACCTGGTGAGTAAGGCAGACCAAGGCAGGTACCCCCTCTCCCCTCTGGGTTTAACATGTCTCCTCATTGCTTTTCTTTGTCTATCTGTCAATTTCTCGTTCTCCTTTTCTCTCTCTGTGCTATTCCTATTTTCATATTTTCCTGGCTCCTTTATTGTGTAACTGAGCAGGGCTCTCTCGTGCCTTCCGGTAACAGACTTCCCCGTCTCCTTCCTTGTCTGTCCTCTACCAGCCTCTTATATGTAGAAGAAAATGTAGCTTTCTAGACTTTCCCTGAGTTCCAAAGAGTTAATTTAGTCAGAGTGGTGAGAGAATGCAGAAAGAAAGGAAAACAGTCAAGTAAGACAAAATAATAATAGTTCTTAGCCACCAAACAAAGTCAAGGACTTCTAGTTCCTCTTCAAGGACTATAGATAATATCCTGAGCCACGTCCTTTGAGCTATTTTACAGATACTGAAACCCCTATCAGGTGGAAGAAGTTAACTGTATGCTGCCCGCAAGCACATAGATCCCAGACTGGTTGGAAATAGAAGGTTGATGATGCTGTCTCCTGATTACCTCAGCCCCCATCAATCAGAAGAACATCCATGAGATGATCACACACTCCACAAAGCCCCTTCCTCACCCTATCTTTCTCTGAAAGTTATCGAGGAGTTAGGATCTTTGGCGCCCTAGTTGCTTGGACTTCTTGCTTGGCACCCTGCAATAAATACTGCACTTCACCACAAGCTGGTGTCAGTGTTGACTTTACTGCATGCTGGTGAGAGGACACAGGCTTGGTTCAGTAACACATGGGTGCATGTCAGGTTGCTTCAGTCATGTCCGACTCTGTGACCCTATGGACTGTAGCCCTCCAGGCTCCTCTGTCCATGGGGATTCTCCAGGCAAGAATACTGAAGTGGGTTGTCATGCCCTCCTCCAAGGGATCTTCCCAACCCAGGGATCGAACCCAGGTCTCTTATGTCTCCTGCATTGGCAGGTGGGTTCTTTACCACTAGTGCCACCTGGGAAGCCTCCCAATAACACATAGATTCCCTCAAATGGCTCTCTCAAGCCTGATTTATATCACCTAGTACCTGTGGCCATAATCTTCCCTGATTTCATTTCCAAATTTCTGGGTTTGGATGGCCCATGTGACCTCATGAAGTCTTCAGTGTGCAGCCCAATTCAATCCATGCTTGGTCAAAAGAAGGATGGGTAATGCAATCTAAGTGTGATGTCCTATAAATAGCTAGGCTCTATTGCTGTGAAGGGACATTTTAGACAGACAAACATGAGCCACCCTTCTAATATCTATTAATACTATGTCATCAAAAGGAACATTTTATGTTGTCCTCCCAAGGGACAATGTTTGCTGCAAGAGGCTCCATTTCTTTATTTCCAGTGTGAACATATCTTGCACGTTAACTGTAGTGTGTGGCACAAAGGTGGCACTGTTGTAGTCATCCAGGCTTCAATATTTGATGCCACAGATGCTCTTGTTACCAAATCTAAGCAGTCACCAACTTTTGTCAGCTCTTTCTTCAAAATATCTCTTATTCCTTCTTTCCCCATTCCTCCCACTCCTAATCCCCTTTCTGAGATTTTTATCATCTGTCCCCATTTCTCCTATTATAGAAGCTTTTTAATTTTAATTATTCTCCCTACTTCCAATCTCTCTTCTTGCCAATTCATCATTCACATAGCTGACAAGTTGGTCATAAAACACTCTTTCAATCTTGTCATTCCCCTGCTCAAAGACTTCAGCGACTCTTCACAGCCTGCCAGATGAAGTCCAAAGGACTTATTCTGACAGTTTAAAACCTTGACCACTGAGCTGCAACCTTTGCAGACAGCTCTAAGTATTCATGTCATTGGTTCCATACCCCAGCTCAACTCTGCTCTAAGCAGCCTTGAACTTCTTTGATTTGATGCTTTTGCTGAAACCAACCCTGCTGGCCTGGGATGCACTCTTTTCTCTCTCTTCTCTCAATCCCATCCATCATCCAAGTCATCATGCAAGTTCCTTTTTCTCTGTGAAGCCTTCCAAATTGACTCCAGTTCAACTGATCTTTTATTCTTCTTAATTATTATATTTTCTTTCCATTCCATTCATTAAATAGTTCTCCACTTCTAAGAATATAGCTCTACTATTTTATGCAATTTATAAACTCCTCCATAGTTTTATTTCTTCAATTAGATTTTATATTTTATGGGGCAGAGACCACATCTTTCTCTTTTATTATTCCTCCTCCTAACACTGGTTACCATGCCCGACACACGGTAACAGCTTCTGAAACACTGACTGTTAGAACCAAATCTCTTAGGTCACTCACTTTGCTGCAAAGAGAAATGCATATCCACCTGCTAAGACTTTGTTGATTTTCTATTTTAATGAGTTCTTCTTATTACAAATAAACCAAATTGGGGAGAGTGTGAATTTATAGACTTCCAATAGAGGAACTATTTCATTTAATATTAACACTGAAGTTATAGAATTTTCAGGTTGCAGTATAGTATGTTAGGTGGCAATGTGGAGGCCAGATGTGTGAAGCTGTTGACTAACTCCTAATATCTTATTATCCGTATATGGAAAAGGGGTTGAAAAGAACTGATTTCCAGGCACAGGAGAATGTCCTGTGAATAATGAAGTAAGGCAAAAAGGGAAGGAGTATGTTAAAATGTTAAAATGAAGTGGCCTGTTTTCAAAAGAAATACAAATAATGTAAGGAAGCATAGTTGACTCGAAGAGTGAACACTTGTTCTGCAAGTTCCTAAAGGATTAGGACAGGGTTCTTTTTAAGCAAATAACTTTCTCCCTCATCAGAAATCCTTACTCAGTTCCCTGGACTGGGAAATTTTTCCTGTGGCAAGAGATCTTTGGCAACAAATTTGGAATAAATTGAGAAACAAAATTTATTTAGAAAACATTTAGCAATTTGCTTGCTTATTCAGTAAATTAAAAACTTACTGGATGAAATACCAATGATACAATGCAATTATAGACAGAGTTTCTTACATTTCATGGGGAGAAGAGTATAAACCAAAATAACTATAAACATAAGACCATAGAAATCAAATACGGGAATTGAGATATTTCTGGTACAGGTGAGTTAGGTAGGGTTATTTTCAATTTATCTGTGCCTACCTTACTGAAAACTATACATGTGGGTATATGATTTTTTTTAACCTTCCAATATTAAAATAATGCTTATGTCATCAATTAAAAATTTTCTATCCCTTTCTGAATGTGTCTTTTCTTTGACATATTGTTCTCAGGACTCTTTGATTTTCTACATTTTAATTGTTTTTGAGATCTTAATGTAACCGAAGCAGCAGTTCCTTAAATGTGTCTTTTTTTGAAAGTTTTAAAAAACTTTTTATTTTATATTGGAGTATAGCTAATTAACAATGTTGTGATAGTTTCAAGTGAATAACAAAGTGATTCAGTTATATATATATACATGTATCCATTTCCCTCAAACTCCCTAAATGTGTCTTTTTAAAGTTATATAATTCTGGCTCTGGTTGGTTAGTCACCCAGAGCCATACAGTCTGGAGTGTGAAGTAAAGTGGGCCTTAAGAATCACTGCTGTTAATAAAGCCAGTGGATGTTAAGAAATTCCAGCAGAACTATTTAAGTCTCTAAAGGAAGATGTCATCAAGGTTTTGCATTCATTATGTCAGCAAATCTGGAAGACCTGGCAGTGGCCACAGGACTGAAAAAGGTCAGTCCTCATGTCAATTCCCAAGAAAGGTAGTATCAAAGAATGTGCTAACAATCAGACAATTGCACTCATATCCCATGCTAGTAAGGTCATGCTTAAATTCTTGCATGCCAGGCTTCAGCATTATGCTAACCAAGAACTTCGAGATGTCCAAGTTGGGTTTAGAAAAGGAAGAGGAACTGAAGATCAAATTGTCAACGTTCACTGGATTAAAGAGAAAACAAGGAGATTTCAGAAAACATCTATCTCTGTTTTGACTGCACTGAAGCCTTTGACTGTGTGGATCATGACCAATGGTGGAAAGCTCGTAGAGAAATGGGGATGCCAAATCATCTTACCTGTCTCTTGAAAAACCTGTATGCGGATCAAGAAGCAACAGTTAGAACCCTGTATGGAATAACAGTTAATTGGTTCAAGATCAAGAAAGAAGTATGATAGGGCTGTCTACTGTCACCCTGTTTGTTTAACTTATATTCTGAGCAAATCATGGCTGCAGTCACCATCTGCAGTGATTTTGGAGCCCCCCAAAATAAAGTTTCTCACTGTTTCCATTGTTTCCCCATCTATTTGCCATGCAGTGATGGGACCATATGCCATGACTGAAGCCATGAAATTAAAAGACGCTTTCTCCTTAGAAGAAAAGCTACGACCAACCTAGACAGCATATTTAAAAACAGAGACATATTTTTCCAATAAAGTTTCATCTAGTCAAAGCTATGATTTTTCTAGTAGTTGTGTGTGAATTGAGCACTGAAGAACTGATGCTTTTGAACTGTGGTGTTGGAGAAGACTCTTGAGAGTCCCTTGGACAGCAAAGAGATCCAACCAGTCAATCCTAAAGGAAATCAGTTCTGAATATGCATTGGAAGGACTGATGTTGAAGCTGAAACTCCAATACTTTGGTCCCCTGATGTGAAGAACTAACTCATTGGAAAAGAATCTGATGCTGGGAAATATTGAAGGCAGGAGGAGAAGGGGATGGCAGAGTATGAGAGGGTTGGAAGGCATCCCTGACTTGACAGAGAGGAGTAAGCTCCAGGAGTTGGTGATGGACAGGGAAGCCTGGTGTGCTGCAGTCAATGTGGTCACCAAGAGTCGGACATGACTGAGCAACCGAACTGAACTGAGAAAATGATGAATTTTCTGAAAGAATGAAAGAGTTACAAGGCTGAAAAGAGTTACAAGCTGGTATGAAGATAGGTGGGAGAAACATCAACTATCTCAGATGTGTGTATGATACCACTCTAATGGCAGAAAGCAAAGAGGAACTAAAGAGCCTCTTGATGAGGGTGAAGGAGGAGAGTGAAAGAGCCAGCTTAAGACTAAAGTTACAAAAAAAGAAACTAAGATCATGACATCTGACCCCATTACTCCATGGCAAATAGAAAGGGAAAAGGTGGAAGTAGAAACAGAATTCCTCTTCTGGGGCTCAAAAATCCTTGGGGATGGTGACTACAGCCATGAAGTCAGATGATTACTTCTTGGCAGGTAAGTGATGACAAACCTAGACAGGGTCTCTTGAAAGCAGAGACATTACTCTGCTGACAAAGTCCATTTAGTCAAGGCTATGGTCTTCCTAGTGGTCACATATGGTTGTGAGAGCAGGACCATAAAGAAGGCAGAATGCTAAAGAATTGATGCCTTCGAACTGTGGTGCTGGAGAAGATTCTGAGAGTCTCTTGGACTGCAAGGAGATTACACAAGTCAATCTTAAGGGAATCAACTCTGAATACTCATTGGAAGGACTGATGCTAAAGATGAAGCTCCAGTATTTTGAGCACCTGATGCGTACAGATGAATCATTGGAAAAGTCCCTGATGCTTGGAAAGATTGAGGGCAGAAGAAGAGGGCATCAGAGGATGAGATGGCTGGATGGCCTCACCAATGCAATGAATAAGAACTTGGGCAAACTCTGGGTGATGGTGAGGGACAGAGAGGCCTAGTGTGCTGCAATTCACGGGGTTGCAAAGAATCAGACATGATTGGGTGACTGAATAACAGCAACAACAATTCTGACAATGCTAAGCCTGGTCATTCATTCATTCATTCTACATTCTACTATGTCTACTATGTGACAGCCCCTGCCAAGAATCAGGATATAAATCATAAAATCATAGAACTTTGATCAGGAGGGACCATTTTCAGTGTTGAGAATCTTCCCTTTACAATGATGATACATGCAAAGTTGAAGCTCTGCAGTTACCATGGGTCTTAAGTAGTGGGCTTCTTCCTCCTGGACCTTCTTGAGCCTATGAATGCTTAGTAAGCCCTCTGAACAAGGCTTTGCCAGCTATCTCTTTAAACCTTGCCTTTTCTGTTGAATTATTGTGTAGCTGATCAATCATGCTTGATGCTTTACGACCCCATGGACAGTAGCACACTGGGCTTCCCTGTTCTTCACCTTCTCCCAGAGTTTTCTCAAGCTCACGTTCATTGAGTCAGTGATGCCATCTAACCATCTCATCCTCTGTCATCTCCTTCTCCTCTTGCCTTCAGTCTCTCCCAGCATCAGGGTCTTTTCTAATGAGTCTGCTCTTTGCATCTGTTAGTCAAAATATTGGAGCTTCAGTTCAGCATCAGTCCTTTCATGAGTATTCAGGATTGATTTCCTTTAGGACTGACTGGTTTGATCTCCTTGCAGTTCAAGGGACTCTCAAGAGTCTTCTCCAGCTGTGAAATCCAAAAGCATCAATTCTTCAGTGCTCAGTCTTCTTTGCAGTTCAACTCTCACATCCATATGTGATTGCTGGCAAAACATAGCTTTGACTGTATGGACTTCTGTGGGCAAAGTAATGTCTCTGCTTTTTAATATGCTGTCTAGGTTTGTCATCATTTTTCTTCCAAGGAGCAAGCGTCTTTCAATTTCGTGGCTGCTTTCACCATCCACAGTGATTTTGGGGCACAAGAATATCAAGCTTTGATTGTTTCCGTTGTTTCCATCTACATGCCATGAAGTGATGAGACCAGATGCCATGATCTTAGTTTTCTGAATGTGATGTTTTAAGCCAGCTTCTTCACTCTCCTCTTTCACCTTCATCAAGACTCTCTTTAGTTCCTCTTTGCTTTCTGCCATAAGGGTGATGTCATCTGCATATTTGAGGTTATTGATATGTGTCAATAACCTATTCTGTTGAATTTGCATCTTTAAAACTGGTACTTCTCAGAAAGCTCTCTCTTCATTGATACAGATTTCTTTACATAACTTTGCTTTTTAATCATCATAGAATTATGTCTATACCACAACTGTTACCAAAGTTTAACTTATACTAGAAAATTACACTTGGCGTAAAATGTTATGTAAGATGAAAGGTGCCACAGTATAGAAAGAAAACAAAATTAACAAACACCAACCAGCCGAATAAAAAATACACTTTTTCTACACTATTTTTTTACAGTTGGGAAAAGAATGCCCTTATTTCTGTAAAAGGGAGATGACATTGTAAAAAGAGAAATACATAAATATTCAAATCATTTTAAATTGAGAATCAAATTTGATAACAGAGGCCCAAATGCTCAAATGCTTGCAGCCTGAGAGGCCAAAACATAGCAAGTGACAATGTAAACAAGGCGAGAGAACTCTCCATGAGGGAGCAAGTAGAGCTGGCTGGGCAGTTTCTTCTTGTCTGCATACTGTGTTGAATTTTCTCTTTCTCCAAAATTAGATAATATTTTTCAATGGAAATACTATTTTTTTCTGTTTTATTTACAGAGAAAAGTAACTTCTGATAAGTGAAAATATCAGAATCAGAAAACTGGTGAGATGGTAGAGTCTGCATGTGTGTGTGTGTGTGAGTGTGAGAGAGAGAGAATTTGACCCCAGGTTTTTCAAAATGCAAAGGTGGTGCCACTGCCACTGTGCTATACAAGAGAATTTATCTGTCAAATCACTTGTGTCCTATTTTCTGTTTCTGAAGCCATAGACTTGTGACCTTCAGACCCATGGGTCCCATAGAATTCTTCTAACAGGGGCTCAAATATGATAGCAGATGTTTAAATGTTTAGAAGAAGATGTTTGGATATAAAACTGGGCCTGAGAAGTTGGTAAAAATATAACAGGTGCATCTGAAGAAAGGAAAAAAAATAAGAAGGGTAAAGAAAAGGAAAGCATTTTTCACTTACAAAAAGAAATCCCTCAAAAATCTATTTAGGCCAAGGGGAATGATCAGCTTAGCTTGTATTCATTTAACTGATTATAGAAATTACAGCTCAGTTTTTATAGCACAAAGATGATCAAGACAACTTGGCATGAAATCATTGTTGCTAAAATTTCAGAAAAAAAATACAGTATTTGCTGCACTACATTATATATATATATATATAATATATATATATACTTGCACTTGGAAGGTGAACATTTTAAATGAGAAGTCAGTGGAGAAAGAATATTTGGCATCATTACAAGATTTGAAGAATCTAGTTCATATTCTTCCTGCCAAAAAGTTTTTAACACTGATTCCAGCTCATTCTCTCAGCCAAACACCTACATTTAAAAATTTTCAACATTTCAGAACAAATATGAAATCACTACCTTGATAATCTGGCACACTTAACTAAAACATCTTTATATTTCTTAAGTAGACGTGATTTTAGTAGCAAAATGTAATTTTTCTCTCTCTCTCTCTCTTGTTCACCTATCTTTTCCTCACAATTAGGAAAGGAAAGACTATCTTGATCAGATTCAGAATTGTTATAGAGAAGTCTCTGGACCACAACAAAGTGAGAAAAAGCCTAAAAATAAAGACATAGATATGAGAGAGCTAGTTTTTGACTCCTCTATAGCTCTCCTCCACTAATCCATATGGAGACTCTCAAGAGCTTTTGTGCATTTGTGGGTATTTAACCCTAAGAATAAAAGCAGGCAACATTCTAGTCTCCTTTTATAGCAGTCGATCCAGAGTGAATTAGTTAAGGTAAATAAATGAAGTAAAATATCTAGTAAAATAGAAAGTAATAGATTACCCCAAACTATTCTCATAATGCTGTAATTTGTAGAGCTAAAAGTCGTCTTCTTCTTCAACTTCCAAGTATTTGGGTGCATTTTCCCCTTGTATAAAACAAAAGGCATACAGGCTTCTGTGATTGTGAAAGAAACAACTTGGGGGGGTGTTAAGAGTACATTTGTGAACTTTCCTAATTGAGTTTTTAAAAAGATGACTTAGAAATCTTAGAACATCACCATCCTCTTTACTCTACCAGACAGTGTGCCAATAATTTCTTGGGTAATCATTCTAAAGATGTAATAATACATTTCATTTTCAGGCCTAATTAGTCGCCCTCTGCTTTGTATGCTATGCTGGTTAACCTTTCTCTCTTCCTTTCTATGAGTGATCTGAGAACTGTTTGCTTTTACATAAAACATCACTAAATATTTACACTTTTTGTCTATAGGTTGCATGTACTAGAAAGTATACAACACTGCTAATCTACGTTGCCAGAGGCTTACATTTCTTATCCCCAAACAAAATTTTACTAAGGAAACTCACTGAGTATATATCTAAACACCCTTTAGTCTGAATTCAAGAGGTAAAGAAGTAAACTGGCATATCTTTTTACTTAAACTCAGATTTAAATAAAAGTTTCCTCCTCAATTTTTAGTAATAATTTTGATGAGATATAATTGAAATGTCTTATAATTTACCTTTTAAAGTGTGCAATTTAGGATTTTTTAGGGTATTCACAGTTGCACAACTTTTTGTTGTTGTTCAGTTGCTAAATCAGTTCCAACTCTTGGCAACCCTATTAACTGCCTTCACATGGAGTTTGCTCAGACTCATGTCCACTGAGTTGATGATGCCATCCAACTATCTTATCTTCTGTCACCCTCTTCTCTTCCTGTCCTCAGTCATTCCCAGCATCAGGGTCTTTTCCACTGAGTCAGTTCTTCGTATTAGGTGACCAAAGTATTGGAGCTTCAGCTTCACCTTCAGTCCTTTGAATGAGTACACAGGACTAATTTCCTTTAGGATTGACTGGTTTGATCTCTGGCATCCCTGGAAGCTCAGCTGGTAAAGAATCTGCCTGCAATGCAGGAGACCCCGGTTCAATTCCTGGGTCAGCAAGATCTTCTGGAGAAGAGATAGGCTATCTACTCCAGTATTCTTGGGCTTCCCTTGTCATTCAGTTGGTAAAGAATCTACCTGCAAGGCGGGAGACCTGAATTCTATCCCTGGCTTGGGAAAATTCCCTGGAGAAGGGCATAGCAACCCATTCCAGTATTCTTGCCTGGAGAATCCCCATGGACACAGGAGCCTGGCAGGCTACAGTCCATGGGGTCACAAAGAGTTGGAAATGATGGAGCAACTAAGCACAGCACAAGAAGAAACCCCACAACCATAGTACCCACTCTCAAGCCTTCTCTCTCCTGAGTGTTGACAATCACTAATTTACTTTCTGTCTCTGTGGATGTGCTCGCTCTGAACATTTCATATAAATAGAATCAGAGATCTTGTAGTCTTTTGTGTTTCTTTCTAGCATAATTTCAAGTTTTGTCCATGCTGTAGCATTTATCAGTATTTCATTTCTTTTTATGGTGAATATTATTTCATGGAATGGATAGACCACATCTTTATTCATTCACCAGTTGATGGACACTTGGCTATTTCTACTTTTGAGTTAGTGTAAATATGATACTTTAAACATTTGCATACAAGTTTTTTTTTTTTTGTGGACATAAGTTTTCAGTTATTTTGGGTATAGCCCTAAGAGTAGATTTTCTTGATCATATGATAACTTTATGTTTAACAACTTAAGGAATTGCAAACTGATTTCCAAAGTGAATGTACTATTCTACAACCCCACCAGCAGTAAGTGAGTTTTCAAATTTCTCTCTGTTTTAGCCAATACTTGTTACTGTCTATCTATATTGTTTGTATCTATAATTGAGCAGTCCTATATTCTATTTACTAGATATTTCATAAAGAAGTTCTGCTTTTACCCTTTCCTATTCCCATGACTCTAGTCTGTTTCAACCTCATCTCTTCCTTGAATAAATACAGTCACCTCTTATTTGCTTCCATTGCATCCTTCCTTTCTATACAGTTACAGTGATCTTTCTCCATCTGCTACTGGAGAAGAGTGGGGAAATAGCTCCAGAAAGAATGAAGAAGCTGAGACAAAGCAGAAACAACATCCAATTGTGGATGTGTCTGATGGTGAAAGTAAAGTCCAATGCTCTAAAGAATAATATTGCATAGGAACTTGTAATGTTAGGTCCATGAATCAAGGTAAATTGGAAGTAGTCAAATAGGAGATGGCAAGAGTGAACATTGACATTTTAGGAATCAGCAAACTAACGTGGACCAGAATAGGTGAATTTAATTCAGATGACTCTACTGTTGTGGGCAAGAATCCCTCAGAGGAAATGGAGTAGCCTCATAGTCAACAAAAGAGTCCAAAATGCAGTACTTGGGTGCAATCTCAAAAATGATACAATAATCTCTGTCTCCAAGGGAAAACATTCATTATCACAATAATTCAAGTCTATGCCCCAACCGCTAAACCATGAAGACCTACAAGACCTTCTAGAACTAACACCAAGAAAAGATGTCCTTTTCATCATAGGGGAACTGGAATGCAAAAGTAGGAAGTCAAGAGCTACCTGGAGCAACAGGCAAGTCTGGCTTTAGAGTACAAAATGAAGCAGATCAAAGGCTAACAGAGTTTTACCAAGAGAACACACTGGTCATGGCAAACACCCTCTTCCAACAACACAAGAGAAGACTCTACACATAGACATCACCAAGTGGTCAATACCAAAATCAGACTGACTATATTCTTTGCAGCCAAAGATGGAGAAGCTCCATACAGTCAGCAAAAACAAGACTGGAAGTTGACTGTGGCTCAGTCAGCTGAGCCACAGTTCATAAGGATCATGAACTCCTTATTGCCAAATTCAGACTTAAGTTGAAGAAAGTAGGGGAAACCACTAGACTGTGCAGGTATGACCTAAATCAATCCCTTATGATTATACAGTGGAAGTAACAAACTGATTCAAAGGATTATATCTGATAGAGTGCCTGAAGAACTATGGATGGGAGTTTGTAACATCGTACAGGAGGTGGTGATTAAAATTAATAAAACCTTCCTATGTGAACGATGCAAAGAAATATAGGAAAACAATAGAATTGGAAGGACTAGAGATCTCCTTAAGAAAATTAGAGACACCAAGGGAACATTTCATGCAAAGATGAGCACAATAAAGGACAGAAATGGTATCAACCTAACAGAAGCAGAAGATATTAAGAAGAGGTGGCAAGAATACACAGAAGAACTATACAAAAAAGATCTTTGTGACCCATATAACAGCGATAGTGTGATCACTCACCTAGAGCCAGACATCCAGGGATGGGAAGTCAAGTGGGCCTTAGGAAGCATCACTATGAACAAAGCTAGTGGAGGTGATAGAATTCCAGTTGAGCTATTTCAAATCCTAAAAGATGATGCTGTGAAAGTGCTGCACTCAATATGCCAGCAAATTTAGAAACTCAGCAGTGGTCACAGGACAGGAAAAGGTCAGTTTTCATTCCAATTCCAAAGAAGGGCAATGTCAAAGAACGTTCAAACTACTACACACTTGTACTCATTTCACATGCCAGCAAAGTAGTGCTCAAAATTCTCTAAGCAAGTCTTCAATAGTAGGTGAGAACTTCCAGATGTTCAAGCTGAATTTAGATAAGGCAGAAGAACCTGAGATCAAATTGCCAACATCTCTTGGATCATAGAAAAAGCAAGAGAATTCCAGCAGAACATCTACTTCTGCTTCACTGGCTATGCTAAAACCCTTGACTCCGTGGATCACAATAAATTGTGAAAAATTCTTAAAGAGATGGGAATACCAGATCACCTTACCCACCTCCTGTGAAACGTGTATGCAGGTCAAGAAATGACAATTAGAACTGGATATAAAACAATGGAAGAGTTCCAAATTGGGAAAGGAGTAAATCAGGACTATATATTGTCATGCTGCTTATTTAACTCATACACAGAGTACATCATGCAAAATGCTGGGCTAGATAAAGCACAAACTGGAATCAAGATTTCTGGGAGAAACATCAATAACCTCAGATATGCAGATGACACTACCCTTATGTCAGAAAGTGAAGAGGAACTAAAGAGCCTCTTGATGAAAGTGAAAGAGGAGAGTGAAGAAACTGGCTTAAAACTTAACATTCAAAACACTAAGATCATGGCATCTAACTCCATCACTTCATGGCAAATAGATGGGGAAACAGTGGAAACAGTGTCAGACTTTATTTTCTTGGGCTCCAAAATCACTGCAGATGGTGACTATAGCCATGAAATTAAAAGACACTCGCTTGTTGGAAGAAAAGCCATGACAAACCTAGACAACATATTAAAAAGCAGAGATATTACTTTGCCAACCAAGGTCCATACAGTCAAACCTATGGTTTTCCCACTAGTCATGTATGGATGTGAAAGTTGGACCATAAAGAAGGCTAAGTGCTGAAGAATTGATGCCTTTGAACTGTGGTGTTGGAGAAGACTCTTGAGAGTCCCTTGAACTGCAAGGAGATCAAATCAGTCAATCCTGAAGGAAATCAGTCCTGGATATTTATTGGAAGGACTGATGCTAAAGCTGAAACTCAAATACTTTGGCTACCTGATGCAAAGAGCTGGTTCATTAGAAAAGACCTGATGTTGGGATAGTTTGAAGGTGGAAGGAGAAGGGGATGACAGAGGATGAGATGGTTGGATGGCATCACCAACTCAATTGACATGAGTTTGAGCAAGCTCTAGGAGATGGTGAAGGACAGGGAAGCCTGGCATGATGCAGTACAGGGGTTGCATAGAGTTGAACACGACTGAGCAACTGAAAAACAATGACAGTTATCTCTAAAAATATGTGAAGCAAATGAAAACATTTTTTCAAAAGCCACACTTGCTAGAATTTTTGCTGTGGATAACCTGCATCTGCAAAAAAAAAAAAAAAAAAGAAAAGAAAAGAAAAGAAAAAGCAACAACAGTTAAAGCTAAATTTTTTTCAGCTCCTTTGAGTTTGGATTTATATATTTTTTCAATACATATCTGTGTTTTGTTTTAAAGTTGGTGAAAAAGATCTTGCTTCTTTTGAGTTTTTACTGCAAGACATTTAGATTAAAACAGCAGTAAAGTCAAGCAGCTCTCAGATGTAATAGTAGCTTATTTTATTGAGTGTGTACTATGTGCCAAGAAGCTTTCTCAGTGCTTTCCACATGCTAACTCATCTATTTCTGACAACAAAATTTCTGATGAGGTGAACATGGTTATTATTGAACTCATTTTCACCTTATGCAATAGAGTTACCAAAATGTTAAGAAACTTACCCATGGTCCCATAGTTAATAGATGATAGAGCCTAGGTTCTAACCAGGGAGTCTAGTCCCAAGCTCACAAATGTAGCCACTAAGGTATATTGTCTTTATTTTTCACTTACCATCTGAAATGAATGAAATTTAAAATAAAAGGTTTTAAATACTACAAAAGCCATATTCTAGTATTCAGTGTGGTTTAGGGTAGTTTAACACTGTTTATGCTTTAATTCTTATTATATATCAGATATAATAATAATATATATTATAATATTATATATATGATATATAATATATTATTATATTATATTGAGCTATACAGTAGGATCTTGTTGGCAAAATTGATTTTGGAAATGTCTGGGTGGCAAAAAACAGAGATTTTTTTTAATATACAACCTTCTTATTGTATTATATAATAATATTAAGAATTTATATAATATATAATATGTAATGGGCTTCTCCATTACATATTATATAAATTCTTAATATTATTATATAATACAATAATAAGGTTGTATATTTTTAAAAAAATCTCTGTTTTTTACCACCCAGAAATTTCCAAAATCAATTTTGCCAACAAGATCCTACTGTATAGCTCAAGGGTGGTGGTAGTGGTTTAGTTGCTAAGTCATGTTTGAGTCTTGCAACTCCGTGGACTATAGCCCACCAGGTTCCTCTGTTCATGGGATTTTCCAGGTAAGAACACTGGAGTGGGTTGCTAATTCCTTCTCCAATAACACAGGGAACCACATTTGATATTCTGTGATAAACCATAAAGGAAAAGAACATGAAAAAGAATGTATATGTATGTATAACTGAGTTACTGTGCTGAAATTAACAAGAAATTAACAGCATTGTAAATCAACATTCCTTGAATAAAATTTTAAAAAACAGTAACTTAAATAATGCTATTGAATTACTTAAAGGACTACTTCTAAAAGACATCCTTAGAAAAAAGACATTTCCTGAAATTTTCATGAAAGTTGATGTCCTATTATCATATTGCCTGCCCGTTTATGTGCCACCCCTCCCCCCACCTCTTTTTAACCATCTAACGGAGCATTTTGTGTTTCTGAACATTTACATTCAATTTGTTAAATGTCACCGAGAAAAAATAAAATGGAGAGGACATCAGTTAATAATGTACTCTTACTTTCCGTCATCCCATGATTCCACGTCTTGCCATGGTGACCTAATTTGCCATGACAGGAACATGGTTCTGGTTTCAGAACATTCCAACTGTAGCAATCACTAAACCTTACTGGGAATTTTTGCACCCTTAGCAAATTGAATCAGATTGCTTTTCTCAGGACTGTTTCAGATGGATATCTATGACAAGGGGGGCGAGGATGATGGAGAATTGAAGAGTGACTCTTTTATATTAGAAATATACTGAAACATAATGTAAACATGTATGATTACAGAGTGGCTGATTTTTACTGTTTAAGTAGACTTGAGGAGAAAAGATTCCAAAGAATATTTTATTAACACTTCCTAGTTGTGTGAACAAATCTCTCAGTCCGCCAACTCTAAAATGAGGATGACAATAACAATGACAATAATGACAATAACATATATATAACAATAATAATACCTATATTTCAGGATTGATCAGACAGTTAGATAAGGATTCACTCTAAATAACATTTAAAACAGTATCCAGTATTCAGAACCTACTGTATAGGACAGGAAATTGTACTCAATGATCTGTGTTGACCTAAATGGGGAGGAAATCTAAAAAGGAGTGGACACATATATATGCATATAACTGATTCACTTTGCTATGCAGCAGAAATTAACATTGTGAAGCAACCATATGCCAATAAAAAATATAACAAAACCCAGTATTCAAAAATATTAATTTTAATTATTATAATTTTAACATTTTTGAAGTAAAAGTGTTCATTCTATGTTGAATAAGAAATTTTTAAATGTCTTGGCTAATCAAAAACTATAATATAATAGACTATATTGTATTCCTATAACAACTTATGAGCATCAGTCCTTGATCATAAGTATGTAATACATATGTATGTCTCAGGCTTCACTGACCCACAGGTAAAAGTTTTCAAGATTAACAGCTGATTTTTTTTTCCATTTGAATTTTTTATTTTGTAATGGAGTACAACCAACTGAGGAGGGCATGGCAACCCACTCCCGTATTCTTGCTTGGAGAATCCCATGGACAGAGGAGCCTGGTGGGCTACAGTCCATAGAGTCACACAGAGTTGGACACAACTGAAGCGTCTTAGTGCGTACTCACACATGCATGCATAGTCGATGACAATGTTGTGATAGTTTCAGGTGGACAGCAAAGGAACCCAGCCGTATATATGTGTGTATACAAGGAACTCAGCCATATATATGTGTGTATACATTCTCCTCAAACCCCCTTGCATCCAGGCTGCCATATAACATTGAGCAGAATTTCATGTGCTATACAATAGGTCACTGTTAGTTGTGCATTTAAATATAGCAGTGTGTACACAACTATCCCTCCCTCCTGGGAACCATAACAGCTGGCTTTTGACAGCATGGGGATCCTGCTTCTTTGACCCAGGATGTCTGCTCCCACCTTTTCACATTTCTCCTGGGACGCTCAAGTGTCTGGAAAAGTTTCGTTTATTACTAGATAAGCATCCTCATCAATAGGTGCCCCCAGGGCTCTGTTCAGGGAGACCTCAGGAGTGTCCAGAGTTGTATTGCCTCCCAGGTTTGTCACCCTTTGTCATCTGTGTCCCTCACAGAGTCTTAGTTTGTTGTCTCTCTAACCTTCTCACATAGCAGGGTTGTTGCTGTTCAGTTGCTAAGCCATGTCTGATTCTTTTGCAACCCCATGGACTATAACCTGCTGAACTCCTCTGTCCAGGGGATTTCCCAGGCAAGAATACTGGAGTGGGTGTCATTTCCTTCTCCAGAGGATCTTCCTGACCCAGGGATCGAACCTGCATCTCTTGCTTGGCAGGCAGATTCTTTACCACTAGGCCACCAGGGAAGCCCTCACATAGGAGAGTATCATGGGCACTGTCTCCCAGATGCCAAAAAGACGCTTTTTAAGTCCTCGCTCTTTGAATCACATCACCTTCAACATTTCAGCTCAAGAGTGAATCACAGGCTTATTGCCCAGGAAGGAGAATCTTGATGCTTCCTGGAACAGGAGTATTTACATCCCCGTTGATTCTTTTGAGTTCTTAGTGAGGCTATAGCTTGGTGGAGGGCTCTCCAGATTACACTTTTATTTTTAATTTGTCAGTAAGTGGACTGGGAGCCTGAGCAGCAGATCTCAAAGTTTTGATATTAAGATGACTTTTTTTCTGTTAAAGAATTATTGAAGAAGCTTTGGATGATATAAATTCTTGTTGTTTACTTATTAGAACTGAAAACTGAGGAATTTAAAAAAAAATTATTTAAGATTCATTTTAATCTGTCAATAAGCAGCTCACTACATGTTAACATAAATTATATATTTTCATTAAAAAATGATTTTTTTTTCTGAACCCAGGAAAAATCAGTGAGAGGAATGGAACGGCTTAATATTATTGTGAATGTCTGGCTTCATAGGAGACAACTGGAGTCTCATATATGCTTCTGTATTCAGTCTTTTGTAATATGACACATCTTGTAGCTCTGGAAAACCCCACCATACACCAGTGAAAGAGTAAGAGTGAAAAAGGCAAACCGCACTAGTATTACCAGGGTGGTTTTGATCTTTCAATCATGAAAGGGACTCCCTGGATCCCACTTTGAGAAATTCTCTATTCAAGTTAAGCATTTTACTCTACCAGGAAATCTCAGAATAGAAGGTAGACAAAAATTGCCTTTGCCAGCTTTTGGGATTGTGGGGAGACCAAAGGGGAGAAGACTTAGGAGAGGGAGGGCAGGAATATATCTGGTCTCCCCCTGAGCCCAAATACAGACTTTATAACTTTGGGAGCAACTTCTGTCTGGTGGTGACTCTAGGGGTTGGCTCAGAGGACCAGCCAGCATGCTTTGTTGAGGGAGATGTGACTCTAGCTTTCTTAGGTTGTCCATTGTACCCAGGTAGAGTGGACTTCCTTGGTGGCTCAGACAGTAAAGAATCTTCCTGCAATAAGGGAGACTCAGGTTCGATCCCTGGGTTGAGAAGATCTCCTGGAGAAGGGAATGGCTACCCATCCACTCTTCTTGCCTGGAGAATTCCATGGACATAGGATACCGGTGGGCTTATAGTCCGTGAGGGTGGCAAAGAGTCCTACCTGACTGAGACACTAACACTTTCACTTTCAGAGTGGCAGGCAAATGATGGGTGGATTGAAAAATGGAGTCTAAATGGGATTGGCCAAGGAAATCATGGTAGTAAGAGTGCAAGCCATATTGCAGAGCATGGTGGGCAGACCACTGGGACAGGACCAAAGGGGAGTCAGTCTGGCACTCACAGGAGTCCAGCGGTATCTGATCAACAGAGACTGAAGACCCCACCAAGAGATGGGAGAACCCACCACAGATACTAACCAAGAACAGCGGATCTGTTGAGACTGGTAGCTAGAGGACAGTTGGAAAGACCATCTTTCCTATTGGTCCCTGGCAGAATGTGGCTCCCCTTCCTCCCTCCCTCAGGAGGCCCCTTGGACCCACTTCTCCATTTGTCCAGTTGCCATTTTGGTGAGAAGCCAGATGTGGTGAAAGAAATCAAACAGGTTGGACACTTATGGTAAAAAAAAAAAGGTTAAATTTTTTTTGTGTGTGTGTGAATCTGTTTATGTTTTGTTATATTGTTCTTTTATCATCCTATTTAGATTCCACATACAAGTGAAGACAAACAGCTTTTGTCTTTTGTTGTTGTTGTCTGACTTATTTCATTTCTAAGCACGATACCCAGAGATGATGGGGTGAAATAGTGAAGGGGACTGAGAACAGACCATCAATTATAAAATAAGTCACAAGGATGTAATGTACAGTGCAGGGAATATAGTCAATAACGGTATAATAACTCTGATGCATAATCTACAAAAATATTGAATCACTGTGTTGTACACTGGAAACTAATATTATTTTGTAAGTCAACTATACTTCAATAAAAAAAGAAAAAAATGTTGTTATCTTTAAAAAAACTCAAATTACTAGAATGACAGAGATCAGTAGATTATACTACTAAATGTAGTTGTTTTAAATTTCCCTGCTACCTTAATATGTTGGGATCTTATAAATGAGCTCAGATAGTCATGTGTGAATGCTTGCTAAGTCATTTCAGTTGTGTCTGACTCTTTGTGACCCCACAGACTGTAGCCTTCCAGGCTCCTCTCTCCATGGGATTCTCCAGGCAAGAATACTGGAGTGGGTTCCCATGCCCTCCTCCAGGGATCTTGCCAACCCAGGGGTCAAACCCACATCTCATATGTCTCCTGAATTGGCAGGCAGGTTCTTTACCACTAGCGCCACCTGGGACGCCCCCCAGATAATCATAGAAACAACAAAACGCACTATTTTTCTTTGCATTTTTGAGTGAATATGCTTATATTAGTAACCCCACCACAGTTCAAAACAATCCAAGAAGCCCTTTAAGAGAAGACAGTGTACTCCCCCTCTGTTACTTTTGCCTCTCTCTGAGTCTCTATGTTCTAAACTTCTCATCTCCTTTTAAACAAGATTCTCATGCATACTTTCTTCTGAATATAAAGGCTGAAAAAGTTTCTGATCTGTCAACTCCCAGCTAAACTTTTTGAGTGCCTAATAACCAGAATACACTAGTTTGCTCTATTTATGTGTGCAGGTATAATTTTAATACTACATTCTAGTCATAACCTTTTAATTGTCTGTGTTGTAAGACTGTGTTGTAAGAATTGTCCAAAGCATTCTTTTCAGGGAAATTAGGAGTTGGGGTTTGTCCTCCTGCATTTTTATTTTTTCTTTATAAATTTGCTGTTTGCAATAGTGTGCCTGACTTGTGTTATGTACTGGATTTCTGGTGTTAATCCCTCCAGCCTGTTCACGGATTACCCCTTTGCGCTTCTGAGGGGATTTATTTGGAACAGAACATTGGTTTTCTTTGCTTGCTGATTCCTCATCCACTGAATTTTACCACTGGGGAGCACTAGCTGAGTGTCAGAGGGACAGAGCAAAGTAAGATCGCGATATTTATTTCTCTGGGTCTTAGCTCACAGAGTTGCCAAGGGCTAGCTGCAGACCTTAATCTGAGGTCACGAGTTCTGTCAGCCTACCCTCTGCTCACAGTCTTTCTTGGTTCCTGGTCCTTTAGGCCTGGGGATGATAACGGCCGTCTATTCCTACTAGCTCTGGGTCCTGCACTCTCCCTGTGTCATCCCTACACTCTGTCCACCGTTTGTAAATAGTTTATTGAACATCTTCTCATTGCCTAGTGAGCCATCTGTTCCTGCCAGGTCTGTGACTGATATAGGGGCATTTGCTCAGTTTTCTCAAGCCTCTCTTATCTTACAAATGGTACAGTTAGAACTTAAACTCTAAAGCAATTTATCAGCTAAGTGTGCTGTTTGATTCTTGAATCTAGAGCTTGATTTTCCAGTTTCTTAAAACCAGTGAAGGAGGAAGCCTTTTAGACCATGTTTGGGAGCTTTGCTCATTTCCTTCCTTCTCACTCTCCCTCTCTCATTCCCTTCCTTCCTTCCTTTCTTTTTCCCTCCTTTTTTTCTTTTTTTCCTTCTTACCAACTTCCTTCTCAATCAGGAGTTTCCATATGGTAAACTCCATCCCAACAATTCTGTGTGGACTAGCAACAGTAAAAGGACTTTAAGACAATTAATATCATATATTTTTTTTTCTTCTGAACCAAGATAAAGCTTTTAAGACCGTTCTTGCTTATCTTGGGTGATAAAAACTTAGTGGCTATGCTGTTTCAAAGATCAGACCCAATACATGGTGGAAAGCTGATGAAAATAGCTCTTGAGTTAAATCTAGGTAAAACTGGTGGTGTGGAACTGTAATTGATAAGAATAGGGTTTTGGCTAGTAACATCTTAAGTTGACCGTCAGTTAAGGATAATGAAACCCGTCCATGAGAATTCTGAGTCTGAATTGACTCACAGCGGTGAAGGCATCAAATCAAGTTCATCATCCCTTAAATAAAGAGCAAGCATTTGATTTCAGGCTAATATTATAACTGAGGCTTTGTAAAAGCTATCTTGAATATTACATGAAGATGGCTGTCAAGATAACTGGATATTCAATGGCACTTCAAGGATTTTCCTATTGACAGGATAAAACACTGGGACCAAAGCAGCTGCTGGTGTGATGCTGCTGCTTACATGTGCTTGGAGTGATTCTGCCAAATGCGTTCTCATTTGCATTTTAGTTCATAAAGGAATTCTTGTTTCTCTTAAGGAGTACAGTAAAAAATGTTCAAAATATAGAATCTTCATTTGCAATTTCTCTGTTTATAAATATCAGATAATTAAAATAGAGGTCTCATCTATGGGGACTATTTCACTGTACATAAATTAGTCAACCATCAAATTACTTAATAGTTGCCTTACTGTGGCTACTGAGATGTGTACATTAAACCCTTGGCTTCATTTTATATTTCCAATGTCGGTCCAAGGCACTGACAGTTTGATCAGAGCCTGCTACTAAGTTTAAGAGAAGCCCCCCAGTCACTGAGTCACAAGCTCCCATTCCCTCAGTAGTGTTAGTTGCTCAGTCGTGTCTGATTCTTTGCAACCCTGTGCACTGTAGACTGCCAGGTTCCTCTGTCCATGGCATTCTCCAGGCAAGAATACTAGAATGGGTTGCCATTCCCTTCTCCAGGGGTCTTCCTGATCCAAGGGTGGAACCTGGATCTCCTACGTTGCAGGCAGATTCTTTACCATATGAGCCACTAGGGAAGCCCTAGACTGCTCTCATCTTCTATTTAGCAAAAGCCTACCAACTGTTCAAAGCAAACACAAATGACAATCTCTCAGGAAGTTTTACTATATACCCCACATCCTAATGAATTGCCATGTTACATTGTTTTAAGCACAACATATTACATGCACCTTTACCTTTATTTCCTTTTGCTTTGTTATATAGTAATATTGCATGTAAGTTTCTTTAAAGTTATGTGTTACTTAAAAAAATCCAGCACATGTACAGTTTCTTGTGCTTAATCAAGACAGTCAAATACATGAATTAGATTCTGTAAGTAATTATTTTATTTTAATTCCCATCCTCCTAAGTATGGTGTTCAGTGATAATAAAATGTTCCAAGCATGATGCAGATAGATTGCAAGTGCCTAGCATGTCACAAATAGAATAACTAAAAAAGAAAGATGCTTTTCTCCTGATCTAACTTTACAAGAGAAAGCACTTTGAGATATCTCTTAAAGAAAATTTGCCTTTCTTATTCGAAACATTTCAGTGAAGATATGAGGAATTTTGAAAATGATAGCCCCTGTCCATGCAAAGGAAGATTCTTTGAATTACATTTGTTTTCAACAGGTTTAGGAAACTGGAATTTGTTCATGTTAACACAGAAAATTCTGACTAGCAACAATTTCCTTGCTGGAAACCACTCTTTGGTGCAAGGTTTTCACGTACAGCATGCAAATGCATGTCATGTCCATAAATCCAATCACAAATGATGGTTTTATGACCAAACTGTATTTCTTCCAAACAAAGTGGTGGTAATATTTTTAAAAATCTGCAAGCCCTTTGAGAGTCTTCAAAAAGAATTTCATCATCTTTTCTCATTGAAGTGAAGATATTTATAACTGAGAGGATGCTATATTGCCACTATGGGGAAGAATTGCATTCCCCACCTAAAATATAGCCACCAATAGTGTACATGTTTTGCATTTAGCATTCAAAATATATGGGGAACAAGATCTAAGTAGATGCAGTAGGATCTAGAAATTAGCCTAAGTCAGCTCTGGAGACCAGATTTAGGGAGGACTGTAAATCACACCCTTGGAATAGAACATTACTGTTCAGAATACTCCAAAATGGACCATGGATCAAAACCCTCTTTCTAGTTATTTACTCCCTAGGTTCTATCAGACCATATCTGTGATTTTGTAGAGGTGAACTACTCAGGTTTAAATGCCATGTTATGATTTTTCTGTAAATATTGGGGCTCACTAATACAAAGTTCCCTGAGGGCCTATATCTGTATTTTCATAAAGGTTAAACCTAAAGAATATTCTTATCCACAACGCATTTACTTCTCCTCTTTCTACTTCCTTGTAGAAGACATGCTTTTAATGCGTTTTTAAAGTTCCTTGAAAAGCTATATTGCACATTCTTAGTACATGATTTCTAGGAATATTTATACCATAATTTTGAAGAACTCCTAGTGATTTTAACATTTTGGCAAAGGGCACTGTGAAGCAATATTTTGGAAGACGTTTTCCCCAATTTATTGACTAGCATCAACTGTGCCTTCCCCAGTGACCTACGATTTGGATGATGTCTGTTGTAAACTCAGTAGAGGCTTGAAGCCTCCTCTCTGGGCTAGAATTGCAAAAAATAATAATGGAGATCATGGGAAAGTGGGCTGGGAAGATGGTCCTGAAATTCACTTTAAGTTGAGCCTTTCTCCATATGTTCTGTGCTCCACATCCCTGAGTTGTAAGTGGAACAAAGGTGGAAACTTCACATGCAAGGCAGATATTTGAATATGTGAACCAACTTATCCATCTCTTTGGAGCACTTAGGTTCTGTGTTTAACTGCCACATTGGTGAGAATGTTACATCATTCATTTGTTCAAAGGGTGCTTTCTGAGAATCAGCTGTGGTCCAGGCACACTCTTGTGCTCTGGTTGCCATGGTGAACAAGACAAGCCTGCATCCTCATGCGGCTTGCATCTAGTAGAGGAGAGAGGCAATATACATGAAAACAGGTATATGATATAATTCTAGAGAGTGATAAGTACCACGATGAAAAAGAAATAAGTCTAGGGTTTCTTTTCAGTAGGTGGTCATGGGACAATACATAACAAGTGACAATATATAACATCTATGTTATGGTCACGTATTTTATTTGAGACCACCACTTTAAGTTTATTTTGGTTTCTGTCGGGAAGTACCCATGGAGCACTTTATGTAAACTCCACAACCAAGGCAATTCTACAGCAACATTTAGGATAGTATACTGTGGAACATTTCATGCAAAGATGGGCTCGATAAAGGACAGAAATGGTATGGCGCTAACAGAAGCAGAAGATGTTAAGAAGAGGTGGCAAGAATACACAGAAGAACTGTACAAAAAAGATCTTCATGACCTGGATAATCACAATGGTGTGATCNTTGGGTGTTGACATGCTGTTTTCTCTTGTACTGATTCATCTGTCCTCACTGGAGAAATCATTCTGGCTGATTCCACCCTTACCCCATCAGCATCCTTGTAGGCCCAGAACTAGGTGAGAGAAAAATGTCAGAGAAATTAGACCAGTGGGATCTCTGGGTACAAAACACTAGAATGTTGCCATAAATTTAGGTCTCATATTCTTTAAAGATTTCCGTTTTGTCTCTACTGTACTTCCACAGTGTAAGTCATATTTCATTGAAAAGCTACTTATTCATATTATCCCTCGGATACTTGAACTTCATATGATTTCTCTTAAATCTAGGGAAGTTTCTTGATAAGTAAGCTGGAAGATAAAACAGACTCTTACACAATATTACACATTAGTTTTCCTTTTTCCTTTCCCTTTACCAATAAAATAATGTTGAAAGAAGCTTAGTATTTTTTTTTTAGAAGCTTAGTATTTTGATGAGAGTAAATACAAAATGCCTTAAGATATGGTGCCATAACAGAAATTATATACTTTGGAAGTACATTATCAAACTTAAAAATTTAACATTTTTGCTTTTCATACAAAAATTCATATTCTATGACAAATAAGATATAAAAACTGAATATATTCATTTGGGGAAATTTTAAATCTTTCATAATAGTAAATTGGCATAACATGAAACTTACATGAGATGCTAAGTATGACTGTTGTATTTTTAAACTAATTTTGAAATATAGCTCATGAAAGAGAATTTTATATATGAAATTTTTGCTGAATGGAGAGGTCAGATGAAATGTGCTAGAACAACGTGAGGCAAAAATTTGAAGTATAGCATGACCTCTAAATGCATTTGCTCACATTTATTAAAATATATTTTACATATGATTTTCAATATTCTTCCTCTTCTTTTATAAAATTCTTTGAAGCAAGAGAGCAACTTTAAAACATTGATAGGAACCCAGGGCTCAGGTTGGGTAGTAAAGCTATAGAAGAATCTTGTGATTCAACCTCTGCCAACTGTGGTTCTAAATTAGAGTCTGCAGGCAGAGGAAACTTGAGGACACTGGAATGCAGCACAAAGAAGTCATTTTGGACTTTCTATTGTATTAAAACTTCTCCATAGTTAATAAATAAATTCATGAAGTCAGAGGGACACAGAATCTCAACATGAAGTCGTAGAGCAAAGATTCAAAGTTTTTGGGCCCAGTCACAGCCTCAATTAACTCCAGGAGTCTTAGTTAAGCAGCCTTCTTGAAGGTCATTTTCCACTGCTGACAATGGATAGGATTCTGAATACTGAAGATTCAGCAGATACTGTATTTGGTATGTGCTAATTTACTGGAACTATATGATCTGATCTCATCAAGAAACTTTTGGGTTTGTCATAGGCTGATTCTGATAAGCTCATTCCCTTCAGCAAGGCAAACGAGGAAGTCATTTATGTAAGCAGAGATTCATTTTAGACTGACTCAGTTTTCTGAGATGAAAGGAAGGACTTCGAAAACGCAATTTCCGCAGAATTTAACTTGCTGAATCAGATGTCAGTCAAACAGTGACTGGCACATAGTAGGAACTCAAATTAAAATTGTTGAAATGATATTCTGATGTTGAATCACCTTTAAATTTGTTTCCATTTTTTTTTAGAGGTGATAAATGAAATCTGTGAATTTGGTAAGATGTTAATTTTTTCTCTCACTGACTGCTTATCTATTTCACATTTTCACACTTTGTGAAGTTGCAGAGAAGTTGTCAAAGGAGATGAAGGCCCAGTCTGCCAATTTTTCATTTGTTAGCAACCTGGATTCATGATTTAGCTGGGCCTGAGTTTTAAGCAGCTGTTTGAAAGATGTCTTAGGTTTATGGCTGCATTGATTTTTGCAATCTCTGCTCTGTCAGTGTCTTGGATAACAGAGCATATATTTTGCTTGTGGTACTTTATTACTTTAATTCTGTTAAAATGTTTTGGGATCTGTGTCATTTTTATGTGCTGGTATTATTTAAAAAAAAATTTTTGCAGTTCTTTTTCTAGGCTTTCATTATTTATTTATCTTATATTTTACATAATGAGGTTGAAATATCAATCTCATAATGTTATCATGAGATAAAATAAATTATGCAAAAAGAAAATTCTGTAGATCTAGGATTGAATCTCCTATTCTTTATAACCCCAAAACACCTCTAGGTTCTTAGCACACAGCTGTTAATGAAAACATATGTAAATCAGCAAGTGCCAACCATGGGCCATGAGAATGACAGGTAACTAGTGTATGGCAACTCATAAGGTCCTCTCTTGATTAATTTATTCTGATTTTTTCCCCATAGAAGATATCTTTAAGGTGAAAGAAAACATTTGGTCCTGTGGAATGGTGATATCTTTTATTGGGATTAGTTCTTACACTCAGAGCCAAAGAAAGATTTCCATCTAATTCTGGATGACAAAGGCAAATTATAGTTAGAAGAAATGAGGCTCAAATCTACATCTGTTTTCTACATACTGAACATGGTTACTAACACTTTGCTTTTTAAAACGCAGGTGCTACTCCAGGGTAAAGGTAAATATGCAATAACATTTGTTTTCATGTAGTGAATCCTATGAAGATTTCCTAAATCCCCTAAATATCCCAGTGTCAAAGTCTTTCATTGTTAGAATTCATAGCAACCAGGGCTTCCCTGATGGCTCAGTGGGTAAAAAATTCACCTGCGATGCAGGAGACCCAGGAGACCCAGGTTCAGTCCTTGGGCTGGGAAGAGCCTCTGGAGGAGGAAGAAGCAACTCACTCCAGTATTCTTGCTTGGAAAATCCCACGGACAGAGGAGCCTGGTGGGCTATGATCCAAAGGATCACAAAGAGTCGGACATGACAGAGCAACCAAGCACATAGCAATGATTTACCATTTTAAATAAAAGACATAACATCTACATGACAAAACCACAGAGTATAAAGATTTTTTTCTGAAGTCTAAGCTACCACATTTTATAATTTTAATTCAAAGAAATAAAGGAAATGTATTTGAGTGATCTCTGGCCTGTAAGGAGTAACTGCAGATGAACTCTTAAGAAAAGAACTACTAACCCCAGCTGATGCTAGGGAATATAACAATGTTTGAAGCAGCTATTATGAGCATTATTGGGGAATCTTTGAAAACATCTTATCCCATGATAACTATGTATTATTTGTCACTATATTAGATGTGAAATAGAAACTGGGAACAAGTGGTATGAAAAATAAAAGGTTAGAATGTGTGCATTAAGCTGTTTGGAAAGTACATGAAAGAAGTGAGCATCTGGAAAGTACAGTTGTTTCAGGAACTATCAGTCATGGTTAACTATGAAGCAGCTATGTCAATAACGCAGTGACACCAGCGTCCCCACCAAGGAAAGTTGTAAGCACCTCAGGGACATGATGAAGTGTGGAAATGTGTGTAGATTGTTCCTGATTAAGGTGGGAGGAGGCTGGAATTCTGGTTCTCTTGCTGAATGAATTGTCATCTTCTACACAGTATTCTATTCAAATGGCATTAAAAATATAAGTAAACATATAAGTAGACAGACAGTAGACATGTGTTGGGAGAAGGCAATGGCAACCCATTCCAATACTCTTGCCTGGAAAATGCCATGGACAGAGGAGCCTCGTAGGCTGCAGTCCATGGGATCGCGAAGAGTTGGATACGACTGAACGACTTCACTTTCATTTTCATACATTGGAGAAGGAAATGGCAACCCACTCCAGTGTTCTGGTGGGCTGCCGTCTGTGGGGCCGCACAGAGTCGGACATGACTGAAGTGACTTAGCAGTAGCAGACATGTGTTGACTATTAATTTTCTAAGTCAGGTTCATTTAGTTTCATTGTGCAATAAAATTTTGTTATGTAGAAAAACGTTCTGATTTTTTCCTTGGGTGGATATCAGAAAAGACTGTGTTTCAATAGTCCCTGCATATATGCATGCTAACTGGCTTCAGTCAGGTCTGACTTTTTGTGACTCCATGGACGGTAGCCAAACAAGCTCCACTGTCCATGGGATTATCCAGGCAAGAATACTGGAATGGTTTGTCATGCCCTCCTCCAGGGGGATCTTCCTGACCCAGGGACAGAACCTGGGTCTCTTATGTTTTTCTGCATTGGCAGTTGGGTTCTTTATCACTAGCACCACCTGGGAAGTCCACAGAGGTAAATAAATAATTCCTGTCAAGGTTTTACTTGATTTAGAAACACTTTTGTATTTTTCCCCTCTTACCTCTGTGGATTAAAAATACCACTGAGGAAAAATGCTTTGAGATATTTAGAATTATAC
>SJYV01022790.1:404133-442896 GCA_006410875.1 Neotragus pygmaeus
ACTCATTGGAAAAGACTCTGATGCTGGGAGGGATTGGGGACAGGAGGAGAAGGGGACGACAGAGGATGAGATGGCTGGATGGCATCATCAACTCAATGGATGTGAGTCTGAGTGAACTCTGGGAGTTGGTGATGGACAGGGAGGCCTGATGTGCTGCAATTCATGGAGTCACAAAGAGTTGGACACGCCTGAGCGACTGAACTGAACTGAACTGATTTTGTTTTCTAAATGGTCTTCATTCATGAGACAATTCTAATTTTACTCTCTCTTGGCAAGCCTGATTTAATAATCCAGTTCCAAAAAAAGAAAACCAAAGGAAACAATTTTAAGAAACCATCTGAGAGTTAAACTTTTTATTAATAGTGAAAAAAAGTTAAGGGAGAGAAATAAAGAAAGACTTCATTTCACTAAAATCTGCTTCCAAATTATGATTATCTAATTGATCTATGTCAAAGAAAATGGAAAACTTCCTTTGTTTTCTTATGCTTAGTGGTCAGAATGCAGCTTAAAAGAGGAATTTGAAATAAAACCACCAATTATAATTTAAGTTCCTTCAAAAAAGATTTTTAGTAGTAGGCAAAAATTATGTCCAATAGAAAGAGAAAGTAATTACACTCAATGCAAGAATGAAATTGTAATATAAATCAAGACTCACTTGCACACACAGAAGGAGAAATAAGCATGGGTTTCAGTTTGTGGTACAATATGAGTTAGTAGTAGAGTTAGTCACTCAGTCATGTCCAACCCTTTGTGACCCCATGGAGCTCACTAGACTCCTCTGACCATGGAATTGTCCAGGCAAGAATACTACAGTGAGTAGTCATTCCTTTCTCCAGGGGACCTTTTGAACCCAGGGATCAAACCCAGGTGTGTAGGCTTCCTGAATAACAATATTTACAGAAGAATTTAAAAATAAAAAGATTTCTTCCTCATAATAAAAAAAATGTATTAAAACTTAACAATATAAAATTCTTGTCAGGCTTTTTTTTCTTCTCTGTAGTTAATAACCCAAGATAAAATTGATTTGAACACACTCACAACAGACTCTATAAATTAGACCAATAAAATACTGAAAATAGCAAAATGTGTATTGGTAAAGAAAGAGCAGGTTAGTAAGTCACTGAAAGGTTTCCTGTTGACACAGTGATAATACTAAGAGGGATTTGTTACCTCCTTTTCAATTAAGACAGGCTTTATGCAAGAAGCCTACATCAGCAACATCTTCTACCAGGAAGTAATAAATACCTTACCTAACAATTTTAGAAAATAAACAGGCGATCCCTGTCATAGCCACTCCCCACAGCCCCTTCAGTATGGTATTTTTCCTCAAGTTGTGCTTAAATGTATTTATCATCCATTTTGCATGATCAATCAAGTGCAAAAGTGATAATAGCAAAGCCAACAATCACCACAATATCAGAAACAGATTTGACTAGCACATAACTTTTAAACTGTTTTTCTAGAACCTATTTCGCTTATCTTCACAAAATCCTGTGCAGTTGGGCACGTATCACTACTTTTTTTTTAAGCTACGGGATCTAGATTGAGAAAATTCAAATGGCCTTCATCAAGGTCATAGGATTAGTCAATTAGGAGGTGGGAGTTGAAATTCCTAGTTAGTTCTTCAAAAAAAGGGTGAATCAGAGGTACTCCTAGAATGGGCTAGTCCTGGTGTGGTGGCTGGGCCTGCCACCATCCCATGAGATGTGCACACACCTGTCCTTGACTGAAATGACAGTTGACTTGCTTGGAGCTTCAGAGCCATGATTTTGGAGCCCAAGAAAATAAAATTTGTCATTGTTTCTGTTTTTTCCCCCATCTATTTGCCAGGATCCAGTGAATGTTGGCAATTTGATCTCTGGTTCCTCTGCTTTTTCTAGACCCCACTTGTACATCTGGAGTTTCTTGGTTCACTTACTACTGAAACCTAATTTGAAGGATTTTGAGCATTACCTTGCTAGCCTGTGATATGAGCACAATTGTATGGTAGTTTGAACATTCTTTGGCATTGCCCTTCTTTAGGATTGGATTGAAAACTGACATTTTCCAGTTCTGCGGCCACTGCTGAATTTTCTACATTTGCTGGCATATTGAGTGCAACACTTTAATAGCATCATCTATTAGAATTTTAAATAACTCAGTTGGAATTCCATCACCTCCACTAGCTTTGTTCATAGTAATGCTTCCTAAGGTCCACTTGATTTCACACTCCAGGATATCTGACTCTGGGTGAGTCTTCTTAATCTTTTCTGCTTCTGTTAGGGATATGACTATATACGAGTAAAATGAAATGGATAATGAAATTGAAACTTCATCTGGGTAGATTACTAATCAGGTTCATCCCTATTTAGCAGGTTCTCCCCTATCCAAAAAAAAAATATTCCTTAACACCTTATATTGCTACTCTCTTTCATTTTCAGTTTGTCCATGCATTGTGTATTTCATACACACACATATTTATTTACATGTACACATTCTTTCTATATTACTATTTTAAAATATTTTCTTCAATTGTCTAATGCTTTCCTTTATTTTTAAAACAGAAGTTGTTTGATTTTATTCTTTGTGAGTCAGAGATTTATGTAACTGAATTTATCTTCAATTATTATATGCTCAGTTCAGTTCAGTCGCTCAGTCATGTCCGACTCTTTGCAACCCCATGAATCACAGCCACCAGGCCTCCCTGTCCATTACTATCTCTCGGAGTTCACTCAGACTCACGTTCATCGAGTCCATGATGCCATCCAGCCATCTCATCCTCTGTCGTCCCCTTCTCCTCCTGCCCTCAATCCTTCCCAGCGTCAGAGTCTTTTCCAATGAGTCAACTCTTCGCATGAGGTGGCCAAGGTACTGGAGTTTCAGCTTTAGCATCATTTCTTCCAAAGAAATCCCAGGGTTGATCTCCTTCAGAATGGACTGGTTGGATCTCCTTGTGGGCCAAGGGACTCTCAAGAGTCTTATCTTACACCACAGTTCAAAAGCATCAATTCTTTGGCGCTCAGCCTTCTTTATGGTCCAACTCTCACATCCATACGTGACCACAGGAAAAACCATAGCCTAGACTAGATGAATGTTAGTCGGCAAAGTAATGTCTCTGCTTTTGAATATACTATCTAGGTTGGTCATAATTTTTCTTCCAAGGAGTAAGTGTCTTTTAAATTCATGGCTGTAGTCACCATCTGCAGTGATTTTTTATTTTAATTGGAAGCCAATTACTTTACAATATTGTCATGGTTTTTGCCATGCGTTGACATGAATCAGCCATGGGTGTACATGTGTCCCCCATCACAAATTCCCTTCCTAACTCCCTCCCCATCCCATCCCTCTAGGTTGTCCCAATGCACCAGCTTTGAGTGCCCTGTTTCATGCATAGAACTTGGACTGGACATCTATTTCACATATGGTAATATACATGTTTCAATGCTATTCTCTCAAATCATTCCACGCTCACCTTCTGCCACAAAGGCCAAAAGTCTTTTCTTTATATCCATGTCTCTTTTTCTGTCTCACACATAGGGTCATTGTTACCATCTTTTTAAATTCCATATATATGCGTTAATATACTGTATTGGTGTTTTTCTTTCTGGCTTACTTCACTCCGTATAATAGGCTCCAGTTTCATCCACCTCATTAGAACTGCTTCCCTTTTATAATACTTATGTTTTTGTTCTCTCTTTTCTTATTGAACATATTATTTATAAATTAAGCTCTCTCACCTCTTTCAGATGGTAGAGTTTGAGATATTCTTGAATAACTGAAGTACTCGACTCATCAACATGGTTGTCACTTGAAGATTGTCTTATTTCAAGTAAGCTTCTTGAATTTCAGTTGATCATTTTCTCCTCCAACACACTGTTACAAAATACAAACATTTGTCATGATTTTAAGTGACCTTTTAGCTTAGGGTTTATAATGGTAACATATTGGAATATTTTTTAATCCATTCGATTGTATTGGATTAAAGGAATATTCCAATAGAAAGTAGTTGCTACCGGTATAAACTGTAACGTGAAGACTGTTATCTGCATTCACTTTAAGAATTACTTGGTAAGTGCAAAGCAATTAAGCAATAAGACATGACAGGCATTGCATTTGGGGGAAATTATTATACTTCTCAGATGTCTTGAGAGGTTCAGGCCAAAGGCTGAGTGGCTTCAACCACCCAAGAAGTATAATAAACCCTCAAGAACTGCACCACCTGTCATATCTTATTGCTATTATGAAATGGAAATCATGAAACCAAAACAGGGGGAAAAGGTTAGATCTGTGCCCTTGCTAGGGATTACTTACATGCCTATGACATCACTGACAGTTCTATATGTGTCCAGAGAATTCTAAAGCCATTGCATAATTATTGCACAAACAACACAACTCATTTGAAACTGCTGCTTCAGCATTCTACAATGCCAACTTTGTCATCTACCAGTCCCCCAATGTCCTCTTTTTGCAGAAATCATATTGGTGCTCTTAATCCCAAGCTTTCCCCTTTCACTGATCATACAGCTCCAGAAGCTGGGGAGGGTGAGTGAGAGGAGGTAGAGGCTGTTATGTAGAAATAATCTTGCCCCCTAGAGGACAGGAGGCATTTGGTTCCTTGCATGCCTTGCAACACCCCAAGGTCATTATCTCATGATAATCACATCTCCTGGAGTTGCCTTCTTGCTTAAGTGTAACACTAAATTTTAATTACAATGAAATAGAGCTCTTCTGGTACTTTACACAACATCTTGTGTTCTCATTGCCAGATGGAAATAAGGCAGAGCTTTTACTGTAATCGCATGTGGTGGTCCTGGGCTCCAATGTAATAAACACATATTGTTGGTTTGTTGAGAAAAGCACTTTGCTTCACGGAACTATCTTCTTTTTGGTGTATTTTGAGCCGACAATTTATGGAAAAGATTCCTGCTTTGTTTGAAAATACTGAAACTTAGTAATACTCCCCCCACCCCAGTTTGATTGTAATGGGTAAATTTAATGAGAAAATAAAAATAGAATCTAGCCCATGATAGAGGAGACAGATTGTTTTACATGTAGAATTTAATTTTCACAGTTTCTCTTTAGTTATTCATGTTTACTTTGACTCTCATACCTGAATGTACATTTTTAAAATAATATCATATTTTCTCATGGATTTACTATATTTTGCAAGTGATTACTATGAATATCTTTGTTTTAACATTTGGGCAGCTTCTTGGGCTTTACTATCATTTCTGGCTGTTGGTAAACAAACAGTTACTGAAGACACTCAAAGAGTGGCAAGGTGGATTTTATTCCAGGGGGCGGCACACCCACTGCAGTGGGGGAGGGACTGCATTCAACTCTGAATACAATAAAGGAAGGTGGGAATTTCTAACCAAAGAGTAGGGTGGGAGTCAGGTGATAGAAGGTTACTAAGAGGAAACATCCGTTGTACCTGAAACTAACACAACATTATAAATCAACTATAGTCCAGTAAAAAAAATTTTTTTTAAAGAGAACATCTGGGTAAAGCCAGGGATTTCAGCTAACTCAGAATTCTTGCTGAAGGCAAAACAGTATGATCAGGCTGGGGATGGTGGAGGATGAAGAACCTGACTGGGTATCAAGGGTAATCAAATTTGGAGGATGGGAAATTCTGGTTAAACCGTCTTAGCAAGATTCTTGCTAAAACTGGACAATGAGGAGTCAAAAAAGGAAGTGCAAAAGTTGAGTACTAGTTGAAAAAATTGCTCAGAGTAATCTGATTAGAGTCTGGGCAAGGAAGAAATTTTTGTCATTGCTTCTTAACCAGTACTTGGTTGTCAGATAGGTGCACAGTCTTTAGAAAAATTGAAAACCTTGCCTGAGCACTTCAAGGTAAGAGAAGAGGTGGAGAGCCAACTATTAAAGATATAGTTTAAAAAGTAAAAAATATAAAGTGTGAATAAACGATCTTAAGACTATTTTTCTATTCTTATTGATTTGTCACAAAATTCTAAGCAAAACAGCATTTTTGTTTATTGTCACTAAGTTGTGTCTGACTCTTTGCAACCCCATGGGTTCCAGGCTCTTCTGTCCATGGGATTTCCTTGGCGAGAGCAGTGGAGTCGGTTGCTATTTCCTTCTCCAAGAGATCTTCCTGACCCAGGGATAGAACCCATGTCTCCTGCTTTGGCAAGAGGTTTCCTTACCACTGAACCACCACTGACTGCAAATAACAACCTTGCATTCAAAAGCAAACACAAATTAAGTCTTCTAACCACTGTTCCTTCCGTGTTGCTGCAATAAGCCGTGCCTGTTATAATGTAGCTGTTAAAATTCCACAGTTTCTGCTCCATGGGCACCAGACTGCAAAATTCCTTTCTCCCTTGTTCATGCTGCTGTATTCACTCAAGTCCCTTCTTATTCTTCCAGAACATAAGGCTTACTTTCCTTAGGACCTGGCCTGGAATGCTTCTCAGATGCTGGGCAAACCTCTCACCAACTTCAAATCTTTGCTTACAAGTCATTCTCTCAAGGAGATATATGTTGATCCCTCTATTTAAAATTGTAAACTGCCCTCTGGTTACTCCTGGATCACTCTTATCTTGCAGTGCTTTGTCTTTCTTCCATGGCATTTATCATCTTCTAAGCTACTGGAGAGACTGAAGTATCTAGGACAATGCTTTGGTACATAGTAACTGTTCAATCAAAATCTTTTGAATGAATGAACGAGTGAACAATCAAAGTAGAAGTAGGATGCCCCAGAGCTTTTGGCAATCCCTAAGACAATGGCACCCCTTTCCAGTACTCTTGCCTGGAAAATCCCATGGATGGAGAAGCCTGGTGGGCTGCAGTCCATGGGGTCGCTAAGAGTCAGACAAGACCGAGTGACTTCACTTTCACTTTTCGCTTTCATGCATTGATTGGAGAAGGAAATGGCAACCCACTCCAGTGTTCTTGCCTGGAGAATCCCAGGGACAGGGGAGCCTGGTGGGCTGCTGTCTCTAGGGTTGCACAGAATCGGACACGACTGAAGCGACTTAGCAGCAGCAGCAGCAGCAAGACTTCAAAGTAGGACCTAGGCTGGATTTTTTACCATCGAGGCTTGTCCTAAACAATATATGGAAAAGTAAGTACAATTCCAGCTCCTTACTTCAAAATACAAAGAGCTTTTGCAAGCAGTATTAAAAGGTGACCTTTCCTTTGGTAAATTTTCTTCAGAAAGAGGTCCAATCATTATGCCCTTAATATTTGGTTGTTACCAAATATTTTAAAATATCTAATATCGTATCTGTAATATTGTTTTAGATTCAAGTGTTTAAATATATATTACCTTATTCATATTACTGAATGTTGGTTATTTTCTCAGATACTCCTACATAATTAGAAACTTGTTACCCATGTGTATCAATTTATGTTTTCATTTGCAATATTATTATAAGCAATTCTGTAAATTTATAATAATTCCATTGCATGTTAATCCACTGTCGAGTAATATCAATCTATTATATTACTCACTTCACATGTTGAAGATGGGTCTAGCCACCTGAATATTTATTAAACTGCCAGTCTGGAAATTATCACCTTTTTCCAAAGGTTAAAGACCATTTTAGTTTTTAGATTACAGTGTGAATAAAATATTAACAATAAGTAATTATTTTTAAAAGCAATGATTTAAAAACTTAATTCAATAGTTCAAATCAAATTAAAGATACTATATATATTGTGATACATATACACAATGGAATATTACTCAGCCATAAACAGAATGCATTTGAGTGAGTTTTAATGAGGTGGATGGACCTAGAGCCTATTATACAGAATAAAGTAAGTCAGAAAGAGAAATATCATATACTAATACATATATACAGAATCTAGAAAAATGGTACTGAAGAATTTATTTGCACAGCAGCAATGAAGAAACAGATATAGAGAATAGACTAATGGACATGGCGAGAGGGAAGGAGAGAGTGAGATGTATGGAAAGAGTAACATGGAAACTTACCTTACCATATGTAAAATAGATTTCCAATGGGAATTTGGTTTATAGCTCAGGAAACTCAAACAGGGGCTCTGTATCAACCTAGAGGGGTTGGGATAGGGAGGGAGATGGGAGGGAAATTCAAAAGGGAGGGGATATATGTATACCTATGGCTGATTCAGAGGTTCGACAGAAAACAACAAAAGTCTGTAAGCAATTAAAAAAAAAGATATTAAATAACAACATGCTGTATGTACTCCCAATTTTATCCTCTTAAGTGAGGAATTTCAACAGTTTCATCAATGCTGTGATCTTCACAAAACTCAGTCTTGGGATGCTTGAGCCAGTGCATTTTTATTCTGTAGCACAGATGAGTATGATTGAAATTACAACTTTATATATCAGTGCTCTAGATTCAGTGGTTGTTTTTTAATATTACTATTGTCTTCCATCCAGTCCCATCACTTCATGGGAAATAGATGGGGAAACAGTGGAAACAGTGTCAGACTTTATTTTTTGGGGCTCCAAAATCACTGCAGATGGTGACTGCAGCCATGAAATTAAAAGACTCTTACTCTTTGGAAGAAAAGTTATGACCAACCTAGATAGCATATTCAAAGCAGAGACATTACTTTGCCGACTAAGGTCCGTCTAGTCAAGGCTATGGTTTTTCCTGTGGTCATGTATGGATGTGAGAGTTGGACTGTGAAGAAGGCTGAGCGCCGAAGAATTGATGCTTTTGAACTGTGATGTTGGAGAAGATTGGACTGCAAGGAGATCCAACCAGTCCATTCTGGAGGAGGTCAGCCCTGGGATTTCTTTGGAAGGAATGATGCTAAAGCTGAAACTCCAGTACTCTGGCCACCTCATGTGAAGAGTTGACTCATTATAAAAGACTCTGATGGAGGAGAAGGGGAAGACAGAGGATGAGATGGCTGGATGGCATCACTGACTGGATGGACGTGAGTCGGAGTGAACTCCGAGACATGGTGACAGACAGGGAGGCCTGGCGTGCTGCAATTCATGGGCTCAAAAGGAGTCAGACACTACTGAGCGACTGAACTGAACTGATTGTCTTCCATAACAATTCAGTAATACTTAACCGCAAGGATAATTCACAAAGTTTCCAAGATATAGTCCTGATTTTAACATTTTTTAGGATATACAATGTGTGTGTGTGTATATATGTATATATTTGGCTCCACACATAGCTTGTGGAGTCTGTTTCCTGATCATGGACTGAACCCGTGTCCTACACAGTGAAAGCACAGAGTCCTAACCATTGAACTTCCAGGGTATTCTCACAATGTTATTTTTAACAAGTCTTTTCTTATTTTTGGATTATTTCCTTTTAATTGATGCTGTTCAGTCGCTAAGTCATGTCTGATGCTTTGCAACCCTATGGACTATAGCACGCCAGACTGTCTCCTAGAGTTTGCTAAAACTCATGTCCTTTGAGTCAGTGATGCCATTCAACCATCTCATTCTCTGTAATCCTCTTCTCCTCCTGCCCTCAGTCTTTTACAGCATCAGGGTCTTTTCAAATGACTTGGCTCTTTGCATCAGGCAGCCAAAGTATTGGAGCTTCAGCTTCAGCATCAGTCCTCCCAACGAATATTCAGGGTTGATTTCGTTTAGGATTGACTGGTTTGATCTCCTTGCTGTCCAGGGGACTCTCAAGAGTCTTCTCTAGTGCCACAAATTAAAAGCATCAGTTCTTTGGCACTCAGCCTTCTCTATGGTTCTTTTGATTAGTCCATTGTTTTAGTGTTTTGAAATTGGATTTAATCTTATCAAATGTCATTAAAGACTGCTTAAAATTTTTTTACTGACTTTAGAGTAAAATCCAGACTCTTCCCAGGCATGTCAGCTCTGATGTGGTTTGGCTGATTCTCTCATCTCATTTTGTGCACCCTGTCTTAGTCCTTAAGTGCTTAGTTACAATGTTTTTTGCTAAATTTCTAAGTTTCTAGAACCCTCCAAGCAAATGCACCTTTTTTCTGGTTTTCAGATAATCAGCCAACTCCTTCTCCTTCTAAATCTTAATTGCAGCATCATCCCCTCAGAGAATTCTGCCCTCACCAGTCGTTTCATTACAGCTCTTGATTTGTTTTACACATTGCACATTACAGCTTATAATTGTTTTACACTGAATTTCTGTTCATGTTTTTGTCTCCCATCATAATGTAAGTGCCTTGAAGGTAGGGCCCTTTTCTGTCTTGTTGACCATTGTTTCTCCAGTAACTCATAGATACCAGGAATTCAGTATTTGTTGAATGAATAAAAAAATAAATGAGTGTATGTTTGTGTGTGTGCATGCACACTTAGTCATGTTCAACACTTTGTGATCCCATAGACTGTAGCCCACCAAGCTCATCTGTCCATGAAATTTTCTAAGCAAGAATACTGGAATGGGTGTCATTTCCTACTCCACAGGATCTTCCAGACCCAGGGACTGAACCTGTATTTCTTGTGTCTCTTATATAGGCAGGTGGATTCTTTACCACTGTGTCACCTGGAAAGCCCCAAATGAATGAATAACAGGATTAAAAGTTGGGCTAGATTTAATAAATATATACCAACTGTTGTGAAATTTCCTTACTGCTTATTTAATAGTGGTGCTTCCATGGTGGCTCAGAGGTTAAAGCGTTTGCCTCCAATGCGGGAGACCCGGGTTCGATCCCTGGGTTGGGAAGATCCCCTGGAGAAGGAAATGGCAATTCACTCCAGTATTCTTGCCTGGAGTATCCCATGGATTGAGAAGCCTAGTAGGTTACAGTCCATGGGGTCGCAAAGAGTTGGACACGACTGAGTAACTTCACCTTCACCTCACCTTATTTAATAGTATATTTTACCTCTAGAACCACTGTTTGGATTAAAAGCTAGACAAGGGCAGGATAGTGAAAGGGAAAGTTGCTCAGTGGTGTTACAACCCTTTGCTATCCCATGGATAAACAGTCTGTGGAATTCTCTAGACCAGAATACTGGAGTGGGTAGCAGTCCCCTTCTCTGAGGGATCATCCCAACCCAGGGATCAAACCCAGGTCTCCCACAAGGCAGGTGGATTCTTTACCAGCAGGATTGCTTTTTAGTAAGTATCTATGGAAAATAAGGGTCTAAGATTTGGTATGATTTTTTGTTGGTACTGTCTCACTCTCTCCTAGCAACTATGTTCTTCCCTATCATCCCTCATCCCACATAGAAGGGTTAGAATTTGTGGTTTTAAATGCTTTAATTCACTGATAATCATTTTTTGACATGGTTTAATTTAGACATGCTTATAGAACGTTTTGCTAATACAGTTAAGGCCAGTGAAAGAACTTAAAAAGTGTTTTCAGAAATTATCCTTCAGCTATTTTTTTCACCCAGTCGGCCCTATGTAGAGAGAAATTCGTCAGACACTAGTTTCAGTGAGAAATTATTTTGATTTTTGCCCAGCTTGAAAGTTTCTAATATTTCTTTGAAGTTTCATTTATACTATGAGAACCCAAATTATCATGCTAACAACATGAAATTTGATCACCATTTAATTTTTTTCTAGTTAGCCATGTGAAATAATACAGTGCATGTAGGACGCCTCAAACTTATTGTTCTATCCTTGCAGTTCAATATCAACTAAACTTGATTCTCTCCTTTGGCATGACCAAGTGAAAACATAAAGAAAACATTCAACATCATTTAGCAATTGTCTGGAAACAGGAAGCTAAACTATTATCTATAGCACAGGGCAATCCCATTGTGGAAATTTCACCCTGGCTGTAACCTTTTATCTTGTTCTGCTCCTACACCCGGGTCATATTATGCACTGCTTTGTGCTAGTTTGACAAGAACTAATGTGGATGCTTAAATATTTTAAAGGCTGAACGCTTCAGAATGATAAAATACAGAGCTGATCAACCCTTCCTGTTGCATTTGTGGTTAATGATAAAGATAAAGTAATTTAATAATTTTTTTTTTTTGGTCTATTAGTAGTTGCAACAACAAACATTAAAGTTCCTTGAAGGAAAAATCTTCAAATAAGGCCATGCAATGACATTTTTTAACTACAGTTGTTTTTTATTCAGCCATAAAATCTATCTTTCATAAAGAAACCCACTTACATGTCTTACTTCAGTGAAGGTTATTTGTAGACTGAAGGTCTTTTCTTGTCAAGATATGATGAATACCATGTGTGAAGACAGAAGAGCATCAGACCTGTATTAGCTGGAAAACCCACTGATCTGTGAATAACCTAAAAAAGAAAACCTGAAGATTAGCAACGTCGCTTTTAAGAATGATCCATCAAATTCAACAAGCAGATTCACAGAGATGAATCATCTGGTTCCTTTAATACCTACTATACAGTAAAGGTTATTTCCTTTCCCTACAAATAGAAGTTTGGAAATAAAGGGAGACTTTTGAACATCTGTTGGTATAAGTCAATAATCTTAAAGTGCTTCTGATTTTTTAGATGTAAATCCTTATTAATGACTATTAAAATGGTGTAGTCAATTCTTTCTTTTTTCTCTCAGTATTAGTTTCAGGATTTCTGGGGAATCACTCTTTATTCTTTTGTAACTATGTTGTGGAGAAGCCAGATTTTCAATATACCTCAAATTTTTCACACCAAATTTTAATTCTATGCAAGTTGGACTATCTGTTGGAATTATTTTTAGGAATTTCCTACATGGTTTGTATAGATAAGTGAAAATAACTGGATGTTACTCTTTTGAATGTTATGCTGGTTGACTAAAAGAATAAAAAGATTCAAATTTTGTTAAAAGCAAATGCTTTATTTTATAATTTTTTAAATCTCAAAATAGTTTCAAAAGTATGGGCTTAAAATACAAATTTCGTGGTATAACTGTTCTTAGTTTTAATGTATTGTGTTGGGAATGTTTTCACTTCTTTTTACATTGAATTTGAATGTACAGAATGAGTTAACACAGAAAGTACTAAAAAGGAATCACATAATTTTTCATGTTTCTTTCATGCTGGCATTTTCAGTAAATAAGTAAGTCAATATAATTTAAAATAAATTGATATTAGGCAGCAAAAAGAAATAATTACATTGCAATGCAGCCATGGAAACTGAATTTTTTTTAGAAAGGCTTACTTCCTAAAAAAGATTTCTGACAAAATACACTTTAGTAATTTGAATTAACCATTAGGTGATTTTATTATTGTTGATGTGAGGTTAGCAGGAACTAAGACCCTAAATTTATTTTCTTTAAAAACATTGGTATTATTTTAGGAGGATGTCTTTTCATGAAATTTTAACTATGCCTATTTAAGTAATTAATTTACAACATGCCCAGCATAATAAAAAATAATTTTTATGGTGATTGAATTATAAACTTTCTGAGTACTCAAGTAATTAATAATCATTTGTGCTTTGATATTCTATAATGTTATTTATAACCATTTTCATTATGTAAATTAAATAGCAAAATAGAAACACCATTTCTTAAACAGTGAGTTATAGTTTCATGAATGAGAAGTTTGCTGTCAGAAAGATTTTAATGTTTGAAACCACTCAAAGGCATTTGAAGACTTTATTTCTCATCAGATTTTCTCAGAGGAATGAAAACATAAGGAAGATCTAAAAATTCAAGGACCTAAACTGACTTTGTTTTATATGAAATTTGAGGGCATCTTTTACAGAACTAATCCCCCCCAACAGAAGTCAGATATTAACTATTGCAGAAAACACATTAAGTTCTGAACTTTTAAAAAAAATTCTATTTTTATGATCTATTTTTTATGATTAATTTTTCTAAAATTGTGCATAGCAGTATCAGTTCAAAAAGAGTAAGAAATGAAAACACTTCTGATTATTTAGAAGCTTAAACACTGCAAGAGCCCTTGAAGCTTTCGTCCCACAAACTAGAATAGCCATAAATCATAGATGGATACGGGAAAAAGCCCCGTCAGTGATGTTTAGATATAGGACTGCAGCAAAGGGAAAAACATGGAGTTTGAGAATTTAGCACCTAAGGTCCAGCTAAATATTATTGATTTTAACTTGAGCTGAAATAGTCATCCATTTGATTTAATAATCTTTTCTGTGGATGATAAACCAAAATTTAACTAAATAAAAAATGGCTTTAAATAGATGTGGCATTAATGATAAAGATAGAAACAATTTAATTAAGTAATAATGTTCATGGCGGTAGAGTAATAAACAACACATGCAGCTGATTAAATGCAGGAATTCAGGGTGAAATCCTCCTTTTGGAAATAGCTGTCCATGGATCCTTCTAGTCCTTTCTTTTGGTGATGTGAAATGTGATTCCAGGGGGGTCATAGACATTGGCTTTGTGTCACATTTCCCCTGCTCTGCTGTGCTTTGTGGTCATATTTAGTCATCAGTGGGACTTAAGACAGAGTTTTAGACTAGAAAATGGCCATTTCTTTTCATTCAAAACTGAAAATTATGCTTCTTTTTCTCTTAAAGAAGTCTACTGATTTTCTTTTGGGAATCACTGGGTTCACACAGCATTGCCAATAGCTACTGGGGCATTGATTTTTTTTCTTTCTTATTTTCACTCTATTCTCTTTACTGGGCTCCAAAAATGGGGGTCAGTTTCTAAATGTCAACTGCTTTCCAAAAAACAGCTTAAACAATCTGGAACTGGTTCTAGTATGGAAGTGTATCAGTCACAATTCTAGACTGTGGGCAAGTCCAGAAGGCAAGAATAAAAACAAAAGAAACCAGAGAAATTTAACAGTAAGGTACTATGTTATGATGCAGCTGTAGAATATTATAGCAATTAGAAAAAACTATTTTTTTTTTCTTCCCCCAAATCTCCATTTACCCTTTGCTTCTGGAAATTTGGAGCTATTAGGTTGCAAATGAATGTATGTTTCATGATTCAATTTTTTTTTGTTCAAAAATGTGTATATCCTGGTTCACATATATGTATATATAAGTTTAAGATTGGGTTAATGGTATCTTTTATACATATGTGTCTTTTTCTATAATGTTTTCAGAAAATAAAGTGAATGTTATAAAAAAAATAAGCAAACTAAAAAATCCACACAAAGAGAAACATTTTTGGTTCTTGTTACTGCACCCACTACTTCAGTGTATAAAATGTTAATTTATTTTTATGAAAACATACTTACATAAAAGTTAAAATTTAAAAATTCAAAGTATTTAATATATTTTTAAAAACTTATTTTCTTCTAGCTATTAATTAAAATTAAAAGTAAGAACACAAATTATTAAGGGATCAATAGTATCTAAAAATGCTGAAAATTTCAATTTAGTATTTTAAAAATTGATTAAATTGTATCATTTTTGATGAAATAAAATAATTCTTAATCATAGTGTTCATGACTGTCTAATAGTCAGTGTAAATAATTTGTATTTAGTGCAATTGCCATCTAGACCTCATCTATAGAAATTTAAAGATAATATAAATTTCTTAATATGACAAAATATTTCAACTGCCATATACCAACTATTGCAAATACAGTGTTAATTCATGGAAGTCACTGACTTTAAAATAAAGAAAAACAAGAAAATGGCTGATGGGCCCTACTAGGAAACACTACTTCTCATGCAAGGATTTATTATTAACATATTCATGCTCTCTGGGAGGAAGAATTTATATTAATTAGCATGCATTCTCTATAACTTAAATATTTCTGCTGCAGTTTGCAGCACAACCTACAAAGCTTAGGGCATTGTAACATAGCTGTCTTATTTGGAGAACACTGGACAAAGAGACATATGAAGCATTTCTGTATTAGGGACAGAGCAGATGTTTAAGACTGTTAGTGCTGGGCCAGTGCAAAGTGATAGATCCTCATGATAGTGGTGCCCTACTGCTGCTAAGTCACTTCAGTCGTGTCCGACTCTGTGCGATCCCATAGACGGCAGCCCACCAGGCTCCCCTGTCCCTGGGATTCTCCAGGCAAGAGCACTGGAGTGGGTTGCCATTGCCTTCTCCAATGCATGAAAGTGAAAAGTGAAAGGGAAGTCACTCAGTTGTGTCCAACTCTTCGCGACCCCATGGACTGCAGCCTACCAGGCTCCTCCATCCATGGGATTTTCCAGGCAAGAGTACTGGAGTGGGGTGCCATTGCCTTCTCCGATAGTGGTGCCCAGGTATTTTTAAAATACATTTCATTTTGCATGTGTGTTTGTGGTATATAAGACCCTGTAGAGCATGAGGTTCATCCAGGGCAGAGCGCCCTCTTACTTGGAATAATGCAAGTACTGTCTACTGTTTATCTCAAATGTAAATATTTACAGAGTACCTATTATATCCAAGATATGGAGCTACAGAGAAAACCAAAGAACATATTTCAAATGATGTCCCTATTGAACAGATTTTTAACATCCGAGGAGTGATGTGAAGTAAGAAGTACACACACATATCAATTGCACCAAAGGAAGGTAGGCTGGAAAAGGAACTACATTGAAAATAAAAAGATGAATTCCAGTTGGGGATATCATGATTAATTTGCATTTTAAATAGACTTCTAAGAACTGGTAGGATTTAAACAAATAAGGTGAAAAGGCATTCTAGGAATAGTCAGCTTTTGAAAAGGGATAAAGGTGGATTTAGGATGGTAGATGGACTAACACATTAGGGAGAGACATTTGTATTTTATTCTATATGCTATGAGGAGTATGGTGAGCTTTTGAGAAGAGGTATGGTATAATCACTTGACTAATTTGGGTATACACTTAATTGAAACATTCCTGCTTGTTTAAATAATACCTATCTAGTGATGGGCTTGTCAAAACACAGAATATAGATGGATTCAGAGGAAATTAAATATTTAGTGGCCTCAAGTTCTTGTCTAACACCATACTCATTTAAGAATAGGCATTTCCCAGAACAAAAGATGGATTATAAAAGCTGGGTATTTATTCCTTAATTGCTATAGAAGCTAGTCTCCAGTTAAAGCTTTGAGCTTTAGCTGATGTAAGAGTGTTTCAGCAAAAGTTAAGTTTAATAGAATGCATTAATTCTTCCCTGTAACAACCAGAATGTAGCACAAATTTTAGAATGCATTTACAGCATGTTAAAAGGGCAGGCATTTATAAGGATAGAACAAACTACCTTGCAGTTTTAGCTGGAATATAGGAATACAGATGACTATATTGTAAAATAGTTGATTTCATAGCTCTTTTCAAGAAATAAATGCCATATACATTTATGAAGTAAATGGAGAAAATATCAAATAGTTACAGAGAAAATATCAAATTTTATGGAGAAATTTTACGAAGAAAATATCAAAAAGTGTTGGCTATTGGGAATTGAGTCATATTTAGGATTTTAGTCTTTACAAATTTTATTTTCCAAGTGAAGAACAGAAGATAGAATCCTGGAAAGAATTAGTCTTTCCTTCTAGGAGAAGTATTAAATACAAGTTTAAAACTATTAGGTGATAAACACAGACACAGAAAAATAACCACAAATTTTCAAATATCCTAAAATAAGAAAGTAGACAACCTTAGGTGAAAGAATATGAGTTACAGTTTTGCTGGTTTGTTTTTCACTGAGAACATGGTTTTCTTGATATGTTCAAGAAATACCTATAAGTTAGCGAACATTTGTCACTCCTCCAATTTACCTTCAATATTGTAGATTAGCTGTCTGGTTTATTCTTTTCCAATAAACTACCATTGAAAGTGTTTACAAGTTCAATTTCAAGTAGTTTGGAGACAGAATAGTCTCCGATGGAAATGAGAGACCCTGGGTTTAAGCAGCTTTGGACTCTATGGCAGTAGTCCCTCTAGACCCACAGATGTCAATTTGTTTTGCATTGAAAATAAGATCTTTTCTCCAACATCTGTGAGAAGGGAAATTCTCAGATGGAGTGTGGACCCAGCCCTGAGTTTAAATCTTGTATGTGGATTGAAGCAGATTTAGGAGGGACATCTGTGATGTATCTTGGGTAGAAACATATGGCAATAATAAATATTATTATACAATGAGTAATCATACTTGAATACAATTTTAGTAGTCTGCTTTCCTTATCCAATGTTTGCTGTTCTGAAGTGAACTCCTACTGCTCTCTTCCTTATTTTTTAAAAAACATTAATTTTCTTAATTGCTTATTGCTGTGGTATTTAGCCCCTTGTCATAGTTCTTTAACTAGAGTATAAAAAACTATATTGCATTCAGAACCAGGAAATATTAAATGAGATCCAGACTTCAGCAAATCAGAAGACTAATTAGGAATTTATCTAGTTCTATGAAGAAAAACATCACATTTTTATCGTTCTCATTAAATGAATACTTTATTCTTTACAGAAGCTTTTGTTTTAAGGCATTAATAAACACAGAAATAGTGGAACTTTAACCAGAGCAGTGACAACATTGGTTAGTTTGTTTTTCAAATTTCTGTCTAAATTAAAATTTAAAATGATTTTGTAAATAGTCTAGATAAAACAATTACATCACATAATGAAGAGATGTATGACTATGGGAATATACTGCTTTATCTTGGCTATAGCTGTTGCCAAAAAACATACAAAATCTATTTTGTGTAACATAACCTGAGTAGAACAAGACCAACATAAAGCATTAAATCAGTAGTTAATATAAAACAAGATTTATAACAAGAACTCATTATAAGCCAATCAGCCTTAATTATAAGTCAATTTATGTAATCACTGACTATGTAACAAATGATATAAGAATATATATCCTGGTTCTTATTGTGTTCAAGTAATATACGATCATATGGACATGCATCATGTAAATATGCAACTCCAGACAACAGAATGAACAGAGTTTAAACCATATTTCAAGACCAAGGGTTAATACTAGAGTGTGTAGTTATGCGATCAGAAATCTTTATAAAGTAACTGAAAACTTTCACCTTGTCCTGCTATCTTTGAGATATGCTTGCAGATTATACAGCCATCTTGCTCAGTCACTCAGTCATGCCTGCCTCTTTGCAATCCCATGGATTGTAGCCTGCCAGGCTCCACTGTTTATGGAATTTTCCAGGCAAGAATACTGGAGTGGATTGCCATTCCTACTCCAGATCTTTCCTACCCAGGGATAGAACCTTAGTTGCCTGCATTTCCTATATTGGTCTTCCCTTGTGGCTCAGATTGTCGCTTGCAATGTGACAGACCTGGGTTGGATTGCTAGGTTGGGAAGATTCCCTGGAGGAGGGCATGGCAACCCACTCTAGTATTCTTGCCTGGAGAATCCCCAATGACAAGGAACCTGAAGGACTACAGTCCATGGGGTCGCAAAGAGTCGAGTACGACTGAGGGACTATTTGTCTCTTGTAATATATCTAGTCTTTCTTCTGTTTTTCATTTTTCTTTTCTACACTGGAAGCTTAATCTTCTATCACCAGAAGAAGCATTGAATAAATCATTTTATTGCTTTGGATTGTGAGATAAACTCTACCATCTAGTAATGACTATTCATGATAACTCTGAGATAATATTTGTTTTTTTTTCTGGAAAGTACGTATGCTGTTTTCTAGTGATTATAGACAAGTATATTTTATACTATCATTGAGGGATTTTTCTATGATTTAACAACTTTATCAGAAAACCATCACAGTTAATAGAAATTCCTATTTTAATCTTAATTAAAATATTAATCTTTAATCTTCTTTGCTTTTTCCTTCCTACCTTATTTTTTGGGGAGGCTTTCCTGGTGGCTCAGAGGGTAAAGCGTCTGCCTGCAATGTGGGAGACCCGGATTCAATCCCTGGGTCAGGAAGACCCCCTGGAGAAGGAAATGGCAACCTATTCCGGAATTCTTGCCTGGAAAATCCCATGGATGGAGGAGCCTGGTAGGCTACAGTCCATGGGGTTGCAGAGTTGGACACAACTGAGCACTTCATTTTCACTTTCACTTTTTACCTTACTTTTGTTCATTTGTGTTAGAAAGAGAAGCTATCTATTTTTTGTAATATTTTGAACATTTTTGAAGTAATATAGGTGTTTCCTTTGGAGATATAAAGGAATGATTCTGTGAAATACAGACCAAAGAACTGTTGGGATTTTCAGTTTCTCTGGTGGAGATTTCCTAAAGATCCTCTAGAATGAGAAGGACACAGATATAATACAAGGTAATCTAAAGTGGTCTGATTGGGAAAAGGCTTAAAGTGATTCTATTGTGTCAAAAAGCATCTGAGTTTTTGTTTTAAGGATAAAATGTTAGAATTTTTTTTCAAGACTGAAATGAGTTGAAACTCCCTTCCATAATTAAGTAATAATATGTGACAAAGCATGAGTTATTGCATAATAATTCATACCTTTTTGCTTTGCTAAGAATGAGGCCATAGGATGAGTGCTTGTTTAAATGCACAAGTTATGAGTTATTACATCATAATTCACACCTTGAAGTACCATATTGTGATTATAAAATGGCCCTGTGCAAATATTATTAATTTTTAAAGTTCAGAAATAAATTATTAAAAAATAACACACTATGACTTCAAAAGATCCTCTCTAATGTGAATTTATTAAAAATGGAATAAAACTAAATTAGTACACATGGAACCAGAATTATATATAACCTTTCTTGTTGAGCTATTTTCATTGACATACGGCTATGAAGTATCTGCTGTAGAACCTATATCTGTTGTGTAGATGTTTCTTTTCTTTAACATTCCAACAAGCAATGTATTCTAACTTGATTTTTTTTTTCTCTCAAGGACATAACTCAATGGTGGCAATAAGTTGGTCTTTACAGTCACTTTTAGTATTGCTAATTTTGTTTAGCAGCATTGCATTACAAATTGTGAAGAGCAACTCTCTCTTCAGCATTTGAGGACTAATCCCCAGGCTTTGAAATCCATCTTGGCTTCTAGGACGGTGACTTTTACTGGTCTCCCTCTCCCTTCCCTTTCTCCATATTGCACACCAATTTCTTTTCATCTTTCTCCCCATTGGCTTTGGGTGGTCTCCAAAATTCTTGCAATATTTTATTTTTTTCTCTGTTAAGTCCTACCCCACCAAGATTCTATTTCAATGATACTTCTCTATGCAGATAACCCCCTGCTGCTGCTGCTAAGTCACTTCAGTCGTGTCCGACTCTGTGCGACCCCATAGACGGCAGCCCACCAGGCTCTCCCGTCGCTGGAATTCTCCAGGCAAGAATACTGGAGTGGATTGCCATTTCCTTCTCCAATGCATGAAAGTGAAAAGTGAAAGTGAAGATGCTCAGTTGTGTCTGACTCTTAGCGATGCTATGGACTACAGCTTACCAGGCCGTATAGCTCAATTTTGAAAATTTCACTCATAATCCAACTTACCAATATTTCCTATTATTATTTTCATTATTCTAGTTATTATTCTCTATCTTGAAATCTAACATATGAAAATAGACCCTTGTTATCCTTCTGTCCAAAGTGGCTCCTCTTCCCACCATGGCTTTCAGTCCCTGAGGTTAAAAGATTTTCAGTCATTGTTTACCCTTTTATAGTTTTGAACTATTAAGCAACTACTTTGTACTACCTACTCAGTGAAGAATTATTTAAGGGGAATATGCTTAAAGAACTTACATGGTAATAAAAGAAACAGTTATGCAAATATGAAGAAGAATGTGATATGCACGGTAGAACAAATAAGTACATTCAATTGCTTTTACTTGCAATACTCATGAAAAGCTTTGTGGAGAAGTGATTCTGGAGATGGTCTTGGATGAGTGGAATTTCTAAGAACATGTAAGTTACACAGGGGAATCAAAACCACAAGCAAAGACTTGTGGTAGGTCTTCGTATAGGTGAAGATAGCAGAAGTTCTCACTATATTTCAGTGTTAAAATATCTCTTTCAGGAAAGCATAGCATAGGTGTTTTATTATTTTAATGTTCCTACTTGGCAAAATAAAATTTGATAAAATAGTGTCAGCCCTGTGAAAATTTTTACATTATAATAATAAATTTGAAGCACAGGAAATCATTGCTTTGTAGAAACAGTTAAAAAGTCTTTTTCTCATATTACATTTATCTTATTTGTTTCAGACTCTTCTCCAAACTCTCCATTTATGTGACTGTAACCTTAATTTAGAAATTCCCTGTTTCATTCTTAGTTACTATAACACCCTTTCAACCGGTTTCATCCAATCTATTCTTTTTCTGTTCTGTGTAGTACTCTATCAGATTAAGTTTCCAGAAAATCCTAATTTCTTTTTATTTCTCCTATAATCCTGAGATTATGATATCTATCTCCTTCCTGCTCAAAGCTCTGCATTCAGCTTTTAGGTTTCTCTGATATTTGCTTCATAAACATATTTTGGAAACTTTTCATGCAACATGACATGGTGCTAGCCTTCCAGTCTTCTGCAAAAATATCCTGTTTTCATGCTTTTCCAAATCTTGTTTATTCTTCAAGTCACCCCTACATACCCTCTACTCTTCCACCAATTCCATCTGAAGTTGGACCTTCTCTATGAAATGATATTTAATCATTGCAACTATCATCTTTCCTTCCATACTAATTTTCAAACTTCTATTATACTCAATGGTAAAATATTGTATCATCCAATACAAATTATTTAAAAATATATATTCAGCTTAAAGTATTGTTGGTGATAAAAGAAAGGGAGAAGGGAAAAATATTATTACTGTTTTTTTTTTTTTTACATATTAGACACTGCTTAGTATTTTTAAATATCTAAATACTGACCTTTATACAGCTTTCAATCCAGATATGAATGAATCCATCTGCAAATGCAGGAGAGTCAGGTTTGATCCCTGGGTTGGGAAGATCCTCTGGAGGAGGAAATGGCAACCCACTCCAGTATTCTTGCCTGGGAAATCCTACCGACAGAAAAGACTATTGGGCTACAATCCATGGGGTCACAAAGAATCTGACACAATTTGGCCGCTGAGCATGCATGAAGAGTCAATTGCAAATCTGTGAAGTAAAGAGACTATGCTAAATGCAGGTTACAGGTCAAACAGTAGTGACATCATGGAAAAAGGGCTCAGTGTCTCTGAGTGGTGTGATGAGAAATGGTTTCAAGAACAAGGTGGCATGAACTGGGCCTAGGATGGAGAGTGGACTTTAAGATGTGCAGAAATGAGTACAAGGTAATCCAGGCTTAGGGAATATCCTGTGTGATTGCAGAGACTTAGAAAAATGTTGAATATATTTAGAGAAGAGTGATTAGTCCCATTTGGCTATATCTGAGTTTAATNATCCCTGGGTTGGGAAGATCCTCTGGAGGAGGAAATGGCAACCCACTCCAGTATTCTTGCCTGGGAAATCCTACCGACAGAAAAGACTATTGGGCTACAATCCATGGGGTCACAAAGAATCTGACACAATTTGGCCGCTGAGCATGCATGAAGAGTCAATTGCAAATCTGTGAAGTAAAGAGACTATGCTAAATGCAGGTTACAGGTCAAACAGTAGTGACATCATGGAAAAAGGGCTCAGTGTCTCTGAGTGGTGTGATGAGAAATGGTTTCAAGAACAAGGTGGCATGAACTGGGCCTAGGATGGAGAGTGGACTTTAAGATGTGCAGAAATGAGTACAAGGTAATCCAGGCTTAGGGAATATCCTGTGTGATTGCAGAGACTTAGAAAAATGTTGAATATATTTAGAGAAGAGTGATTAGTCCCATTTGGCTATATCTGAGTTTAATCGGTCATTGATCTCTAATTGCTTCATTAGACTGTTTCCTTACAGCTACATTAAAAGCCTCTGGAAACATGGAATGCTACATCACTTTTTAACAATGTCCTAAAGAAGGTAGCACAGGCTAAGGCTATAATATTCACTCAATAAATGTATATTTAATTAGTTCAATTTTATTAAGCACGAAGCTTTTCCTAATAATTTCTTTTTTGCCTTTATGTGTCACTTTTATTCTTCAGATCTTTATGTAAAGTCACTTGTCTATTTGATCTTTCACAGAGCTTGCTTGCTGAAGTTAGGAATCTTTTTAGATCTATTTNCAATTTTATTAAGCACGAAGCTTTTCCTAATAATTTCTTTTTTGCCTTTATGTGTCACTTTTATTCTTCAGATCTTTATGTAAAGTCACTTGTCTATTTGATCTTTCACAGAGCTTGCTTGCTGAAGTTAGGAATCTTTTTAGATCTATTTTTACAGAGTATTTAAATAATTAGCTGAATGGGCAACAATTAAAATTTCATGCTTCAAATGAAGCCAGCTTTCACATTGCGTAATTCTCTGATACTCTAATTTTTCAGACTTCTGATAGTTTATCATTATAAAGCGTTTCATGTTTATTCTTATTTGTTTAGTAGACAATTATCTAGTGCCTATTTTATGCCGAATTCTGGCACAGAGATTGGAAGTTTCAGGGAGAACCAGTTTCCATATGACTAATGGCAGAGAACAATTCAGAATGTTGACTCTTGCAGTTGAAACTTAAGAATAAGGGAAAATCATTTATTATCTAAAGTAGGTCTCTCAAAGTTTGGTCCAGTCATGTCCCATATACGTACTTTCAAAATCAACCAGGAGTCAACCATTTTAAAGTGTGAGACATGACTCTGATCTCAAGCAATTCACAGCCTTGAAAGGACCAATGGTATAATGTGGATATAATTTTCTCAATATAGATTTGTGACTACTTTTTAACAGATTCATTTCTACTTCTTCTTATAAATAAAACCTGAAGCTTCCCAGGTCATAAATGCCATAATGGTGTATATTAACGTGATTTTCTTTTCAAGGACAAAAAGTAAACTTCTATAACTTGTCTTAGTTGGGATAATGCATAAGAAGCAGTCACTGATATCATTGTTGGAATCAGCTGAGGTTCATTACCATAGTGGGATTCCTGTGACAGGCATCTACCACTTCCAAAATGCATGCCTAATTTTGCTTGCATAAATTAACTGTTTTATTGTTGAAATTGGGTCAGATAGCAGACAAAGTCAGTCTATGACATGGGGGGACAAAAAAACCTTTGCTCTTGGAACTACATTTATGGCTTAATGAAATGTATCTAACAAGACTTTATTTCAACCACTAAAAGTGGGGCCTCGCTGAATTACTTCTCCTGCCTTTAAACTCTTACTCTAGATAAGATGATGGAGGAAGGGCAAGAGAAAATCAAAAAACAAACTTAATAACACCATACCTTCGAAGCGGCTTGATTTATAATGAGTTTGTGGGAACATTCTGAACCTATTTCATGTTGAATTACAGTCCACCTTTACAAGTGGCTGCTACAGAAAGAGTTCATGAACACACTCCTCACACTCCTTCAATCCTCTTCCTGCTCAGCCCCTAAAATTTAAAATGTGATACAAACAAAATGCATCTATAAATTTATGTAGCAACTACACAAACAAATGCAAACTCATTCTTAGTAACCGTAAAATTACCTTCTGTTATCTATCACTTTGTGAATTACAGTTTCATAGCTTGGAAGAGCCCACGGCACAGAATAACACTGCCTCTTTTCCTACCTCTGTGTCACGGCTGCTCTCCTGGCTGGAGCAGCAATCAATAGTCTCGCAGATAAACACATGATTAAAGGGCAAGATGAACTACTGTAAATAAGAATCACATTACCTGCTTTTGCTCTGAATATAATTAAAAACAAAAAATCAGTGTTGAATTTTTTGGGCACCAGGTTAGATTCATACTCTTGTCAATGTTCTTTTGTTTCTCTTTTTTAATTTTTGTGAAACTTAAAAATTTCACATTTTTAAAATCTTCTTCAGAAAGAATAAGTTTGTAAACAGGTACAATGTAAACAATGCAATAGAGGTATATTTAAATGGATTTCTTATTGTAGAGTACAAATTGAATGTACAAAGATACATAATGAAACATCATGAAAATTTTAGCTGCAAAGTCACAAGAATTTTAAAACCTTTTCTGACTTCATATTAGTTCAGTATCCAATCAAGATCACTGGTTTGGTGCATTTGAAATGTATGAAGTTTCATAAGACTGGTATTGCATAATAATGTAGTTGAAATGAAGTGATGAGAAAATAATTTTTTAATCTTTAATTCTTCATAAATATAAATAAATTAATTTCTCCATAAATTATGGGCTATATAATAATCAATTTTCTTTTTTTTTGGTGAAGAAAATAAATCTGAGAGTAGAAACACATTCCCAATATGTTTTATGCAATAAAACTCTGATTATAAGGCTAGAGTCTTCTTATTTTATTTTTACGTTGTTCATTTATTGCTATTTGGTAATATCAACTAAAGGGTAGTCAGTATGGTTGATGATCTTTTTACTTATACTTTTAGTTGAGAAATTTTCTTATGAAATATAAAATGTCATGTTTTATCATACTCCCATGGTAACACTTACCTTGGGAGTATAACATTTTTAATTTATTATTTAGTCAAACTGGTGGATCTAAATGAAGATACCTTGAGAATACAATATAATTGTAGAAATTAGAATTTTAATACAACTGTGACAAATAAAGGCAAGGAAATTGCTCAGGAAGTAGATTAAAAGGTAAAAAAGAGGGAATATATTAAATAAGACTTAAAATATATGTAAAATCAATATAGGTGGGCCAACATCCAACTAATAGCACCATCAAAGATACAATAAAAGACAGTTTCCTTAAACAGAAAGATCAATGCTCAGCATAATGTGAGAGGGGGAAAAAAAATAGGCCCATAATTGTGCAGTTTTCATAACACCAAGGATAATGTAATGACTTCAAAAGAAACAAATAGTTCATCTCTAAAGCAACAAAAACAGATTAGCATCAACTGCACATCTGTATAATTGGTTCCTAGGAATTAATATAGCAATATCTATGAAGGTTTGAGAAATAATGATATTAATTTAGAATTACATACCCAGCTAATTTCAAATACCAAACCTGAAGCTAGAAGAGATATATTTCATATTTGGAAGGCATGCAAATTTATCTCCCTTTTTAAGCAAAGAAAGAGAAAGATGGAGAATATAGGAGCTTGTTGAACGCTTGACTCAGGATATCAGTGGTGGATCAGGATTGTGGAGGGGTTTCTGGGAAAAAAGGAGACTCCCAGGATTTAATAGCATCCTTAGGAATTTGGAATAATTTAAGGAAGCAATGAAGGCAATCAATACAAGAAAAAAGATATAGAGTAGAAACTCCAGAACAAGACAAAATACCCAAAATCCAACAAAATAAAAGAGTAAGTCTGTATGCAAAAAGAAACTGCTATTATAATACATTATTGGTTCTATATTATGTAATATTTGCATATTCATAATATAATACAACCACTGATATTCTGTATAAAAAAAATGCTGAGGGACATAATTATGCTTTACAGTACAAAGCATAAATGCCATTACCTTAATTTAAAAGAAAGCACAGATGGTAAAATTTGAGTTGAAAGGAGAAAAAGAAAACTACAGATAAAGAAAGGGAGTTGGTCATCCTTATTTTTCACTGAAGGGAGTTAAGAATTTGGTCTGCTGAGAAATCAAAAAGTAAAGCTATTTGCTTAATATTTAAAGTTATAAAAGTAATCACTAGAAAGACTAAACAGTGCTAGTCTAGGAAAGAGATGTAAAGTGGTATAAATGGGCTGTTTAAATTAATCCGTCTATTATGGAAGAAATACATATTCTTCATAAAATTTCTTTCAATACTTATTTGTTGACTGGAGAAAGAAAGGAAGTAAAAACAATGACCTGGTAGGAGGACATCTGGTCTACTGATAACACTGGCTGCCAGATGCCTACCCTCCACTATCCTGTACCACACACTGCTGAAGAATATTTAAAAAATGACTTAACAGAGATCACAGTAAAATAGGAGAGAACAGCATGTTGAATTAGGGAAATCAAAATTATGAGCAGCAAAATAGATATACACATTGCTGTAGGCCTACAAAGAATGGAGAAACCAAACCTTAAAGGGAAGAATCATTAAGGTAGCCAACAGCTAGTGACCTTTGAGTAGACCCATTAAGCTAGTCTATATAAATTAATTGTGAAATCATGACTTTGTGAGAGTGGAGTTTAGGGAGGGCATTCTATGCATAGGTAACAGCAACTGGAATTATGGCCTGGAGTGCTCATAATTTAAAGTGACTACAAATGGCAAACTATGAAAATAAAGATGCAAAGAGAAAGGACTGTTCAGTGCAAGTTAGGAGTGATAACAAGTAATACTTTAAACAGCCTTACATTTTAGAGNTAGGTAACAGCAACTGGAATTATGGCCTGGAGTGCTCATAATTTAAAGTGACTACAAATGGCAAACTATGAAAATAAAGATGCAAAGAGAAAGGACTGTTCAGTGCAAGTTAGGAGTGATAACAAGTAATACTTTAAACAGCCTTACATTTTAGAGTAACAAGCTCGGCGCTCTATTCAAAGTGTAACAGGGAGTCATTGAGGGAACCTAGGCCAAGGAACAGAAGGACTGTTCTTACTATGATACTGAACTCTTGCCATAATGTGAGTAACTGACTAAGTAAGGTCCATCATGGCATGGCAGGCATTTTGGAAATGATTTAAAGAGAATATCCTTAAATGTTCACCAGATAACATTCGCATTCCTGAAGGAATGTCTTCATGGAGGATTTGGTAACAAAATTTAGAAATTCAGAGAGTAAATTAAAATAGTTTTGGAAGAGTAAGCAACAAAAAAGGATAAAAGATAACCAGAAAAAGTCCTTCTGGTAGATACTGATAACATAGAAAGATTTGCCATCAGCATAAACACTGACAGGGTCAAGTAAATGAAAGCAAAATAATGGTAAGTGAAACAGTTCCATTAGAACAAAGTTTTCTCATAACTTAGGTTCTCACATATAAAGGTCTAAAATAAGCACCTTAGAGGAAGTGTACCGGGTGAAGTTAATATCAGCATACAGTTGGTGGAATGGGGAGAGGAAAGAAAATATTTTATTTTAGTGTCTAATGTAGGAGTAACAGGCAAATTTGGCCTTGGAATACGGAATGAGGTAGGGCAAAAACTAATAGAGTTTTGCCAAGAAAATACACTGGTCATAGCAAACAACCTCTTCCAACAAAACAAGAGAAGACTCTAAACATGGACATCACTAGATGGTCAACACTGATATCAGATTAATTATATTTTATGCAGCCAAAGATGGAGAAGCTCTATACTGTCAACAAAAAACAAGACCAGGAGCTGACTGTGGCTCANGAGCCTGGTGGGCTGCCATCTATGGGGTCACACAGAGTCAGACACGACTGAAGCGACTTAGCAGCAGAGGCAGCTAATGTCATTAGATCCTTACGTGCCTGACTGCATCATTTCTGTGGACAGCTTCATTGCTACCCCCAGAGGCTCTTTTCTCAGGTGTCCATGATACCTGTTTTGTGACAATAGCTCACGGTTACAGCAGTGTTTCTCAGCTTCAGAACTGTTAATATTTCTAGCCAGATAATTCTTTCTTGTGAAGGCTGTCCTGTGTACATGGTTGGATATTTAGTAGTATCCCATATTCTACCCATAAGATGTAAGCAGCTTACCTCCCAGTCCTGATAATTACAGATACCTCCTCTTGGTTGAGAGGCAGAATCACCCCCAGTTAAGAACCACCAATAAAAAGAAAATTGGTTCCACTTGGTTGAGTTTACTGTGTTTATTCATGAGCCCCCAAATTCCCTTAATTTCCCTGTCTTTTCCACCCCACCCCCAATATCTACCTTCTCTTTCATTGTGTTTTTTCAATCTCTTTGCCATCTCATTTGAAATCTAAGGCTTTTTCCGTCTCTCCCCTGCATGGATATTCTCAGTGTAATCTTCACTCTCCTCCTGTTCTCACCACTGTGTTTGCTTGTTTCATTTTCCTTTCGCCGTGTTTGTTCTGGCATGCTCCGGCCCTCACTTACTGTTACTGGAAGTCTGTGCTGTCTGTGCAGTCTTTTAGTCTCATCAGCAGCCTTTTACCTCCTCTTTTTTTTGGTTTGGATGGATTATTTCCTATGAATGGGGCTGCTAACAACAAACACTTGTCTCCTCTTANTACTGGAAGTCTGTGCTGTCTGTGCAGTCTTTTAGTCTCATCAGCAGCCTTTTACCTCCTCTTTTTTTTGGTTTGGATGGATTATTTCCTATGAATGGGGCTGCTAACAACAAACACTTGTCTCCTCTTACCTATGTGTGTGTGAGAAAGAGAGAGAAGCTGCCTTGCGACCTCTTTCTAAAGGTTTATTTGTCTTTGTCCATCTCTATGTGCATATTGTCCTTGAACATTGCCAGAAGGAGCCTTTCTCCATCAAATCATAGCTCTCATTTCTCATTTACTTTGTTGCTTTCTGTTCTTTGAAGAGCATTCACCCATGCTTTTGAGCAGCTTGGAACACACCCAGGGCACATATGATAGCATGAATTTTGTGACGAGAAGCAGGCGCTGAAAGACTGGAGATGACTTCTCTGTGGCAGCAGTTTCCTCTCCCATTTTTTTTTTCTTTCATCCTGATGATAAACCTGAGTGCCTTAACCATAGGGGAAAGAGTTCACTTCTGTCAGAACCTGCCTTCTGGGGGAAACATTTTATGGCCTGTTGGAGGCTTCCTTCTGTGAGGTCCACAGCTCTTAAGTGGAAAGGGGCTTGGGCTTTGCCAGATCCTCCCACCCGCTCCACAGGTCAAATAATGGATTTAGTGGAAATATGGAAAAATTTAGTCCATTCTTAGGCCAAAAATTGCCACTATGAAGGCAGAAGTGTAAACAGTGTGTGACTAATCCGTTCTTTTAAGGAAAGAAGTTTTATGTAATTGTTTCCCTTCTGCTCACAAAGATACAGAGGTTTCCACAGATTCAGGTCTTCAGATGCTCGGCTGTACCCCTAACTTCTGGCCTACTTTTCTCCTTTTCCGAAGGTCACTAGTACAACACCTACCAAGTAGGACCCAATGCAATCTCACTCCTGTCACTACTATGATAAAATAACACTGCCAAGGGGGCTGGCAAGCTGCAAACCCAACCCCGGGGCCTTTTACTAATTGATTATTTCCCTGCTTTTTTTGCAGCAGATTTCAGGTGGTTCTCTTTACCTTCCACCTAGAAACTTTCTTTCGCTTGTCATTTCTGCATCTGTGTTACTCTTGTTTTTATCTCCTCCCGATTTTTTTCTTCCCATTTTCTCTTTATGTCCCTACCACTAAGTGTGACTATCCTCCAAGAGGATAATTCCATAATTTTTCTTTCTGCCTTTGAATAAATTGGCCCCTCTTAGAACATCACTATTCCTAAACCCAGAGGCTTTCTGTATCTTCTCCCCAGAGAGCCACCCCACATTTTATCTCCCAAACGAACATAATTCTCTTCCTTGCACATGGGCCCTTTTTCCTGATCACCTTGACTCTGCACACCTCTTTGCCTTTGCTTTTCATCTTGGACTTGAGCCAAAAATACCTGTCCAGTCAACCAGGCTGGAAACCTTCATCTTCACTTGGCTCCATTTCTTTTTGTTTCTCTTTCCCACCTTAATTTAATCCTCAAGTCCTTTTACTCCTTCTGGTAGTGACCTCTGGCCAGTTGGAGATTTATTCCCTTTAGATGTTATCTAAAAACTTCTTGCCATAGGAGATGAAGAGTCAGCTTACTCATTTCACCTCTTGCCCCCCACCCTTCCTCTCAAAACAGTTGTTTACTTTGCAGAGTTTCACTGTCTCTCGCAGCCTCTGTTTCCTCTTCTGTCATCCTCATCGCTTAAGGTTGTGAATGTTCTCTCATGACCCTATATGAGGGCAGTGACTCTCCTAATCTTCCCTTCCCTTCTCCTCTTCTGCTTCCAGGATTGGCCAACCTCCTGCAGCTAAACATGTGCATCTATATCACCTAAGCTGGATACATGAGTTGTTTTTTGCAATATTGTCTGCGGGTGTTCCACTCCAGGCAAAGCAGAGTATAAGGTGCTTAGGTTGTTCCCTCTGTTTGTGTCCATTGCCAACACCTCTGTGCGTTTTGAAGGAGTGTGTTCCTGACATCAAGTGGGTATGGATTCTCCGTTTCCGTTCCACCAATTGCGTATATATAGGATTAAGTTTCTCCAACATCTCAGTCATGTTTTCCATTCTCATGACTCCCCTTCTCCCTCCTAGGATTATTCTCCTGAAGCTCCCTGTCCTCCTGGTTGCCTGGCAACCTTCCTTTTATGGAGAAACATGGGAAACTAGTCTTGAAGCTAGGGGATCTCCAAACACCAGAATGAGAGGGCCTTACTCTGGGGGAGTAAATTTTGTGGTTTATACCACACAGTTCCATTCTTTCAGAGAAGAAGACTCATCTTTTTCCCTGATGGGGGTAGAAGCCCGGCTTTGGCCGTTTCTTTGCTTGAGCTGGGGAGAACGGCTGCTTTCGTATGTAGCCTTTTCAGTGAAGACACCAGTGTTCAGCCTACTTCTCCTTGTCACCCTGTGCTTTACTTGGTTTGAGTATCTGCCCATGGTCTCCCAGGAAGATGGCTTCCTCTGACCCTGTACTCATGGTGTGATTTTTAGACCACCATCTTTAAGCTGCCTTGTGACCTGTTAGGAGTCAGGAAATCTTTACATCAATGTAGTAGTTCAAGATTGGCATTTAAAAGGATTAGAGGATATTTGTGTCATTTGCATCATAAGAATAGATACTGTTTTATAATACTTAGCTGTATTAAAAAACTTATGTATGAATGTACACTGGATCTCCATGTAAAATGTTGTTCTTTCTGTCAGTTGAGATAAAAGAAGCTAAAATACTTAGGCATGGCTTCCTTCCTGCTATAATAGTCAAGGTTTCTCAGTCTGCCTTGATCTCTTACAGGTTTGCGGAAATGTTTCCTGTGTGTTGAATGAACGATGTGAAACATTTTAAATATCTTTGGTCAGTACCTGTGCCACACATTAGAGAGGATGCGGGAGCCGAGACCCCAAGTTCTCTGGCTGTGTCAAATGTGAATTTCTTACTTGTGAGACTGAGTTGATATCTTGGGGAGGCCATTGTCTTGTGGAAGGAGGAACACTGAGGGCTTGGGACAGTAGATGTTTCTCAGAACAGTATTTCAATGTTTCAGTGATGAATGTGGCTGTCCTATTGATTAATAGCCAAATGTCAACTCTGGATTTCTTGTTTTATTCCTTACCTATAACTTTTAGGGTTTTTTTTGCAGGAAGGGAAAATGTATGGGTACCCCAAATGCATTTTGAACCAGAGGTCCTTTAGTTTTCATTTTAACCCAATTTCTTTAATCATTTTTGCCTTTCCCTTGAATTTTGTATAATGCTATGAGAAATCTGATTTTCATTAGTGATTTTTTTTTTTTTCCCATGTAAAGGGATGAGGGAAGAGAGGAGAAAACTCCCAATTGAAAGGAGATTTTTTTTTCTTCCCAAAGCAATGGTCATACTTTGCCAACAAAGGTTCATCTAGTCAAAGCTATGTTTTTTCCAGTAGTCAAGTATGGATGTGAGAGTTGAACTATAAAGAAAGCTGAGTGCCAAAGAATTGATGCTTTTGAACTGTGGTGTTGGAGAAGACTCTTGAGAGTCCCTTGGACTACAAGGAGATCAAACCAGTCCATCCCAAAGGAAATCAATCCTGAGTATTCATTGGAAGGATTGATGCTGAAGCTTCAGCTTCAATTCTTTGGCCATCTGATGTGAAGAACTGACTCATTTGAAAACACACTGCTGCTAGGAAAGATCAAAGGTGGGAGGAGAAGGGGACAACAGAGGATGAGATGGTTGGATGGCATCACCAACTAGGTGGACATGAGTTTGAGCAAGCTCTGTGAGTTGGTGATGGACAGGGAAGCCTGGCATGCTGCAGTCCATGGGGTCGCAAAGAGCTGGACATGACGGAGTGATTGAACTGAGTGTGTGTGTGTGTGTGTGTGTGTGTGTGTGTGTGTATTTGGAAGGCTGAGAGATGGTCCAAAGAGGCAATAACTGTGAAGGGGAAAAGATAGATGCCAGCCATGAAGGAGAAAATGAGGACGAGAGAGTAAATGGTGATTTCACTCACTGTCTGTTGGTGGAATGACTGAGTGGACAGAGGCCTTGGCTTGCCCCCTTGCTGTGTCACTTCTTGTGGCTTGNATAACTGTGAAGGGGAAAAGATAGATGCCAGCCATGAAGGAGAAAATGAGGACGAGAGAGTAAATGGTGATTTCACTCACTGTCTGTTGGTGGAATGACTGAGTGGACAGAGGCCTTGGCTTGCCCCCTTGCTGTGTCACTTCTTGTGGCTTGGGTTCTTCATGAGCCTATGAGATGAAATGGCCTGTCTGCTCATATGTCTGTGTGTCTTTGTGAGCACAAGTATTTATTTACGTCCTCACATTGGAGGAAAGGGAGATGGAAGGTGAGGAAGCACAGCTCTATATAGTTTCATATTTGCAATGTGCTTGTCACTCACAGGATTGCTATAATGTAGTAAGATCTAATACTATTACCAGAATATTATCCATTTCCTTTGATTAGTGGTGGCTGAGATTTGTGTTTCAAGTTCTAGACCTGGTGTAGCTGTCTTATTTGTTCATTACCTTTCTGTTATGTTAGGGAAAAGCAGCCTCTACACACATGTACTTTCAGCTCATTTATTGCTGCCTCTCACTTTCATGATTCAGAGGGGAGAGAAAGGGAGGCCCTCACCTTAGAATGCAGAGCCCACACTCTCCTTGGTAGTGGTCAGAGCAGGAATTAGTTATTCCTCCTCTGGGCTGTCCTCCTCTGAATGGGAGTCAGGCCTACACGTCTCTCAGCAGGTCCCAGCAGTATAGTGATGAGGTTGACAGCATGGCTGGGGAACGAGTTGCCTCGAGATGAAAAAGAGGACTTTTCCTTTCAAAAAGACGAACGGAGTTGCCTTGTGGTTCTTATCAATCACCACCAGATGTGTCCAGCTGTTCCACTTTCTACTTCATCCCAGTCAAACATACTTAAAGTTCAAATCAACACTTACATCATCAAAACAAAAGTGTTTACAATGTTAAGCCTTAGGCTTTTAGTAACTTAAGTCATTTGTCTGGTGACAAAGGGAATGTCCTTCCATGGCATTAAGTCTGGGAAAATCTAGGCACGAGATGTATTTTCCTAGGTTTTCCTGGGACTACAGGGTTGAAAGTAAGACTCAGATCACTGACTGGCTAAGAGGGAAGCACCCTTAATCCCAGCCTCTTTTGTTCCTTTGTCTCATGGATGCCTTGTCTCACAGAATAGCTCATCCATCCAAACTGCAATGAATCCAAAAGGCTGGATTTATTCAAGACGCTGCTACTGCTTTTGATGAGACACTGTGTGGGTGCTTTTGGTGGCTTGATGATTTATCATTCATACTCACTAGTTGTGTCATTTCTTTGTCTTGTTCATATAGTCTCTCATTAGGGCCAATCTTTGGGCTTTTCCTGGCACTTTATTAGTTGAGTAACGTAGTCAACCATTTCCCCAACTTATGGTAGTTTGGAAATATTCAGTTCAAATGGCTTTAACGTGTCACAATTGATAAAATTCAAGGTTTCCTTCCAAAGTCTCAGTTTGCTGTTAAAATGCTCCGTCCCAACAATTTTAATAGCAAGTTTGCGTTTTCTGGAATTAATTGGTATATCTTTATATTTTCCATTGTTTGTCTTAGTGAATGATTTCAGTCCCTCATGGAATGATTAAATCTGGATGAAGGCTTATTTTAAAGTATACAGTACATGAAGCAGTAGAGAACTGTCATAGAAGACGAAAAGGTTCACCTGGGGGGGTGAAAACACAGTAATTGTGTTCAGGAATCCTCAGAGGGGTTTGTTTGTTTGGAGTATAATTGCTTTACACTGTTGTTAGTTTCTGCTATGCTCATGCTTAGTCACTCAGTTGTGTCTGACTCTCTGTGACCCATGGATTGTGGCCCACCAGACTCCTCTGTCCATGAGATTTTCCAGGCAAAAATACTGGAGTGGCTTGCCATTTCCTTCTCTAGGGGATCTTCCCAACTCAGGGATTGAACCTGTGTCTGCTGCACTGAGAGATGGATTCTTCCCCACTGAGCCACCTGGGAAGCCAGTTTATGCTGTTCAATGAAGTAAATCAGTTATGTGTGTGTGTGTGTGTGTATATCCCCTTGGGGTGGGGTGTGGGAGGGAGATTCTCAGATATTGACTCGTCATTGATGAAATTATAAGATTTTCATATATTGTTATTGGAGAAGGAAATGGCAACTCACTCCAATACTCTTGCCTGGGAAATCCCAGGGACAGCCCTAACAGGCTATAGTCCATAGGGTCGCTCAAGAGTCAGACACGTCTTAGGGACTAAATGGTAGCATAAGTTGTTATTCTTACCGTTCTTAAGGACTAGTAATTATGGTGTATATTATATATTATAGTAAATATTATGTTTAATATATATTATATGTTTAATATATTATATAATATACTTAACATAAATTATATTTAATATGTTATATTAAATATTATATTTATAAATATATACTTACTTATTTGGCTGCACTAAGTGTTAGTTGAGGCATGTGGGATCTTTAGTTGAAGCACACGGAATCTAGTTTCCTGACTAGGGATCTAACCCAGGCGCCTGCATTGGGAATTCGGAGTCAGCCACTGAACCACCAAGGAAGTCCTGGTAGCTGTACTTTTTAAATACTTTGATAAACTCTGTCAGTGATGGCCTGCATGTCCTTATCCTTCTTGACTAGACAGACAGACAGGATCCCCTTTCTGCTGGAGGTCAGCGATTAGTTCTTTATGTGCCACAACTACAGTTTTGAAAAAAAAATTTAGCCTGGCATGGCATTTTTATGCCCCTTTCCACGTTTAACTGGTTTCTTATGCCTTTGTTCTTAGTTGACTTTTAAAAGTCCCATTATTAATTTCCTTATCTTTTGTTCCTTTGCAGGATGACACCCCTTTCTTCACAGAATGTGATGATACATCATGGCCAGACCCAGGAATACATGCTCAAGCCCACGTACTTCACAGCCCAGAAGGTGATTTCCGGAGAGCAGTCCACTGAAGGTTCATTCCCGTTAAGATTCGGGCAGGATCACGTGGCAGCACCTTTTCAGTGTGAGTATGTCCTGTGAGTCATCTCTCTAAGTTACAGTGTCACGGTTTGGAAACACTTTGCTCTGTGTAGATGGCTTTAATGTATCACAGAAGATAAAATTCGAGAATTTTTTTTTTTTAAACCCATGCTGGTTCCTAAAACAATCAAACAGCAAGATAGTTGCTTTCTTCAGAGGAAAGGCAGAAAAATCTGGAGTGACCCACCTGTAAATCTGTTTCTGCAAGGTAGTTCCATTTCCATAAGATACTTGCTCTAATTTTTTGTACAGTTGTATGGCTGATATGTTTACATTGATAAAATATTTTCCTTGGTGAGTTAGCCAGGATTTGTTCCTTGTGAGATGTCTGCAGGTGTCTCAGGTGTCCTGAGTTACTCTGAGGTTCACCTAAAGTGGGTGTGTTTATGTTAGGAGGGCCACATTTTTATTATATCAGTTAGACAGTGTGGCAGGTGTTATCGAGTCTGTAAAGAGCTAGTGTATCAGTGGCCAGCGTGGTTAATATCTCACTGTGGGGGAAGTTCAGGGACGAGTACTGGCGCAAAGGGTGGGGAATAGATGATTTGTGGTTTAGGTATTACAGAGTGTCTGCTGGCAGCATCTGGAGAAAATGTTCTTCAGTGAGGAGGCAGACCGTTCAAAGGGGCGAGTTGGATGCTTGCGCCTTCCAGCAGCTTCCTGCTCTGTCTCACATTGACGGATGGCCTGAGCCATAAGCAATGAAAGAGAATGCCAGTTGTGAGGTTGAAAAGGACAGTCTTTCACCACCTAGGGTAGTGTGGAGAGCTGAGAGAATTCTTGCTACTGTTTGGCACTTCAGAAGACTGTGTTTCTACAGACTTGATTCCCAAGGCCCATCCCCACCTCCCAGAATTGGTCAGTTAACAAAAAAAGTAGCTACTATAAGGGGTGTACATTACACTTTTCATCTTTTGAGAAAATTGTGCTCTTGAGTTGAGACTGGTTTGAGGTGATTTATTGGGATGATGAGGGAAGAATGGAGAAATCGTATAGTTCATCTCCTTGCACTTTAGGCAAGATAACTTCCAAGTTATATTTGCAAAATAATAGATGCATCTCTCTTGTTTTTAAAGATTCTTTGATATCAGTGCTTGATAGCTTGTTCTCTAGAGGTCTTCCTGAGTATGTAATACTTTTCTAATCTCAATCTGAAAAATCAAAAAAAGGTACAACTTAATTTCTCGGAGCTTTAGGTAGATTGTATTTTGTAGAGGGTCTCCAAATTAGAATGTAATGGGAAGAGGTTTTGAAAACTTACTATCAAACTGATTAAAGAATTCTGAATTTCATGAAGTTGTCAAGAAAACATGCTTTGAGAATCTCTGATATTAAGACTGGAGACCAGACTGTAGTTTGAGTTGGTTATCGATGATTACTGAAATGAAAATTCACACTGTGTGTGTGTGAGTGTGTTTGTGTATATTTTAAACTCTCAAACCTTTGTTGAACTATGTTTTGGGAGATGAAATTACATTTTAGGAGAATGTTGGAGATGAAATTACATTTTAGGAGAATGTGAACTATCCATAAATGTCCCACTGATCATGCTTTTAAATGTAGTTTCTCCATAGTAGGGAGCTAGTTAAGTAATTTAGACTGATCATGATCACTCTTGAGTTCTCCCTCAAACCCATCAAAAGTTGGTGTTTAAAAAGAGGCTGAGGAACTAAATCAAGATAGGTGTATAGGAGGGACCATGTGAGAGATGTGGCTATTTTCAGTGGAGACCAGAGCTCTACTGAGAGCTGGAGGGCTAATCAAATTTTAAAAACAGATAACTTGGCAGGACTATTAAGGACACTAAAATACCAAAATTGAGTGAGAACAACAGTAGGAAGATTAAAACTAGAATCCAGGAGGTGAAAGTTGTATCAGGAGAAGGACCTAAAGGTATTGTTGCCCTATATC
>SJYV01022790.1:443882-460504 GCA_006410875.1 Neotragus pygmaeus
AGTAACTGCTTACCACTTGGTATAATATTGATAATTTATATACAGATGCTCATAGCAGCATTATTCATAATAGCCAAAGAGTGTGAACATTACCAAAATGTTCCTCAGCTGATAGTGGACAAACAAATGTACTACATCCTGCAATTGGTTGTTCAGCCATTAAAAGGAATGTGACACATGCCACCGCAGTTGTTCAGTAAGGATGTGAACCTGGAGCTCTAAGCATCGAGTAACTTAATCAGCTTATCATGCGAGGAGGCAGCAACCCTGCAAAAGCAAGTGAGTAAAGACTTGCTGTTGCCATTTGATGAGGGAGAAGGGAGTTGGTCAGAATAGCAGGGAAATGTTGAGGAGGTATGTGATCAGTTTAGTCACGCAAGATGTGTTTTAAGTGTTAAGTGTAGCACTCACCAGGTAGAATAGCCTAGGCTGGGAAACACAGACTGTCAAGGTGCTAGGAGGAATCAATACGGGAATCTTTTAAAGTTTTGATGATATAACTCACCATCCCTCTCCAGTGTCTGCATGCTGCTTTTCCTATTTTGATCGAATTCATTCACCAGTTTTTCTGGGGCACTTCCTCGTCACTTTCCTTCCTGGGTTGAGTGTTCTCTGGTTACTGGATATCTCTAGTGATAATAATAGTGCTTCTCTTTATTCATTGGTCTTAATAGAGCTTAATTTGCATGAGTATCATGTAGAACAGAAGTCTGCAGACTTTTTCTTAAAGGACCTGATAATATTTTAGGCATTGGGAACTAATATGCAAATTGAGGATGTTGTATATAAGTACCTGGGCTTCCTTGGTGGTTCAATGGTAAAGAATCCGCCTGCCAAAGTAGGAGATGTGGGTTCCATCCCTGGATTGGGAAGATCCCCTAAGGAAGGAAATGGCAACCCACCCCAGTAGTCTTGCCTGGGAGATCCCATGGACAGAGGAAGCTGGCGGGCTACATTCCATGGAGTCACAAGAGTCAGACACAACCTAGAGCGACTAAATGACAATATAGGTACTTATGTAGCTATTTAAAATGTAGACATTTAAAATGTAAAAATTCTTAGCTGGTAGGGTTTTTTTTTTTAAGTCAGGTAGCTGGCTGGATTTGGCCCATGGACTGTAGGTTGCCAACTATCATGGGGAGTGACCATTTATGGGTAGAGAGTTTCTTTTGGGCTGATGGAAGTGTTCTGGAATTAAATGATTATGATGGTTGCACAAACTGTGAATATGGCAAACCCATGTTATGTTAAAAATAACATGAAAATTCTTAGTTATTTGCAAGTAAATAAGTAATTATAAAAGCTTCAAGAAATGGAGGATACTTGTTCTCTGAAAAGTGCTAAGAATGGTGTTGGGTAGAGGAGGTCTTAGGACAGATTTGACTGTGTAAACCAAATTCTGTTGTGGTTGGTTTAGTAGAATTCATATTTTTAGTCCAGAGGGAGGAAAGTTGAAATGACATGATGATAACATTTAAAGATGATGTTATAAAAGCAGTTCAGAATATCTCAGTATCTTCTGAAGTGCAAACCCAAATATCTCACACTTAAAGAGATTAGTTTGATATAAAGCACTAGAAAAAGACCTTCAGGGTAAGGGTATTAAGTACACACACACCCACACACACACACACCCACACACCTACCCCTCCCCCCACCATGGGATGCTTAATAATATTGAAACCAGAAAATAGTATTTATATTATGGTCAATGGTGGAAGGACATTTTTTTTTTAATCTCAGGGTTAATAATGGAGAGCTTCCTAGGGTAGAATGTGGAGTTACTTATAAAAGAGTGCTTTAGGATGAGCAGAAACATCCTTTAGCTGGAATAATTCCCTAGATTATTAATTTGNAAAAAAATGAAAAATAACATACATAGGGGAGTAATAAAGAATTTAAATATATTCCTAAGTCATTTTAGGGTTTTCAAGTCAAAATCTCAAAGTAAGGAAGGATGCACATACTATTAACAGATTATTTTAGGTCTGTCCTCTGAAAGGTGAGCCATTGTTAGTGTATCTTATGGATCTGCATAGTACAGCTGTTAGGGGAAGCACGCTGATTGAAACTGCCCACCCTGGCCAGGCACCATAGTAACCACTTGTATGAATTGTTTTATGACAGGAGATCGTGATAAGAAATATGGAACTAACAAGCCACCACCAATCGGAAGAGTTGGGGAAAGGTCTAAAGGAGACACCACGTGTCCATCCACTTCCCAGAACCCCTCTTACTAGCATCCGTCTTGGCTGAGAGATGCGTATGCCACCAGGAAAGACTCTGAATTAGAATGATTGGCCAAAGACCACCCAGAAACTAATCTCATCACCATAAAACCCGACATTGCAAACCACGTGGTAGAGCAGTTCTCTTGGGTTCCCTTACCCTACTGCTCTCCACCCGGGTGCCCTTTTCCAATAAAATCTCTTGCTTTGTCGCACATGTGTCTCCTCAGACAATTCATTTCTGAGTGTTAGACAAGAGTCCTGTTTTGGGCCCTGGAAGGGGTCTGCCTTCCTGCAACACAACCACTTGCTAATATCACTAATTTTTCTTAGTAACTTAAGTTCACAGTCAATAAAAACTCTATTCAGCAACTCTGCCAAGGAAATTGATATTACTACTTCCAAAATTGATTTTTTTGACCCAAGGCATCTTAATTTTTTTTTAAAAAAACTAAAGCCAGCTATTAAGCTATGCTTAAAAGACTTTCAGAAGAGAGGGGAGGAAATGAACAACTCTATATTTAAAATATCTNAGATATTACTACTTTCAAAATTGATTTTTTTGACCCAAGGCATCTTAATTTTTAAAAAAAAAAAACTAAAGCCAGCTATTAAGCTATGCTTAAAAGACTTTCAGAAGAGAGGAGAGGAAATGAACAACTCTATATTTAAAATATCTTATTTTTATTTTTTATTATTGTTATGAAAATATTAATTTCCTAAGGGAATCGAGTTTAAATGAACACTCTGGAGTCCATTTCCTAAGCCAATCAATAATGACCTCACGTGTATGAAAAACAGAGTACCTGTACACTTCAAAATAAAATTTATGGCACCCGTATAAGTAAAGGGATAAGAATTTCTAACACTAGACAGCAAACATAGATTTATGTTGAAATACTTAATTCAGCATCTCATAAGTCCTCATGAAAAGAAAGGGGAAAGAAGGGGCTTCATATTTCTACATAAATGTGTATTCTCACTAAGTAAAATTTGGGGTCAACCAGAAATTAGGTCTCTGTTAGATTAACATTAGAAAATTACCTGCTCCAAAATTCTCTTAATACTAAGCTTTTGAGGTGAAATAGCTTCTCATCTGCAAAGAAGAGCTGGAATTTGCTGGCTAGGTAAAGATGAAAGTAACTTTAACTGACCCATTAGAAAGTTGCAGAAGTAGTTTAGCATAATAGCAAAGCAGTTGATAGGGTTGCTAAATACTTTTATTCACAGAGGGGAGCGGTTTGGTTTGGATAATGGTACATCGCAAGCACTTCTCATTTGAATATTTGTGTTTGTCTTCAAAATAACTTTTCATCATCCAGCAGTGTTTAATTATACAGGTAAAGGCAACTTTCAGACTGGGGATGTCCATCAGAAGTTTGGCAGAAAGGACACTCTCAGTTCTTTTTGGATAGTGTGCCCCTACATGCATCTCTGGTTTGACTGCGTAAGTACTGTGTGGTCATTCACATATATTATCGACACAATAATTCTTCATTTTCAGAGCTTTTTATATGCATGCTACAATTGTCAACATTTCAGGGCTAAAATAATATTGGAAATAAATATGAACAGAAGAAAAGAAAATTTAATAGTTGAGACAGAAAAACAATGCTCTCATGTGTGATTAGAAAATGATGGAGATTTGATGAAGTGGAAAGATATGGCAATTTGTTCTGGATGCTAACTACTTGCAGAGAATCTTGCATCAGTGATAGTGATGAGTGATGACAGTCTGCATCGGATGAGATTCTCTGCCATTTTGATAACTGTACAAAGTAGGAAATTCCAAATCCATTGGTGAACTTAATTGACAGTAAGAGAAGAAAAGTCATTTGTTTTTTTAAAAGGGACTTAGTTCAGTTCAGTTCAGTTGCTCAGTCGTGTCCATGTCCTCTTTGCGACTCCATGGACTGCCGCATGCCAGTCATCCCTGTCAATCACTAACTCCAGGAGCTTATTCAAACTCATGTCCATCGAGTTTGGTGATGCCATCCAACCACCTCATCCTCTGTCATCCCCTTCTCGTCCTGCCTTCAAGCCTTTGATCTTTCCCAGCATCAGGGTCTTTTCAAATGAGTCAGCTCTTCACATCATGTGGCCAAAGTATTGGAGCTTCAGCTTCAACATCAGTCCTTCCAAAGAATATTCAGGACTGATTTCCTTTAGAATTGACCGTTTTGATCTCCTTGCAGTCCAGGGGATTCTCAAGAGTCTTCTCCAACATCACAATTCAAAAGCATCAATTTTTTGGTGCTCAGCTTTCTTTATAGTCCAACTCTCACATCCCTACATGACTACTGGAAAAAAGGAACTTATGATATCTATATTTTACTTCTCACTTTTTAGAGTAGGAATTGGAAATGGGCCCCTACAGAAGAATTAAAGAAGAAGGTAAACTGAAGATCAAAATAAATAGCTACTCATCTGTATTTTTTACATCTTGTTACAAGCAAAATTTCTTGCTAAATATTTATTTTCAAGTAATCTGAATAATAGTAACTGGTAGGACAGTTTTGAGTTCGGGGTGACTTCTGATTTTATTTTCTTTAGAAATCTCATGTTGGAGGGATAAATGCAGACACATGAAATGGAGGCAAGCTACCCATCAATTCAGATTTTATGTGGATTCTGTGGTAAGGTGGTAATCATGATGAAAGCAACTGTTCACAGAGTAGGATCAGAGAATATTAAAGAGAGCTTGTTATTCAGAATAATAGCAAAAGAATGTTTGTGTAATCTGATGCAAGATCAGGAAAAGTTTGTTAAGTTTTACCGCTATGTTTAGAAAGGTGAAAATGAAGTCACTCAGTCGTGTCTGACTCTTTGGGACCCCATGGACTGTAGCCTGCCAGGCTCCTCCGTCCATGGGATTTTCCAGGCAAGAATACTGGAATGGGTTGTCATTTCCTTCTTCCAGGGGATCTTCCCAACCCAGGGATCAAACCCGGGTCTCTGGCACTTCAAGCAGACTCTTTGTGGCTCAGCTGGTTTGCTTGCAATGTGGGAGACCCGGATTCAATCACTGGGTTGGTAAGATCCCCTACAACTACTACTAAGTCACTTCAGTCATGTCCAACTCTGTGCGACCCCATAGACGGCAGCCCACCAGGCTCCCCCATCCCTGGGATTCTCTAGGCAAGAACACTGGAGTGGGTTGCCATTTTCTTCTCCAGTGCATGAAAGTGAAAGTGAAGTCGCTCAGTCATGTCCAACTCAGCGACTCCATGGACTGCAGCCTACCAGGCTCCTCCATCCATGGGATTTTCCAGGCAAGAGTACTGGAGTGGGGTGCCATTGCCTTCTCCGGGAAGATCCCCTGGAGAAGGGAAAGGTTACGACTCCAGTATTCTAGCCTGGAATATTCCATGGACAGTATGGTCCATGGGGTTCCAAAGAGTCCGACACAACTGAGCAACTTTCACTTTCACTTCACTTCACTTTAGAAAAGTGATGAAGGTGGGAGATAAGCTTCTATTATTGCTAAATATCTCAAACATGGGAAAAGCATATATATAACCCAGTCCAACATCCTATCAGAAATGGAAGTCTGGTGGCCTTCTTGAATGTGAATTTTATTTTCTTTCCTAAGATTTCAAAGGCAGCCAGGGATATTGCCAAGGATTTGCTTGATTTTTTATAACATTAATTTTTTAAAATTAAGAAGTAAAGCATTTTTGCTTTGTAAAAGTTGAGCACTTGAGCAGAGCATAAAGAAGAAAATAAATATCATAGAATCAGATGAATTCTTAATGTGACTATTTTATAAACTCAAGAGAATATATTCAGATGGAAATATTGTATGCTTTATAATTTTCACAACTATCATATTATATTCCAAACCACTCAGTCTGACTGTCCTAGTCTGATCCTCTGCTTGGGCTGCCCAGCACTATAGTTCAAGGGGCCATGTACATGCTCGCCCATCCTCCCTTGGACCTGCCCTTAGGGAAAAGCTGCCCAAATCTGGCTGGATTCTGGCCCAGCAGCAGGAGGACTCGCAGTCTCCACCTCAGCCCTTGTGGGTCAGGAAGCCACAGGTGTACTGCTCTTTGCAGGAGCATTTTCAACAACACATTAACTAGGACTAGGACTACCTTTTATGAACAAAATATATGTTGATTTCTGGCTCCAGTGATTAGCATTCTTTTATGTGCGCTCTGTATCTCATAGACAGAAGGAAAAGGCATGAGAAGAAAAGAGAAAAGTGTGGCTGAGGAATAGGAAAGGATGAGTTCACTGTGAGAAGGGATGGAGGAAACTGGGCCTGGCTGGCTGGGATCGAAGGTGGCGGCTTCCCACAGTTGCTCCACTCAATTTCCTTAACAGCTTTCTAAAGCATTTCTGCATTACTAATGCCTGTCCTTTAAGTACAGTTCACTGCTGACTTAACGGGTAGCCCCTCTATGCCATCTTCTGCCTAGGGGTGTGGCAGACTGTGCTGACTGCCATTTCTCCTTTTCCTGACATCCTCGCCAGGAAGGGCCAAGGCTGGTCAGAAACGGGAGAAATAGAGAGACCCTTTTTGACTGCTGTGACACAGCTGCTGGACCGTTTTTGGGAATATCTTCCTTTTGACCCTGCTCTGCTCCTTGCAAGTTGGAGGATAGCAATCCTCAAGTCCAGATGACGATTCAAAACAAAACCAAAAACATCCTTTGAAAGTGAGAGTTATAGAAAACAGAAAGGCACACATCTCTTGTTTTTCTAGAGTCAAGCTAAAATCCAAATTATAAGCATGGAAATCACATATTTTTGTCTCTATTCATATTTCTTGAGTTATATACTACAGAGTGTTGTGTTTTTCAGTCAAGTTCATAGAGGGCAATCATAAGATACACTTAAGGTAGTGATGTGCTTGATGAAGCAAGAAATGAGGGGAGGTGAAGTAGGTCTGTTTGTGGTGGTAGAGAGCACTTTGAGACCAGAGGATAGAGTTTGAACTAGGTGCTTCATAAACACAGTCTTTTTGGAAATTAATCAATATTTAAACAGCTTTATATAACCCTGAGAGGAAAAACAGAAGAAAGACTGACCCATAAAAGAAAGAATGCCCAGACAAGAAGGCACTGCGGATAAGAGTGAGGATACAGGAGGTCAATGGTCAAGGTCCGATGTGCAACTTTTACCATTTACTGGCTGTGTGATTGTGGGCAAATTGCTTAACTTATCTGAGGTTCAGTGTCTTCAGCTGTATAATGGAGATGATGATGATAATAGTGCATATCTCACAGAGCTGTGAGGATTAAAATCATTCTATATGAAAAGTGCATATAGTGTAGAAAGCATCACAAAGCAATTAGGGAACATGAGGTTTTATTAATCAAAAGAGGTTAGGTTTGTAATGGAATAATTTTATCTGTAGGAATTTATATGCGAAAGGGCAGAAAGTTCAGAGGCAAAATGAGGTTATACATCAAGGGTCAGTGTACTGCTTTTATCTCTTTATTTGAGCTTTATTTCCTAACAGTAGCTCAAGTACCATACTATTATTGGTTGTTATCAATGCATAGAATATCTGATACAGGCAAACTTGTCAGAGCAAAGTTGGGCATTTATGTGCCTGTGGAAAAGGCTGAGATAACTTAAATTTGGTCCACACATCATTGATGGTTACATTTTTCTCATTTAGAAATAGGGAATTTGTGAAAAAAATAATTAATTAATTAAAAAAAATAATCATCAGTTCATAATCACCTGGCTGACAAGGAACATTTGGGAACCTTGCTGACACCCATCCTTGAATATGCTCCATATCCCTAAACTTAAATTTTCTAGTATTTATTGAAACTCATGAAATATAGGTTGGACATACACAAATCTTTTCAAGATGATATAAGAACGAGAACAAATAACCTGTACCATCAAAACATGACTACCAGATGCAGAAATGTGTGTTATTGTTATTTAGATACTTTAGTGATCTACTAGATAGTTTTAGAAATGCTGTTAATATTTACATGGCAGGACCTATATTTAGTGTTCTGTAGACAAAGTCAGGGCTTCTCAGGTGGTGCTAGTGGTAAATAAACCACTTGCCAATGCAGGGAATGTGAGAGATGTGGGTTCCATCCCTGGGTCAGGAAGTCTCCCAGGAGGAGTGCATGGCAACCCACTCCAGTATTCTTGCCTGGAGAATTCCACAGACAGAGGAGATTGGTGGGCTACAGTCCATAGGGTCACAAAGAGTTGGACTCGACTAAAGCGACTTAGCACAGCACAGCACAGATGAAGTCAAAACTATGCTTTGCCTTTAAGAGTGAAAACAACAATCAGAGAACAAAGGAAATTATGTAAAAGAAGAATTTGTATTTGATTTTTGAAAGCTACACTTCATCGAAAAGGATTAGGTGGTTTCTAAATGTCTTTGGTTTATGGAGTCAGGGATAAGACTACAAATTGTCAAGTATACTTCTTGAAAATACTAGAAATTTTTAGTTTGAGATTGCTTCCCATGTTAATCAGAGCCCCACGAAAGGGTGTGATGCCATATTTAAATCATGTTCTAATAGCTATTGTTCAGACTATCAGTCAGGAATTCTGATAATTATTTTTGATCTTCAAAGAGAAATAACTTAAATTATTTTCTTTCAATATCTTCTATAGATGACTTTTAATACACTTCTAATATCAGTAACTTTCCCCATATCAGATGCAAGTTCATAGTTCATTCAGCTTGTGAGTTTTCACTGACTGTTAAATTGACAAATATACTGTTCTCTTGTCCCACCACATGGGATTATAAATGTGCTAAGAATGAACATTTTTAGGAAATTTAACTCTACATTTCCCTGAAATAAAACAAATTATTTTACAACCGGAAACCTTGTCTGTCTTGTTTGTCTATTTATTTATTTACTTTATTTTACTTTACAATACTCTCTTGGCTTTGCCATACATCGACATGAATCCACCACAGGTGTACACGAGCTCCCGATCCTGAATCCCCCTCCCCCCTCCCCCTTTCCACCCCACAACGTCTCTCTGGATCATCCCCGTGCACCAGCCCCAAGCATCCTGCATCCTGCATCGAACATAGACCGGCACCTCGTTTCTTACCTAATAGTATACATGCTTCAATGCCATTCTCCCAAATCATCCCACCCTCTCCCTCTCCCTCAGAGGCCAAAAGTCCATTCTATATGTCTGTGTCTCTTTTGTTGTCTCACATACAGGGTCATCATTACTATCTTTCTAAATTCCATATATATGTGTCAGTATACTGTATTGGTGTTTTTCTTTCTGGCTTACTTCACTCTGTATAATAGGATCCAGTTTCATCCATCTCATTAGAACTGATTCAAATGTATTCTTTTTAATGGCTGAGTAATACTCCATTGTGTATATGTACCACAGCTTTCTTATCCATTCATCTGCTGATGGACATCTGTCTTGTTTTTATTGAATTGAAACCTAGGAAGAAGGCACATTCCATTGAGAGATGAATACAGTGACACCGAACAAAAAGAGGAAAAGATACCACTCTTTGCACACCATCTTTGTTTCTGACTGAAACCAAAAATGGAGTTAAAGCTCTATTTTATGGTGTGTGCAGGGCTCCAGATGAATCCTGATTGCTAACGTGAATGTTATGCTTGTGTGCACGGGCACCCTATCACACATAGAGACTTCTTATGAATGGGTGTGGTGCTGAGAACTCTGAGGTTATACCAACAGTGTCCTTCCATGAACTATTACTGTCTGCTGAACAAACTCCATGAATACACATACACCTTTGTAAGTGTTTGAGCCCTGATAATACTGCAGAAGGCAATGGCACCCCACTCTAGTACTCTTGTCTGGAGAATCCCATGGACGGAGGAGCCTGCTGGGCTGCCGTCTGTGGGGCTGCACAGAGTCGGACACGACTGACGCGACTTAGCAGCAGCAGCAGAATACTGCAAAGTGGAAGATTAAAGGTCTTTTCAGAACTGGTGAATGTTGGTCGGATAAGATAGAGGAGTGCTAATCATGAGATTCAGCTCTGCATATTTCAACAACATTATTTAAATCCTGTGCCAGTTCAGTCAAATATGAATTCAAAATAATTGTAAAATTTTGGATGAAATAATTTATTTTCTATCTAATTTTTATGATGAGGTAAAGCACACTAACATCAGAAATTTGTCTACTGTGAGAGACAATGATCAATTATTAAAGCTTCCATATGTAAAATATCTGTAAACCTGCATCCTTTTCCAACAGATTGCTTGTTCTTCATGTTAATTATGGCTTAGATTTCATTTTATCTTCATAACTGTTTCTAGATATGGAATGCCCTAAGTAACTCTTATTAATGTGTGTGTTTAGTCACTTCAGTCATGTCCAACTCTTTGTGACCCTATGGACTGTAGCCTGCCAGGCTCCTCTGTCTATGGGGATTCTCTAGGCAAGAATACTGGAGTGGGTTGTCATGCCCTCTCCCGAGGATCTTGCCCACCCAGGGTTTGAACCCAAGGCTCCTGCAGCTCCTGCATTGCAGATGGATTCTTTACCACTGAACCACCTGGGAAGCCCACCTCTTATGAGAGGATATATGAATAAACAAAGGATTTTATTTAATCTTGCTCTTTGAATATTTGAAAAATCACAGTCATTTAATTAATTCTTGCAACATGTTATTTTATATGGAAGAATTCCTAATTTGGTCACTTTGAGCAGTAATTAGTTATTTGTTTATTACCTCTCCTCAGCCTGAGGTTTTAAATGTCTGTCTTGCACACAAATTAAGGTCACATTTTGTCATCAGGACCACTTACACAATGTCTTTCTCAGGTTTCCTGTTGAATAGTCATCATCCATTATCTACTAACTGATTACCTATTGGCTTTTCAGGGAGCTGTTCAAGATGGTATACAAATATTTCAAACAAAATTTTGTAAACATAAACCGAGCTAATGCACTATTTCTCAGCATGAGATTTTACTCAGTCCACTTCACTACTTGTAAAGAATGTGTCTGGACAATGACTCAAAGAACCTTTTTAAAAAAGCATATGAATCATACTCAATGATTTATTCACATATCTATTTAAAAAATTCCATTGGTCATGCTAAAAAAGGTTGCAAGCCCTTTGACTTAAGTATTTCTATAATGGCTGTTAAAATCAATTCTGGCATTAAAGTCTCCAAGAATGAACAATGCATTGAGTGGAAAATTGATTACATGGTCAAAGAACAGTCCTTTGTGGCCTCGTTTGCTTTTTCGATTAGCACAGCTGTCTTGGCTGCTGTAGGTGGTCCTCAAAACTTATAGGGAAAAAAAATCTGTCCCTGACACTTAATGTTTTTCTATAGATTTTTGGGAAAAAAATATGTTTTTGTTTGCTTATTGGAACCTACTGATGTAGGTACCAATGTCAAGTTGAGTTTTGCAGAGATAAATGAGAGATAAAAAGGAGAATGATTTTTGAGAAAAAACAGAGTAATATAGAAATCTACTTCCAGGACTTCTAAGTTTATGGAAAATACGTTCTTTTGTAAAGGAAGGTGCTCTGATCCTCACCACAACCAAACCTATAGGAGGATAACTTACTTTTGGTAGAAAATCAGATCAATTAGGAAATTGTGGAAGACAATAGCTTAAATTGGGAACTGGTCACCCTTTTGTCTTGCCTTTTTTTCACCCCACCATCAAAAAGAAGCTTTTAGGCCAGGTCTCCTCCCTGGTGTTCAGGGAGAGACTTCCCCACCTACATTGATCTTGTGCACTTTACCTTGAATCACAGGCTATGGGTGTTTAATGAGTGCTTATTGAAGTGTGCTATCGATTTATCTTGGGTTGATTTACTTATTTATTTACCTATGTTTAACTTTTCCTTTCGAATGAGCAGGTTTCAAACCAAATCCTCCTAGAGTTCTGGAATGTTTATCTGCTTTGCTTGCTTGGACCCCTCTTTATTTTAAAATTTTTATTGGAGTATAGTTGCTTTGCAATATTGTATTAGTTTCTATCTGTCTCTTATACNATGAGCAGGTTTCAAACCAAATCCTCCTAGAGTTCTGGAATGTTTATCTGCTTTGCTTGCTTGGACCCCTCTTTATTTTAAAATTTTTATTGGAGTATAGTTGCTTTGCAATATTGTATTAGTTTCTATTGTACAGCAAAGTGAATCAGCTAGATGTATACATATAGCCCCTCTTTTAAAGATTTATTTCCAATCTAGGATACCACAGTGGAAACCTCTTTAGAAAGGACTGACACACTCTGGCTCTTCAGACTAGTAGTCAAAGGAGAATTTTCTACTTCTCTTCTTGTGTATTGTATTATTTCCTATTGTGCTGCTGAAAGAATTTATGAACTTATTGCCTTAAAACAACACAAATTTATTATCTTACAGTTCTGGAGGGCAGAGGTATGGAATGGGTTGCAATGGGCTGAAATGAAGATGTTGTCAGGGCAGCCTTCTTTCTGGAGGATCTACTGGGGAGTCTATTTCTCTACTTCTTCCAGCTTCTAGAAGCCACCTGTATTCCTTAACTTGTGTCCTTCTATCTTCAAAGCTAACAAGGGCTGGTTAAGTCTTTCTCAGACTATATCACTCTGATGCAGACTCTGCTGCCTCTATCTTTCATTTATAAAGACCCTTGTGATTACATTGGACTCACCTGGATAAGATAGCTCAGTTGGTAAAGATTATGCCTGCAATTCAGGAGACCCTGGTTCAATTCCTGGGTTGGGAAGATGTGCTGGAGAAGGGGTAGGCTACCCACTCCATTATTCTGGCCTGGAAAATTCCATGGACTGTATAGTCCATGGGGTTACAAGGAATTGGACATGATTGAGTGACTTTCACTTTCACCTGGATCATCCAGCATGATGTCCCCATCCCAAGGTTAGCTGATTAGCAAACTTAATTCCATCTGCAACCTTAATTCTCCTTTGCCAGATGAGGTTACACATACACAGGTACTAAGAATTAGGATATAGAAATCTTGGGAGGTGTGCTATTATCCTGCCTACTCTACTTGTATTCAGTCAAACTCAACTTACTACACCTATAGCATTTCTGATATTAATCACTATGCCATCATAGCCATGTCTTTGATATAGGAAAGATACAAGACCAGCGAAGTTCAACGGCTTTCGCACTATGTAACTCTATGTAACTCTCTATATAACTCATCTTTCCTTCTGAAAAAAGATCTATAATCTGAAGTTTATTGACTCCTATGAGTTTTACATGAACCTTTGAATCCTTTGAAATCTTATGTTAAACATTTTGGTAAGTCCATTTCCTATTTTCAAATAAGTCATGGACAAAATTAAATAATTATATATAATTCTACGTATTCCTACATTCAATACTCTTGATTTTCCCCCCTCAGAAAACTACAGTGGTTTCCAATGGTTTTAAATTTATATTAAAACTTATAAGCATTTGAGTCAAGATATTCTATTGGAACCTACTTAGCATTCTGTAAGGCAACATAGAGATTCTGATATTCTGCTGTGTTCTTAAACTTTACTAAGTATCTTTGGTGACTAAAATGCCAGTGAATCTTTCCATGATGTTTTCCATTTCTGTAACTTTGAACATATTGCAAAGCACAAATATATTACACGGTGGAAGTTAGGAGAAATGAAGATTTAGGGGAAGGCTTTACCTTTTCACTGCTAGCAAGTTCTGTTTCTCTTTATTCAATTTGATAGTTTCTGTGTAAAACTCTTACACTTTCCTAAATACCCTTTTGTTTTTATGTCTAAGATAATAATGAGATGGTTTTGATGTCACAGGTAAACCAGATGGTGAAGAAAGAAGTAACTCTGTTGGGCACCAGATTTCTCTTGGATAATTTCTTCATCCCCTCTATTTTTCTCTTGCTCCTGCTGCTGCTGCTGCTGCTGCTGCTAAGTCGCTTCAGTCGTGTCCGACTCTGTGCGACCCCATAGACGACAGCCCACGAGGCTCCGCCATCCCTGGGGTTCTCCAGGCAAGAACACTGGAGTGGGTTGCCATTTCCTTCTCCAAGGCATGAAAGTGAAAAAATGAAAGTGAAGACATTCAGTCATGTCCGACTCATAGCGACCCCATGGACTGCAGCCTACCATGCTCCTCCATCCATGGGATTTTCCAGGCAAGAGTACTGGAGTGGGGTGCCATTGCCTTCTCCGACTTGCATGTAAATTGAAAACTTTATGCTTTCTAAGTTGATAATTATGATTTTGGCTCTTAAAATGCTCCAATGTGGAAAGGAACAGAGACATATAGGAAGAAGCCTCTTAATATTCCCTTTTTCCCCTCCATGGAGATTCTAGAAGACTGAGTCTTGTGAAGCTTTTGTTCTTTATGTTCTTGTCATTCCTCTGCTGGAAACCCCTCGGAACTACGTCATGCTCCCAGCCCCCTGTCGCGGCAGGTGGGTGAGTGATCTGTGAGAATCTGTCCTGCTTCCTTCTCTCAAAGGAGCTGCCATGCGTGTGACCTTGAAAAGGAGTCAATGAATCAAGATGTGGCGCAATTTCTCTAGAAATAGTGCTAAGCCTCTCTCCACCCTGCTGTCTAGCTGCCTATCACCTCCATCCTTCAAATCACAGATTATCAATTTTTAAAAATCTTTGCAGACATCTACCAGGCCTCCAGTATAAGATTAAGTTTTAAACTCACTTTCCAAGTAAACAACTTTTATTGAACACTTACTGGTTGCAAGACACAGTGTTGTGTGCCATGAAGTAATGTTATATGTGGCAGTTTATGTAGTACTTGCTCCCATAAAAGTGTAAAACATAGTTTAAAAAAATAAGGAAGAGAAAGAGAGTTGGAGAGAGAGGACAAGACGGGGTGGAGGAAGGGGGGAAGGGAGAGAGAGAGAATGAGAAAGATATTAAATAATATCAATTAAAGAAATATCACAGGTCATTACATGATTAATTACCAAATGAGTGCTATAAATTTTAAGTGCCCTGGCTTCAGAGAAAGGAGAGACCATTGTGATTTGGAGAATGAACTTGAGACACTTTTGAAGGGTAGTTAGGTAGAGAACAGAGAGTTGGCATTTTAAATAGGTGGGTCCAGCATGGGATAAATGATCTGATACAGATGCTTTATAAAAATGATTTTTTTAGTTTTATTCATACCTTACAAAATCAATCTGGGTATAACTCCACACAGTTACTAGTCTAACCATAGAAAAAAACATAATACTTAATATTTATATTGATTATAATGTAAGTACATAATTTTATTCATATTTACAGGCAACAAACATACCTTTGATTATTAAGATACAAAATTAATATATCAGCAATATTTACAAAGACCCATGCTGAAAATTTTAATTTCAGATTTGGAATGGTTTTGGCCAAAATAATATAAAAACTTTCTTTAGAGTGTCTTAAGTTTTCACAGGCAGAAACTTTCTGTGGGTCTCTGTCTGAAGCTTTCTTTGATGCTTGTGATTGCCATACTATATTTACTTGTGATTAGATGGAGCCCTCAGCTAGTTGATAATGACTCTTGGCTTGTAAAGAGCAATAAAAGAATTTAAATCATTTAAAGTAGAGCTCTCCTTTGATATCAACTATCCAACATTATTCTAATAAAAGAATGCCTAACATACTTTTAATGAATTTCCTTTTATATAAGATAAAATATTTAGCAAGAAATTTGAGATAACCCCATTAGAGCATCTCATTCATAAATGTTCAGAATATTCATGATGATTCAAGGAAAGGTTTATGTGCTGGATAGAATTATCCAGCAAGTGCATTTACCTTTGAAAAAGAAAGACCCAAATTCCTGGGTACAAAGCCTTTTCTACAATCCTTTATTAAAATTGGACTAAGAAAAATATCTCTATTTCCCTCCCCTAACAAATATCTGCAGAGTGTACACCGCACCCCTTTTTCTTCCTTTTTTTCTGGAGGAAGCACACAGATGATAGAATTTCTCAGCTGATTGCTAGTTAGTGACTTTGACAGAACTTTTAACAGCTGTTCAAGGCCGAAATAGATTACTCTGTTTTATGCAAAACCTATCAACATTTTTGCTATTGCACATTTCTTTATTTCCTTGGAGTTAATTGCTAAATGTCACCCACTCTGCTGTTCTAGTAAGGCTGAATTTTCTCAAAATGTTTCATAACTTTCTTCTTAGAGATTTCCATCTCTATCAAATATTCTAATTTTCTTAAACAGTACCTCTGAAGCAGGAGCATTCCAAATGTCCTTTCTGGAAAAGAAGAGGAGAAATATCAATTTCCCTTTGTTATCTTTACTCTGGATTAGAAATTTCAAAGCTATGTCTATATATTTGATAAACAGGTTGAACTTTAAACATTTCATCTATACTCCTTCAGCTTTTTATTTCCCAGTTTCTCTCAGAGTAGCTGCATTTTTCTTATTTTTGTGTTAAGTGATCAAATTGTGTCCATTATATTTTTTCTACTTAAATCC
>SJYV01022790.1:460604-472775 GCA_006410875.1 Neotragus pygmaeus
AGTTATTCTAATTTCTTATATCCCATGGATCAGATAACATTTTGAGTCAGTCTTATCATTCATTTTCACTAAAGTTTTCATATCTTAGTGAAGAATTATCTGAAAATTTTATGATCTTTGAAATATTTGTATAAGTGATTATATCTCCAGTGTTATGCTTCATGTTCCATATATGTCATTATTATCAGCCCTAGCCGAGGTTTATCTAATTAGTTCATCTTTTCAAAGAACCAAATCTTGATTTTATTTAAAATTCCATTGGTTTTCAATTTTTAAATTAGTCAAAAGTTTCAAATTTTATGCTTTTTTTTTTTAAAGAAAATGTTCATTTATTCTGTTCTTCTGATTTTATATCCATCCTTTCTTTCTTTTTTTCACCTCTGCCACACAGCTTGCAGGATCCTAGTTCCCTAACCAGGGATTGAACCTATGCCCTCTGCAGTAGAGTGTGAAGTCTAAACCACAGACTGCCAGGGAAGTCCTTATGCTTTTATTTTTGAAGTCACATGTCCTTTGTTTTTCATCCTTTGCTTTTAGTTTCTAGTTTTCTGATTATATTGCTCAGTTTATCTATTTTCATTATTTCTTAATAATAGAAATATTTAAGATTATGAATTTCTCTTTGATGAGTACTGTTAGTCATATCCATGCTTTTATATATCATATTATCATTGCAATTAATTTCTAATTATTTTTAAGTTTGCTTTTTCTCTGAGAATTCTTTAAAATATGTTTCTTAATTACCATAAACTTCTTATTCTGCCCTCACATGGTGGAAGGAGGGTGAGAGATCTTTCTGGAGCCATTTTTGTAAGAGCACTAATCATAATTATGGTATGATTCTACCCCCATGACCTAATCACCTCCAAAGGTCCTACTTCCTAATACTATCACTTTGGGAACTGGAATTTCAGTACATTATTTTTTTTTTTTTTTTGATGTAGGACCTTATATTTACTAACAACTGCCTTGTTGATTTCTTTAATAACATCATTAATGTGACAATAGGTTAATCGGGATTTCATGTATGCAGGAATGCCATTAAACTCATCAGAAGTTATAAATGGCATTTCTTTAATACTTCTTTGTTCTTTGAGAGGCTTCTTTGTGGATGCAGGTTCCTCAACTTTGACTGGTTCTTCAGGGTCAAGATCTGACCTGTTAACAAAGTTCTGGGTAACTGTTACTTGAGGCAAATGGGGAGGGATGTTTTCTTTGAGATGCTCCACATCTTAACAATCTTCTTCGAGAGACTCAAAGAGTTCCACAATTTCTCAATGATAGAGTTTTTTTAATATTGCCAATCTTTTCATTAATATGAGAGCATAATTGTTCCAGATGTGAGGCCATCCTTTAAGTCTCTCGTGCGGGTCCGGGAGCAAAGGGCCCACTCAGTGTGCCCCCTCCCCCACCCAATCTCGGTCGAAAGCGTAGGGTCTCGAGACCCGGCTCCAGGAGCGAAACTCAAACTGCCCGCTCAGTGCTGTGCAAGCGCACAGCCGTCAGTATGTGAATTTTTGAAGACACATTCAGACCATAGCAATTACATACCAAGCTTCCCAAATAATAGGTTGCTAATATTACTTAATATCCATTTGTATTCATTGTCTCCCAATTATCTAACAAAAATCTTTTTGCAGTTGGTTTGCTTAAATCAGGAGCAAACAAGTTGTACACACAGCATCTGGTTATATGTCCCTCAGGTTTTTCTTTAAGTGTCACTCTGCCCTTTCTTATGCCATTTATTTGTTAAGAAAACCTGGCCATTTACTTTGCAGAATATCCTACAATTTGTATTTGGTTGGTTTCTTTGTGGTTTTGTTTAGCCAGTTTTCCTATTCCCATTATTTAGTGACAGAAACTTTTAAAACAAATTTTATCACCATTTTACATGTTGTAAAGCTGTGACTCAGAGAATTACTCAGAAGTAAATTACTCAGAGTAATTTACTTATAAGTGACAGAATTGCAGTTTAAATATTCATTTGACTAATTTTAAAGTTCAGAGTCTTTCTACTCCACAGTGCTCCACAAATAGAGAGATTTAGAAAGGGCCATAAAGATGTGAAAGGAGGAAGAAGTTAGAAGAGGCTGCCTTTTTTATTTTCCATCAGGAAATTTTTTTTCTTTCTTGGTACAGTTTGAGCTAAAGAGAAAGTAGAATGCCTCAGGTGTCAGCTATCAGCTTGTATTTTTTTTTAATTCAAATACTCACAAATATTCAGATTTCACAAGCTCTTTACCTTCCCTGGAAGTAATTGCTTTACACTAAAGGATTGATTTTCAATGTAATTTTTACTGAATAAATATGAAGATGGAAAAATGTTTAACATCCCCATGCCATGCTCAGTTCAGTTCAGTTTAGTCACTCAGTCATGTCCAACTCTTTGGGACCTCACGGACTGCAGCACGCCAGGCCTTCCTGTCCATCACCAGCTCCCAGAGCCCACTCAAACTCGTGTCCATTGAGTCAGTGATGCCATCCAACCATCTCATCCTCTGTCATCCCTTTCTCCTGCTTTCAATTTTTCTCAGCATCAGGGTCTTTTCTAATGAGTCAGTTCTTTGGATCAGGTGGCCAAAGTATTGGAGTTTCAGTTTCAACATCAGTCCTTCCTATGAATATTGAGGACTGATTTCCTTTAGGATGGACTGGTTGGACCTCCTTGCAGTCCATGGGACTCTCAAGAGTCTTCTCCAAAACCACAGTTCAAAAGCCTTGCTAGGTTTGCCAAAACAAAGTACTACAATCTGGTTGTCTTTAATCAGAGAAAGATTTTGTCTCACAATCTGGAGGCTAGAAGTCTAAGATCAAGGTATTGGTGGGTTGGTTCCTCCTGAAAGTTGTGAGGGGAGAATCTGTAGATGGTCACCTTCATGTACAGTTGATATTCTCCCTGTATACATTTGTGTCCAAATTTCTCCTTTTTTTTTAGTAATATTGGATTAGGGCCCAGGCTAATGACCTCATTTTAACTTGATTCCTCCTATCAAGATCTTATCTCCAAACAAGGTCACCTTTTAATGTACTGGGCTTTAGGACTTCAACAAATGAATTTTGGGGGGTACGGAGGGGGAGGCATAATTCAATCCATAACAGCATGTTTCACAGCACATGGCTTCACAAAACTTATGTATTTCCCCCAGGTCTTTCTAGCTTTGTCACATCCCTTCCCATGAAAACCAAGCTCCATTACAAATGCATTTCTCTTCTTGTGCCCTGGTTCCCAGGTGCTAGGCCCTGTCTCTAATTGGTCCTTTCAAGATACTACCTAATAATGATCTCTTTTGGGAAGATTTTCATATTAGCTTCTAGCTAAAAAAGAAAAATCTGCCAGCCAGTGCCAGACTTTTAAAATTCAAATATATGGAAACATAGATTGAGGACAAGTTCAAGAAATGCCTAAATCTGAAAGTGTTCTGTGAATTGGAAGGAATCCTTCTCAGTTGTTAGGAACTGCAGTTTAATCAATAAACTTCAATGAACTATGGTTTAATCAGTATTAAGTTTCTTTTTTATTTCTTTAGATTTTATTTTACTTCTTAAATGTAGTTTTTGGCAATGTTATTTATGTTCAGCTGGATTTATTTATTAAGGACTTTGGTTCTGAATTTTAGAAAAATGATGAGTGGAGAAGTTTATTATTCTATTACAGCAAACCAAAATTATAATTTAAACCAGTCAATATAAAACTTATCCTGTGATACCTACTTTTGTAAACTGTATCTCAACTCCACTGGTCTTTGAAGGTGATGAACATTTCGAGTGTTGAATCCAAAATTTCAGAATAAAGACGATAAGTTACACTCTAGTCAAGGAATATAGAGTCACAAATGATCTAATACAATATAAAATTTAAAAATGCTTTGGAGTGTGTTGTATAAATTTCACATCGGGAAGATTTGTCTTCTTAATTTGGATTTCCTTAAATTGCTAGTCTCTGAGTTCATGCTGGTAGACAGCCAGAAATGGGTTGGTTGGGAAGTGGATCAGTTGTTAGGTAAGTATTAGGCAAGATTTAAGAAGACTGCTGCAAATAACCCAGAAATTGAATAATTTGTATAAATAATTTAGAGTGGTCTGAACTTACAGTTAATGAAATAGAGACCTATAGGAAAATTCCATATGATTTGTCTGGGAAAAAATATGTCCTGTGAACTCCAGAATTCTAACCATTTTTGATCTATTATTTTCTCTCAGGAAACCTCGAAAACATCAATGAAGTCTCAGTTAAAAACATCACTCTAGGTATAAAGCTGCTCCATTATCTTGAGCTCTGCCACTATCTTGCATGTCAATACTCAGACCTGAAACCTTTTTCTAAGGTTGATGGATGCACTGTGTCTCAGTGTGTATGTGCCTATAGTTAGATTTTGCTTTTAAAAGGGAACCATTAACCATGTCTATTTCAAAGTGTTTTTCCCTTTTTATCTACACAATCAAGCTAATGTTTAACTGTTTCACAACACAGGCTTTCATAAAAGGCAGCAAAAGTAAGCCAAATTTCTCCCTAGCACATAGCTTTTATTTTGAGTAATGTAGAAAGCACCTTTAGTCTGTTCAGAAAGTAAATTATTGTAAAGGAGAATTTTTTCCCAAGTCTGATAGCTCAGGGACAGCAATCTAGGCTCTAGAAAATAGCAACTTGGATCTAGAGATTAGTGCTTAGTAAAATTAGTCTATTTGGCTGAATATGAAGAAGCAGTGAATTCATATGGCTCATGATAATTTTTATACTTTAAAATAATTTTATTATTTTGACTGCAATTAGAAAAATATTATTAGAAGGCAAATAGAATAAAAAGAGTTAGTAACAGATTTTTTTCAATTAAAAATAGATATTAACTACTTCTGTGATTTAGGCTCATAATTTTAAGAAGCATGCCTTAAAGACAGAGCAGACCTTTGTCTGGGTAGTTTCAGTGTAACATATGGAACTCTGTGATGGCAAGGATTTTGTTTTATTTGGAACTAATAAACAATAACAGATCATTTGGAGTTTTCATTTAGTGTTATGAAGAAGATTTAAAAGGATGATATGGAGGGAACTAATTGGAGACCACTATTACTCAGATGGGGCCTCCCTGGTGGCTCAGATGGAAAAGAATCTGCCCGCAATGCAGGAGACCTGGGTTCAATTCCTGGGTTGGGAAGATCCCGTGGAGAAGGAAAAGACTACACACTCCAGTGTTCTGGCCTGGAGAATTCCACGGACAGAGGCTACAGTTCATGGGGTCCCAAAGAGCTGGACACGACTGAGCAACTAACACACACCACAACAATGTGGAAGATATGTCTGGTCTTAAAAGAACTGATCTTAAAAATTGAGTAAGAGTTTTTCTTTACAGGACCTTCCTGGATGGCACTGCAGAACAGGAGAAGGCACAAGCAGGAGACTAACAGTGGCACGTTCAGGGCACTATGGGAGCAGGAGCTCGGTTGTTTTGACTAGTAGAAGTGTGCCGTCATGAATGGGAACGTATAGCTAAGGGACTTGATGGTGAACGGAGTTAGTAAGCTGAAAGCTTGAAAGTGAGCTTGTCATAGGTAGAGAAATTAGAAGGAAAAAAAGATGTTCAAGTACACTGTATCCTGTTTACGAGGTACGGTAAGATAAAAGCCATGGATCTAAAATGGAAACAGTAGCCATGAAACATAACTTTAAGGATTAAGTAACCTTAAGGAGCAAGATTTTTATTTTGACACACAGCTGTCATGAATTACAAGTTATTGTTTCCAGAACTAGACTAACTGCTATACATTTGTCATCTCTACTCATCTAATGACCTAGAGACTATTATTTGGGTTTTACAGATGAAGATTAGGAAAGAATTTTGGGCTTTTTACAATAGTGGAATTTTTTCGTCTTTGCAAATGGCTACCTATCACTAGCTCTTAGAACAGACCAAAGTGCTTCTTTGACCCTCAAAATCTTAGAAGATTCAGGTGGAATTGGGGAGATTAAACACAGGATGCAGAGGTCCCAGCCACAACCCTAGGAGGGCTGGGCAGTTTCATGATACCCTCCTCCCTCTTGTGATTGGTCAGTTTTTCCTTCTGGAACTCTTCTCCAACTGCTGACCATGAGGAGAGAACACCACTGGCATGTTGTGTCAATGGATATGGCTTGTTGAGTTTTTTCTTAATTACTTTTGTTGTCATGGTTTACATTATTTCATATTTAAAATTAATTGCAAAATATTAAATTAATTAAATAATTATTTGAATAATTATTAAATTAATTAAAATATTAATATAAACATATCTTACATAGTGGCCATGGGTTAGGTTACCTCCTTTATCTTAATTTTTATCTAAATGTGACAACTATTTTATAAGATTTAAAGATTCTTTTGATGGCAAAATACAACACCTTGACACTTGGTGGCTAGATGAAGACAGAACTTTTTGTTGCTTACAGCTCCAAGTAAGAGAAGGGCGGGGACACCCAGGGGCTTTTTGGGGAGGGGAAATAGGGCAAGAGTGAGCAGGGACTGTGGAGCACAGCCTGTGTGGACTGGCTAATTTGAATAATTTTGCAGGCCCCAGAGCAGAGGAGCTCTGCCTAGTTTTTTGGTATCTGATGAGCCAAGCAATTGGTGGTCCAGGAATATGAGTCCCATGCTGGAAGTGATTGGGATGTGGATTCAAATCAGCTTCTCAAAAGGGAAACTAACCAGCCTCCAGACAATGTCTCAAGGCTGGGTCAAGGTAGCATCAAAAACAAGAAAACTATCGTACTATACAGTGTCGTTATCATGAAATTTTATAACCTCTTTCATCCCCAGACCAGGAAGCCTGGTGTGTTGCAGTTCATGGGGTCACAAAGAGTCAGACATGACTGAACAACTGAACTGAACTCCATTCAGTTCAGTTCAGTTCAGTTGCTCAGTTGTGTCCGACTCTTTGCGACCCTGTGAATCACAGCACGCCAAGCCTCCCTGTCCATCACCAACTCCCAGAGTTCACTCAGACTCATGTCCATCAAGTCAGTGATGCCATCCAGCCATCTCAACCTCTATCGTCCCCTTCTCCTCCTGCCCCTAATCCCTCACAGCATCAGAGTCTTTTCCAATGAGTCAACTCTTTGCATGAGGTGTGGCCAAAGTACTGGAGTTTTGGGTTCAGGGAGTAAGTTTTCTGTCTCTAGGTATTAATTTTAAATGCAAGTAAGTTTGAACCCCTTAAATTTGTTAAAAAAACAAAAACAAAAACGCTTGAATGAAGTTACTTTGATAGACTTTTTTTTTGTACATTGGACTTTCATTTAAATAAGTATTTTCTTATCTCCGACTAACATTATGTGAGGTTTAATTTCCAGATATTTTTTCTTTTCAATTAGTTATGTCTAATAAGTTCAATCATAGATACATAGACATACATAGAAATCCCAGGAGTGTTAAACTAAATTTTTAATTTTTCTAGGTATTCAGCCCAGCTTGATTTAACTTTTTAACAATTCTCCTTGTGTTCTAGATCCTGTTTTAAAATAGAGGATTTATAATTACTAATTAGTCGGAATAAGAAGATAAAGAAGATGCTTAGCCTGTGAAAGGTTTAGTTTTTTTTCAGACAAAGATCAAAATTGTAGCAAAAGATATATGTAATGTAAACACCTTCCTATGTAGTAAAAGCTTGTTTCCCCTTCAGTAGTCCAGAACTTCTTCCTTATTACAAATGAATTAACCCTGTCAGAAAATTCCATCATCTCATTAGCCTACTAAATTTTACCTCCTATTTTCTGCTGATCTCTATTCTTGAGTAGTGAATGAGTTCTAACAGACTTACATTTAGTTCACGTGGTCTAATTCTCATATCAGAGTAATCCCATAAAGTCAGACACCTTTTTAAAGGAGAAAATGATATTCCACAAACGTATTTACTCAACTCAATGTATTTCTCTAAAAAGAATCCCTTCAAGCCTTGCTTCATTTTAGATTTAAAATTTATATAATTTTTATGGTGATTATAGATGGAATATATACAGTGGGATGCTGGTAAAAGTTAAAAAAAGTCCCAAGCTCTGACTTGTAAAATATGCTTATTTCTGTGATACAAGTACTCCATCTTACCTGATTTCAAGCTACCAATGTGAAATCATTAAATGAAGAGTTTGAGAGAAATACAAAGTAGTACATCATTATAAACTACTTCAATCATACAGATAAAAGAGAGAAATAACATCCAGAGAATTAATAATCGTAAACTCCAGTGAAATTATTAGCAAATGATAAGTGTTAATCACTTATTACTTTGTTTTAAATAGAATTTATCTAATTGTGAATGTATGTAATTTAATTTTTCATAATGACTATGTTTAACAACTGTTCACAAAAATCCTCAAAAATGACCAGTTCTGGAGCTGATGTAAGCCAGCTTCAGCATACCATTGAATCAAGGTGTTAACATATTTGAATGACTCCAGATATAGAAAGGACAGATTTGTAAATTTCAGTTTCTAGTTCTGTTTAAATACTCAGTGTACACTTTCAGTGACGTGGATGAAGAAAGAGAAGAAATAGATTAAGGCAACAATTTAAATGAAGAAAAATGGAAGACATCTGGGAAAGTAAGGCACATCAGAAATCTAAAATGTGTGAATGAGGTGAGAAGATTGTAAGAGAATCTGTAGCTAATTTTTTTTTTCCCTTTAGTTCATCTCTACTTCATGGGCTGTTTATTAATAAACTCCGAGAAGTGCTGGAGTGTATTTCTCAGTTGATGATGTGTGAGGAGAAGGTCTCCCAATTTGAGTGGCTTACAGCTTCAAAGGTTAATTTTTAACTCATACAGCATGTCTATGGTGGNATATCTGACTCTAAGTGACTCCATGGACTGCAGCCTACCAGGCTCCTCCATCCATGGAGTTTGCCAGGCAAGAGTACCGGAGTGGGTTGCCATTGCCTTCTCCCTCCAATAGCATACATACTCTAAAAGCTCCCTTCTTAACATAGAACAATTAACACCTGTGAACTCCACATTCCTCTTTAGTTACCATCCAGTTCTTCATTGCCTGTCCCAGTAACATTCCCTACTGAATGTTTACATGTATTAATTACAGTCCAGCCTCCAAGGGGACTGTTTACTGAAATGACTTCTGGCCAAAGGCACTGGTCCTCATCTTAACCTTTCAGCAGTGTTCGTCCATTAGAGTTGAGCAATCTCTTGTCTTAGCCTGAGCACTGTATACTGCTGCTCTATTTCCAGAAGAAGTATTCAGTGTTAATATTTCTTCCCCTACAAACAAGATTACCTATTTATTCCTAAAGTTGACTAAAATAAAAAAAAGAAAAAAGAAAAAACAGATATGTCTATAAGAACAAATAAGTTGTAAATGAGAAAGGTAGATGAGAGTTCTAGATAATAACTTGCCTGAGCCCAGCGCCGGTGGGTCCAGGGTAATTTGAAGGTGGGGACAGAATCGGCATCCTAGGAAAAAACTTATTTAATTACAGATATAGAGAGGGATTAGAAACGGATAGCATAGTAGGAAATATTAGTGGAGAAAAAGAGGCTGAATAGCTTGGTAATTCAGCCAGAAAAATGGGGAGCAAGAGAGAAACAACATGGGGGAATCCATCTATCCAGAAACTGATCCCATCCTTTTAAATTTTAGGTTTGCTTTTTTATACAAACGGATGAATACAGAGTCATGCGGGGGTCAGCAGTCCTGACCTTTATCAAAATCAGGTGTTTTACATAAAAAAAAGGTCTTAGGAGTTTTACATCAACTTCTGGCCATGAGGCCTGCTGACATTTATGACCCTTTCTTTCTGATAACAAAAAAACTTATTTTTTCCAAGGGTGTTTTTTTCTTAAACCAGGCACCACCCTCCAAATAAAGTTTCGTTCTTATAGGGTGAGGGTGTAGTGAGTTACAATCAAGAAAGGAATTTATTTAAGCCAAGGTTAACATGATTAATCTTAAAGGTTAATACTTATTTCTCCTATATGCTAGTTATATTCATTATAAGGGCAGGGAATATGGAGATTTAGCAGCAAACATCAGCCCAACAAATGAAAATCCTTTCACCAATGTTCCCCTTAAGATCTATTTAGTCTTAAAACTAAGTTACATTTTTACATAGCAAGGACACAATGATTTATAACAAAGTACAGTGATCTATAGCAAAAGAGAAAATTCATTAACTCAAAAAGTCTAGTATTGCTAACCTTAAAAACTACTATATTTCCTTTTCTATATTCCGAATACATTGATTAATATATTCCCAGGGCCTAAGGATATGGAGGCCTGGCGGCAATCATTGACTCAACAATGAGAAAAGCGCTATGCTAATTAAGACTCTCAGAATACTCCAAAACTCTCTGTGCTATTTATGGTTGAGAGGTAGTAAACAATCATGTGCATAGTGGCAGGAGTATGGATAATCCTGTCACACAAGCTAGTTTGCCAGCAGAGAGGTTTGACCTGAGACACCATTGTCCCACCCAGGGCAGGGAATTAGCAGCAATTATTGGCACAACAAATGAAAAACTGTTCACCAATATAATTCCTACCAACCCACTATACTAATAATTTCTAACTTCCCAAAAGAATTTGCCTTTAGTAAGTCTAAAACATTTTGTGCCTCTCAGGTTGGGAGGCTGTAAACAATCACATGTGGCTGGACGAACCTGTATAGGCAGGCTAGATAACCTTCAGAGGAGTCCGTAAGTTGAAACACTCTTGTCATGCCCAGGAATTTTTATTGACTTGGAGCTGCACGTTTGCTCCTTCTCCAAGAGAACTGGTGGGGAACAGCCCCCCATAAAGTCAGAGGTGTAGGTGAGANGAGGTTTGACCTGAGACACCATTGTCCCACCCAGGGCAGGGAATTAGCAGCAATTATTGGCACAACAAATGAAAAACTGTTCACCAATATAATTCCTACCAACCCACTATACTAATAATTTATAACTTCCCAAAAGAATTTGCCTTTAGTAAGTCTAAAACATTTTGTGCCTCTCAGGTTGGGAGGCTGTAAACAATCACATGTGGCTGGACGAACCTGTATAGGCAGGCTAGATAACCTTCAGAGGAGTCCGTAAGTTGAAACACTCTTGTCATGCCCAGGAATTTTTATTGACTTGGAGCTGCACGTTTGCTCCTTCTCCAAGAGAACTGGTGGGGAACAGCCCCCCATAAAGTCAGAGGTGTAGGTGAGAGCATGAAACAGGAAATAGACTCTGGTTTTAGGGGTAGATGCTTGGGAGTTTCCTGAGGCTCGATCACGCCTTTGCATATGCCAAGCCTCCGTCATCATGAACTTTGCCATGGGTGGAGTTCCTCATGCTGGCTCCCAGCAATAACTGTTTTTAAATTAGAGAAAACCAACAAATGCAAATTAATTTTCACTAAAGAACTCCGCTGCTACTGCTGCTGCTGCTGCTAAGTCGCTTCAGTTGTGTCCGACTCTGTGACCCCATAGATGGCAGCCCACCGGGCTCCCCATCCCTGGGATTCTCCAGGCAAGAACACTGGAGTGGGCTGCCATTTCCCTCTCCAATGCATGAAAGTGAAAAGTCAAAGCAAAGTCGTTCAGTCGTGTCGGACTCTCAGCGACCCCATGGACTGCAGCCCACCAGGCTCCTCCGTCCATGGGATTTTCCAGGCAAGAGTACTGGAGTAGGGTGCCATAGATGTTAAATGAGAGGCACCAGATAAGTCTGGAGCTCGAGGGCATGGATAACACTGAGAAAGAAGGTTGGTTCAAGTCTTTAAGGAGTAGTTAAACTCTCTTCGCTAGAGTGGTTAGCTGCGATTTTTGTACAAAGTAGAGTGGACAAATACTGTTCATTAATTGAAATGACACAGCATTTTAGTAAATTTTCACAAACATTTGGAAGAACTCATTTTTTTAACCAAAGACAAAATGACATTTGGTTAAAGGTTCACTGGGGTTTATTACATTCAATGTCTGAGATCTAATGATGGGAAAGATTGAGGGACAGAGGAAACATTGGTATTGGTAAAGTTGTGATTCAGTTCAGTTCAGTTCAGTCACTCAGTTGCGTCCGACTCTTTGTGACCCCATGAACTGCAGCACTCCAGGCCTCCCTGTTCATCACCATCTCTCAGAGTTCACTCAGACTCCCGTCCATCGAGTCCGTGATGCCATCCAGCCATCTCATCCTCGGTCGTCCCCTTCTCCTCCTGCCCCCAATCCCTCC
>SJYV01022790.1:494312-517514 GCA_006410875.1 Neotragus pygmaeus
GACCACTGGACAAACCATAGCCTTGACTAGACAGACCTTTGTTGGCAAAGAAATGTCTCTGCTTTTTAATATGCTGTCTAGGTTGGTCATAACTTTCCTTCCAAGGAGCAAGCATCTTTTAATTTCATGGCTGTAATCACCATCTGTAGTGATTTTGGAGCCCCTCAAAATAAAGTCTGACACTGTTTCCACTGTTTCCCCATCTATTTCCCATGAAGTGATGGGACCAGATGACATGATCTTCGTTTTCTGAATGTTGAGTTTTAAGCCAACTTTTTCACTCTCCTCTTTCACCAAGAGGGTTTTTAGTTCCTCTTCACTTTCTGCCACAGGGTGGTGTCATCTGCCTATCTGAGGTTATTGATATTTCTCCCAGTTATTGATATTTCTTGATTCCAGCTTATGCTTCTTCTAGCCCAGCGTTTCTCATGATGTACTCTGCATATAAGTTAAATACGCAGGGTGACAATATACATCCTTGACGTACTCCTTTTCCTATTTGGAATCAGTCTGTTGTTCTGTGTCCAGTTCTAACCTATATNTTCCAGCTTATGCTTCTTCTAGCCCAGCGTTTCTCATGATGTACTCTGCATATAAGTTAAATACGCAGGGTGACAATATACATCCTTGACGTACTCCTTTTCCTATTTGGAATCAGTCTGTTGTTCTGTGTCCAGTTCTAACCTATATGCTTCCTGACCTGCATATAGGTTTCTCAAGAGGCAGGTCAGATGGTCTGGTATTCCCATCTCTTTCAGAATTTTCCACAGTTTATTGTGATCCACACATTCAAATGTTTTTGCATAGTTAATAAAGCAGAAATAGATATTTTTGGAACTCTCTTGCTTTTTTCATGATCCAGTGGATGTTGGCAATTTATATCTGGTTCCTCTGCCTTTTCTAAAACAAGCTTGAACATCTGTAAGTTCACAGTTCACATATTGCCTAAGCCTGGCTTGGAGAATTTTGAGCATTAATTTGCTAGCATGTGAGATGAGTGCAATTGTGCAGTAGTTTNAAGAGTCTTTTAATTTCATGGCGGCACCATCTGCAGTGATTTTGGAGCCCCCCAAAATAAAGTCTGACACTGTTTCCACTGTTTCCCCACCTATTTCCCATGAAGTGATGGGACCAGATGCCATGATCTTCGTTTTCCGAATGTTGAGCTTTAAGCCAACTTTTTGACTCTCCTCTTTCACTTTCATCAAGAGGCTTTTGAGTTTGTCTTCACTTTCTGCCATAAGGGTGTTGTCATTTACATATCTGAGGCTATTGATATTTCTCCCGGCAATCTTGATTCCAGCTTGTGTTTCTTCCAGCCCAACGTTTCTCATGATGTACTCTGCATATAAGTTAAACAAGCAGGGTGACAATATACAGCCTTGACATACTCGTTTTCCTATTTGGAACCAGTCTGTTGTTCCATGTCCATTTCAAACTGTTGCTTCCTGACCTGCATATAGGTTTCTCAAGAGACAGGTCAGGTGGTCTGTTATTCCCATCTCTTTCGGAATTTTCCACAGCTTATTGTGATCCTTACAATACTCAGATACTTTTTATCTGAGATACTCCAAAAATGTTTGAGGTAGCTCAGGAACTTGAATCCTACCACTTCTATCCATTTAATGTGACTTTAGATCAGTTACTTATCTTCTGTATATCTAAGTTCCCATTTTCTTGCTGCTGCTGTTCTTGAGTGATCTAATATTTAATTCTTTGAATATTGGGAAAATGAATACCCCAAAATTATTTGGTATTTCATACGATGATGCCTAACATGGAGTAGGTGCTCTATAGTTATTAAAATCCATTTAAGAAAGAGGAACATATATAAAAAATGAACATTGAATTATATAATTTAGTTAGTTTTGCATGTTTCCCAAAGAATATTAAGACTTCCAGTCACCTATGAAGTAACAGCTGTTTTTAATTATGTACTGATTCAAATAAACCAACATTAACACAGGGAGAGTATATGAGAGGAAAAGGCTGCTGCTACTGCTGCTGCTGCTAAGCTTCAGTCGTGTCCAACTCTGTGTGACCCCGTGGACTGCAGCCTACCAGGCTCCTCTGTCCATGGGATTTTCTAGGCAAGAGTACTGGAGGAAAAGGCTAGTTAGGCACATTAGTCGTCTTTCTCTTTTAGGTTGAAAATCTCAGTAGCTCTGCCAGTGGGCCAAGGAGTGGTAATTTTTTTCACGTTCCTGATTGCAGAAGAGAATTTTCTGCAACACTGTTTCTTCGAATTAGTCTGCTAAGCTCATGTTGCTGTGTTGAAAGACTATGTATGTAGCTGAAAGGATTTTCCATGTCACTACAAGGGTGTTCTAACCTGCCACTGCCTTTAATATGCCACTACCAACGACATCTCTGTAATTTCTTCCCCTGTACTTTCTATTAACATAAAAAATGTGAGAGCTGATCTAAAAATATCAGGCTAAACAGAAAACTTTGGTTGGGCAACAAAATGTATAATGGTAGCTACTTTGACCACTTGCATGTTGCTTGATGTTCACCCAGTGGTGTGAGAGCCCAACCCAGAAGGAAGCCCCAGGGTAGACAGACCTGCTGTCTCCAGATGATTTGAGCTGTTGTTCCCACCGTTTTTTCACTTGGTGGGATTTTTCCTTCTATTAAATACAAAGTTGCATGGATTTTGAAACTCAGACACAAAATTTATGGGTGAATATACTGAGACTGGGCAGTTTTACTGGAGAGAAATCGAAACAGATGGCTTTCCCTAAAATAGCAAATCTGCTGGTTGAATCTGCCTTGTGCCCCATCTGAATGTGTTGGCCACTAAGGGATTAAGAATCCCCGGAGAGGACTCCTGAACAGTGTGTCCACAGCCAGATCACAGCCATTTCTCAGTGAAAGAATGGATGGCACCACTGCTTTGGCCCTCTGGAATTAGAGTCAGACCTTTTAAAAACACCCTTGACTCACTTTTTATTTTTTCATCTAAAAGTTCATAAATCACACCCAAGATATTTCCAAATAAAGTGCATGTCCCAAAGAAATAGTTTTATTTGGGGAAGATACAGCAATTCTGCCAAACCTTACTAATACCCTGGCAATTCAGTTAGATTGAAATGAGCTCTGATAACTTGATTCTGGTTATAACATTCATTCTTCAGCTACAACTGCTCACAGAAACAAACAACCAACACCGTGTCTCTTGCCAAAACCCTTTAGGATTCTCTTTCTCAGAGATTTTTTTTTGTTGACCATATATTATCGATGAGTACTTTTCCTTCTCTGTTATACCAACATGAAAGGCCCTTCATATACCCATGAAGGGCCAGCTTCATGGGTTTGCAGCCTAGGCAACTTCACAGTAACCCGTGCTTAGAAATACCTTGGTTTTAATGCTGAGATGTTGCTGTCTTAAAATTCTGAATAATTTTTAAATAGGAAGCCCTGCACTTTTATTTTGCAGTTGACCCTATCCTGCTCAGCATTCTGGGTTGCAAACTGAAACGGAAGGAATTTTTCAGAAGGATAGTTTTGGTTAATGGTCAGTGGCAAACCTCAAGAAATAGTCTTGAAAGATGCTAGGAACTACTAGACTTCAAACCCCCGTCCTGGTGGCTTAGATGTAAAGATTCTGCCTGCAATGCAGGAGACTTGGGTTCAACCCCTGGGCTTGGAAGATTCCCCTGGAGAAGGGTATGGCAACCCACTAAAGCTTACTTGCCTGGAGAATCCCCATGAACAGAGGAGTCTGGCGGGCTACAGTCCATGGGATCTCAAGTGACTAACACTTTCACTTTCTTTTTCAAACCCCAGTCCAGATGCCACCCCAGCGAATGAATGGTCAGACATTGCTGCTGCCCCGTTGCTCAACACAGGGTACCACTGCCACTGATGCTAGGGGAGGAATTTACACAGCGCCTGCTTCTTTTTGCCACTCACTCACTCATACTCCTGGTTGGGAAACTCTGGTTTGCCAAGCATAGTTTATCATTTTTGACCTAGCAAGGAGAAAATATATGCTCCTGCATCTTCTGTATTGAAAATGGACCCTACCAACTACTAGGCCCCACAGAGTGCTCCATTTCCCAGTATCAGTGAACAAGAGATGGTTCACATTCAGAACAGTCAAAGCTCAATGAAAGAATGGGACAGGTGTCCATCTTAGCTGACTTCTAAGATTCTGCACTTTTGAGTTCTCTAAACATCTGACCAGTCTCTCTGCTGGTTCTTTCATGGTGCTACTCCGAGAACATGCTCCTTATTCTTGATTCTTGCTGACATACGTTTCTGGGTGAACACTTTCTTAAGTGGCTGATGATGCTGAATGCCTCTGAAACCAAACATATTTCTCTCCCATGCTCTCAACCTCCCTTAGAACATTTCTATGTAATATGATTGAAATTAGGAATCACTCTTTTAATATCATAATACAAATAAGCTTAATTCAGTTACATGATAGAGTGAAACCACAGGGAGTAGTCATGTTCCTGAAAACAGAACTCTTCTGTTATCTCGTGCTATGTGTGAGTGTGTGTGTATGTGTGTGTGTGCGCGCTCAGTCCTGTCCTACTCTTTGCGACCCCATGGACAGTAGCCCACCACACTCCTCTGTGCGTGGAATTTTCCAGGCAAGAATACTGGGTTGCCATTTCTTACTCCAGGGATCAAACCTGAATCTCTTACATCTCTTGCATTGGCAGTGGATTCCACTAGTGCTACCTGGAAAACCCAGTCTAATGCAATAGCAAATAAATATCTTTATTATTAATAATCTAAGGAATGGAATTTAAATAGGAGACTAATTGGGAATATCTAATTTTGATATACCTCCAGGGTGATTTTATAGGAGAAATACAATCGTTTTAATTATTCATCTGGGATTTTGTGTTTGAATATTTGTTCTGGATTCATATATGCAGGATATTATATTTCTTCTGAAATTATTATAGAATTTCTTTCAGTTATTTTCACATTGACTACATAATTATTGAGCCTTTGATAAAGTCCTTTTAATTTGCACATTATTAAGAAATCCAAGCACTGTCAGGTTCAAAAGGAGAGCAAGGCAGGTTTGAATAAACTTTACATAAGTCAAGGAGTGTGGCCATTCTGCTTTAATTTCACCATTTTTCAGGATCATAATACATTTTACCGGGGCCTCTCTTCAGGCTCTGTCTTGTCACCTTTCTAAAAACTACATGAAAAAAGGAAGACAGATGAGGCTGGAAGCAGAGGACAACAAAGAAGGATAAAATACACCAAAGTGAAGGTGTCGTCCCAGTTTTTTACTCACTTCTCTCACCTTGTCTTTCTTAGCTCCTGAAGCATGAGCCATGAGCAGAAAAGGTGATGAGGTCTTAGCACATCACATACTAACAAGTATTCTTTTACTCACCTTTTCTCCATGCTTCTATTAAAGTGAATGTATCCTGTAGCGCATTTTCTCCGAATTTTCTGATTTAAAATTTAATTTTGATATAACCTCCCAAATTCAATATTTTTATTGCTCCCTACTACACAATTTTTAGTAATACTAGCAACCAATTTAAATGCCTCTTTGTGAACAGCTTTCATTTCCATGGTGTGTGTTTTAATCTATTCACAGGTGTTTATTTAAAAACATCACCCATGAATACTTTACGTTTCATGCAGCATTTTAGATATTAAATCAGTATTTTAGATCTTGCAGGGAGTTCCATTACTCTAGGAATAATTGAATAGAATATGGCTGAGCATACAGACTCTAACAGTTATGGGAGATAGCAACTAGAAGAGCATTTAAAACATAAAAACGCATCAGGCACATATCATGAAGTCTCAAATTTCTGATTTGAAACACATTTCTTTATTTCAATTATGTGCTTCTCTTTTGCAAGGTAACTCCAAAACAGAACACTGCAGTGAGAAGGAATGAGAGTGAGAGAACTCAGCTACAGTGTGCTAAGCTCTTCAATCGCGTCTGACTCTTTGTGATCCTATGAATTTTAGCCCTCCAGATTCTTCTGTCCATGGGATTCTCCAGGCAAGAATATTGAAGTGGGTTGTCATTTCTGTCTCAGTTACAATGCTACTCTTTAATTGGAATATGTGTGCTATGCTGTGCTCAGTCGATGCGTTGTGTCTGACTCTGTGACACTAGGAACTGAAGCCCACCAAGCTCCCTTGTCCATGGTATCCTGCAGGCAAGAACACTGGAGTGGGCTGCCATGCCCTTCTCCAGGGGATCTTCCCAACCCAGGGACTGAACTTGCATTGCAGATGGATTCTTTACTGCTGAGTCATCAGGGAAGCCCTAAACAGAGTATATATTTTAGCAATTTCTAACATTAAAATTTCAGACTTTGATTCCATGAGACTTTGGATGATAAATTATATGTATCCCTTTTTCCTTTTTCCTCCTCTCCCTCAGGAGGGACAATTTCTAGTAATCAGGAAATGTTTTTCATCTCTTCCATCAATTTTGATTTTATGAGACCTCCTGAGCTTCCATTTAGGCCATTAAAATTGAATGAAAACTGAGTAAATAACTGCTAGATATTTTGTTTCTTAAATTAGGTGTGGCAAGAGTGCCTGTAAATTGTCAGAGGAGTTAAAATCATATTGACATGTTATTCAGTTTTAAAATAACTTCTCCATGACATTCAAAAATATTGAAATGAAAGAACAACTCAATAATGATGTCTTTTATAGAAGAAATAATATTTTTCTTTCACTATTTTTTTTGGAAGAATTATCTGTTGGTCTAAAATTGGTTGCAATAATTAAAAGAATATATTCAACAGAATAGTGTACCTCAGGTCATATAGTCCACACCATGGAAGGGATCAAGTTTTCCAGGAAAGGTGGTCAAGAAGCCTTGCTGAAACCCATATAAATTTGTATATGAAAACAACTATTTTTGATAATAAAGAACTATTACTTAAACCTGCTTGGTACATTTTTAGCCCCATGTCAAGAGTCTTCACATCACAGCTCTTTGTCTGTAATATATAATACCGTTCTAAAATTATCTGTACTTACTTTAATTCCACTTGTGAAATTGTAGATGTTAGTTGTATTTAATTGTTCCCAACTTCTCTGATTATCTCAGGCCGTTCACTCTGAAATAATGTTTCATAGTAGTGGAATTTCTAAAACAAATAGGTGGTAGAGATTAGCCATTGAGGTTTGTTGTTTTCTCATAATTTAATTTACCAAAAGTGAAGGAGAGTTTTAGTCCTACTGAATCGCCACTGAAGTGCTCAGCACAAATCATTTTTTCCCCCATTTCCACAAAACTAGGTGACACTTTCTCAGTAAAGTAAAGCTTGAATAATGTTCTGTTGGAGTAGTGTTCTCTATGTAAATGCTATTTGCTCCTCTTTTTAAACAGGAGAGCTAGATGTTGCTACGAACTAAAGCCTTAGGGGCTTGTTACTACTATGGGAGTTATGGGGGCTGATTCAATGGGGCCATGGTGAAGATGGCTAAACTGACATTTTGATCAAGTGGGAAAGTTTCCTTCCCAGCTTGTCAGATAACGACAGAATTGTCAGTGGAATTTTCCTTAGCAATGACTATCTCTCTGTTACACTATTTGTGGACGATTCATCAGACCTTGGAGTGATGGAAATAATAGCTACCTTCTGGAAAATACAACTTTAAAAAATTGTTATTCATTACTTAGTGTAGACGTGATGGTCTTGCAAAAGAATGGCCCATTATAGGTTAAAAGACATTGTTTGATAACAAATGGCTGTTAAAGTTAAGATATATTTAATCTTTCAGGAATCTAGGGGATACAATTTCAAATAATACAAGTCAGTTTCCTGTATTAACTTTGAGAAGCTCGTAAAAATATATAATGTCTATTGCTGGCAAGAATGTGGAAATCAGAATACTGATACTTTGTATTTTGTTCTTGAGAAAATAAAGAAATACATTCTCTAGATGGAAAATGTGCAACACTTGAAAATAATATTCATTAAAATGTTTAACATCCTTTGACTCTAGGAATTTACCCTAAGGAAAATATTTCAAAGGTATTTAAAATATTTCAATGACAAAAATTTATTCTAAGAAAATGAAGGATATACTAAACAATGTATGTATAACAATGACAACTAAAATACTGTTGATAATTATAAAACATCAGAAATAGCCACATACACGATTAAAGATTAATTTTAAAATGTGGTCCAAATGACCTATGTATCCATTCAAATTTATAAAGTAGAAACATACTGAAAGAGATATCTGTAACAATGTTAGGTGGAAAAAAGCAAGTTTAAAAAGTTTAATATATATTGCACAATGCTTATGTAAAATAAGACTAGAGAGATATAGGTCAGTGTTTCTTATTAATAAAATGGGCAAATTGTGATATATTTCATAAAAGGATATCATAATGCAATGAAAATACATAAACTATAGCAACACAGAATAATATGAAATAATCTTACAAATACAACACTGAATAAAATAAGTAAGAAACACACGAATACGTGCAATGTGACTCTATTTAGATACGCTTCAGAAGCTCACTTTAGGGATATATATATGGGTGGGAAGCAAAAGGGAAGCTGGGAATAAGTGTAGCACAGCTCAAAATAGAGGTGAGCTTTGGGGAAGAGGAGAAGGGTTGTGAAAGAAAGAGACACAGAAAAAATATATTTTCTGGGGTGACAGTAATTTATGATTTCTTGACCTAGGGAGTCACATGAGTATTTACTGTATATCTATTTGTTAAACTGTAAATATCGTTTTATGTTGCTGCTGCTTCTAAGTCACTTCAGTTGTGTCCGGCTCTGTGCGACCCCATAGACGGCAGCCCACCAGGCTCCCCCGTCCCTGGGATTCTCCAGGCAAGAACACTGGAGTGGGTTGCCATTTCCTTCTCCAAGGCATGAAAGTGAAAAGTGAAAGTGAAAATGAAGTCGAGTCCGTGTCCGACTCTTAATGACCCCATGGACTGCAGCCTACCAGGCTCCTCGGTCCATGGGATTTTCCAGGCAAGAGTACTGGAGTGGGTTGCCATTGCCTTCTCAGTGATTTTATGTACATTATATTAAAAAGCAGAGACATCACTTTGCCAACAAAGGTCCGTAAAGTCAAAGATATGGTTTTTCCAGTAGTCATGTATGGATGTGAGAGCTGGACCATAAAGAAGGCTGAGCTCTGAAGAACTGATGCTTTTGAACTGTGGTGTTGGAGAAGACTCTTGAGAGTCTCTTGGACTGCAAGGAGATCAAACCAGTCAATCCTTAAGGAAATCAACTCTGAATATTCACTGGAATGACTGATGTTGAAGCTGAATCTCCAATACTTAGACCACCTGATGTAAAGAGCCAGCTCAACTGGAAAAGATCCTGATGTTGGGAAAGATGAAGGAGGAGAAGGCATGACAGAAGATGAGATAGTTAGATGGTATTACTGACTCGATGGACGTGAGTTTGAGTAAGCTCTAGGAGGTAGTGAAGGTCAGGGAAGCATGGCGTGCTGCAGCACATGAGATTGCAAAGAGTCGGGCATGACTGAGTGACTGAACAACAATATGACCATGTTATATTTTATTATAGAAAAAAATTTAAATTGATGTCAAAAGAAGTCTTTGTAAGATTTCAGGTCATGTTTATGAATGTAAATTTTATGTATGCACATATATAGATATGTATGTAAATTTTCTACAGTGAAGTAGTGTCAGTCAACCCCTCCCAAGGATTTTACCATAGCATTAGCTATGTTGTGAGAATTGATCCATGTGTAATTATACTTAGGGTGATTATAGAGTGGTTAGTATTTTTGTGACTGTAGTAGTTTATAGTCAATATTCACTTCTTGTTGAAGGCAATTTAGAAAAGTTTCTTATTAAGCTACAAGAAAAAGAAAACAACACTCAGGAAGTTGATAGAAAAACAGACCTAGCTGATATGAGAGCTTATATTCTAGTGAGACGTCTAAAGTAGGATTTCTATTTCTTTATGCATTTTCCTTTATTTTAAAAACTATAAGGTCCTCAATAACTAGCTTAGAATTTTTGTAATTTCTTTATATACTAAAGTAAACATCTTGGCAAAAATGTAGCATATTTTCATTTAACCAAGAATTATATTGAGTGATTTCAATTACATTGCATAATTGCTATTGTCCTGATATACACTATTTTTGTGACTTGAAGGCCTGTTGTGATTTGGTGTGAAGAAGCAGACAGTTCTTCTCAAGAGCATTTGTTCCTAATGGAAGAGGTATAGGAAAGAGAGGTTATGTCTTTCCCCAGGAAGTTAAGTTGAGCTCTGCCTCTCTGTCTCCTAGGATCAGGGCACTCAGAAGAGTGCACAGTGTGTGCACTGCACAAAAGCTCGGGTGTCCAGAGGCTACAAAATTTGGTGGTTTTTCCATTAGTATCAGCTTGGACTCTGCTCCAGCACTGTGCTCATCAGGGAAGAAGGGACTTTATTCTTCCTCTGAAGTCTTTATTTTTTTCCCAATTTATCTTCCCAGTAAGGCATCTTTTAAAATCTTATACCAAGATTCCTGTAGGGTAACATCAGCTGTGCCAATGACTCTATCTGTGTATTCTGCAGGGCAGGATTGTCTTTCACTGAGATGGTTCCCTGAGCTTAAATGAAAATAAGGACTGAGTAACTTCATTATACTCCTGGGAGCTACACTTAGACGTTTGCAGAGCTAACATCTAGAGATGATGTGAGTCAGCCAAGTAAAAACCAGGACTTTTGACTCTCCAACCAATACTAAGTCAACGGTATTAGTTTCTTATTGCTGCTGCAACAAATTACCATGAACAGTGGCTTAAAACTGTACACATTTACTTTCTTACCATTGTGGAGACAAGAACAACATCAATTTCACTGGACTCGAGTCAAGGTATTCACCTTGCTGTGCTCCTCCTCAGGGCCCTCAGAAAATCCACCTCCTTGAATTTCTCAGCTTCTGGAGATGTACTTCTTGTATTCATGTCCTCTTTCTGGACAGAATGGGTAGATATTTCTGTCTCCCAGCACTTAGGACCTTAAGTGTCATGGGCCTCATTCCAATGTGTGTATGTGTCACACCACCACCAATTTGTGACACCAGGTTAGTGTCCTACAATTCAACCCCAGACTGACACTCTCTACTTGAAGATAGCCTTAGATCCCACAAGGTAAAGGCTCAGTCTTACAAGTGCTCCCACTTCAAGACACTGATAGCAAGTCCAGATTTTCACTTGTGTTTCTAACTACTGACTATGAGTCAGAGGTTCCCACCACCAACAACTTGGGTTCAATAAATTTGCTAGAGCTGCTCACAAAACTCAGGAAACCTGCTCACACACTAGATTACTAGTTAATGATAAGTCGCTCGCTCAGTTGTGTCCGACTCTTTGTGACCCCGTGGACTATAGCCCACCAGGCTCCTCCATCTATGGGATTCTCCAGGCAAGAATACTGGAGTGGGTTGCCATTTCCTTCTCCAGGGGATCTTCCCGACCCAGGGATCAAACCCAGGTCTTCTGCATTGCAGGCAGATGCTTTAACCTCTGAGCCACCAGGGAAGGCCAGTTAATTATAATCAAAATTAAGAGAGACAAATCAACAGCCAAATGAAGAGATGCACAGGGCACGATGTGGGAAAATGTGTGGAGCTTCCATGCCCCCTCTGTGCCACTCTTCCTGAATCTCCAGTTTTCCACAAACCAGGAAAACTTTGGTTTCTTAACCAGTCTTTTGGAATATTTATGGTGGCTTTCCTTCATTGAGCAGAAAACACAGGTTCAATTTCAGGGATTGGAAGACTCCCTGGAGAAAGACATAGAAACTCACTCCAGTATTCTTGCCTGGGAAATTCTATGGATAGAGGAGCCAGGTGGGCTACAGTCCATGGGGTTGCAATGAGCCAGACATTACTACTTAGTGACTGAACACCAACAAAACAACAGAACATAGGTATGATTGATGAAATCATTGGCCATTTCAATCTTCAGCCCCTCTCTGGTGCTTAGGTGTGGTCCAAAAGTCACCTCATTAATGTAACAATTGCACCTTTACTGCTTTCACCACTTAAGAAATTTCAAGAATTCTGAGAAGTCTATGTCAGAAATGAGATGAAGGCTAAATAAATATTTATCTAAATCACAATATCACAGGACTATTTCATCCACATATTTATTAAATCTATGGAAAACCACTTTTTCTATACTTAGTCCTTAGGAGGAAAATTGACTTTGGTCACATAACATCTTTAAAACAAATCTTGGCCCCTCATTCCATCTTCAATGCCAGCAGAGCAATCTTCACATTGCTTCAGTCTCTACTTTTCCTTCTTCTGTATAGTCAAATCACCCTCTACCTTACTTTCACAATCAACCTTCTTTTAACATTTAAGTCCCACCCAAATAACCCAGGATTATCTCCCCATCTCAAAATGATTACTCCTTCCAGCAAAGTCTGTTTTGTTATATAAGAATATTCACAGGTTCTGGGGATTAGAACCTGGATATCTTTGGGTGGGGTGGTGGTCATTATTCAGCCACTACATGTGCCGTGCCCCAAGCAGTATGGATAAGCTTGTTAATTATATATTATAGAGCATATAATGTTACGTTGATTATATGTGAGATATATATGGGAAACGATCATGACAGGAAGTAAACAAACATCATTTACAGAGTAAATGCTTTAGAAGAATGTTTTCAAAATATCTTTAAAAAGGTAAAGGAATATTAGAAAGAATATGGGATTATCAGTCAGAAGGCTTCCCAATCTTTCTACTGACCCATGAGGTAACATTGGATAAGTCATTAAATATCTGTGGAACTCAGTGGCTATATGATCTTCAAATGGGGAAACTGGGTTAGTAAACCTCTAATGTTACTTTCATTTATAATTTTTGTGCATGCATTTATCATCACAATACATTGCTGAGTAACCGCCATGTATAAGAACAAGCACTCTTATAAACTGTGGACATGTAAAGATGAAAAGAGAGTTTAAAGATACTTCTACTCCTTGTGTTTATCTTAAAAGACACTGAAAAGTGAGTATCACATAAAATAAGTATTAAACAAGTGCATGAAACTTTGACAAGAATCTGTGTGGACTACTATTTTGATAAGAAAGAGGTGAAATAAACTGGCAAGATACAGGATGGGGGAACACCTTCTCTGCCTAAGACATCTTCTTGGTATTTATTATGTAGGAAAAAGCTTTTGAATATAGTAAGTTTTCGATAATTGATCAATTTAATATTATTAAAAACTTGCACTGCTATATTTTAAAATGTACAGTATAAAATTAAAATCCATTGCCTAATTTTGTGAGAAAACAATCTTTTCATATGCTGGGTAATGACAGAATTATATTCTAACAAATGTTGTTTAGGTACAACAAGATGAATACTTATACTTTAAGTAAAATTTTTAGAGTTAGAAGAAACTCTAGAGATCATGGCATGAATTTCTTTTTTCTTGAGCAAATAAAAGCGATATTCAGAATCTCCCAAATATTTACTAAAATAGATAAGAATAAAGACCTAAGTATCTCTTTCTCTCACGTTAGTATTGTTAACTGAAAACAGTAAAGCAGCCAATTATTTTATCAGCAAAAAGAATTGCAATTAAGGACATAACATCACGGTGAACCACATACAAATTCCTCCAAGTCCGATAAAGCCAAGGGGAGGAAACTCTCAGAGAGGAGAAAGGGAAGCTGACTGGGCTATTATAAACACAAATTCCATTGGAGGAAAATGGGAATGTGAAGTGTAGTGGCTTGTCATTGGTTGAGATGTGACAGACTCTCTCTCATTGGCTAAGCTATTGGCAGGCAAGGAGAAAATCTTTCTCGGACTGGTAAGGTAGTATCACTTCCCGCGTGAAATTTGAGGTAGTTTCTTCCTGTTGGGATCTATTCTGACTATTAGTGATAGGTATGTGAGAACCTCCTCATCCCTAGAACTCCTTTTATTAATTTTCACAATATGTTCCCCTTATAAAATACTGCCCCCTCAAATTAGAAGAGATATGAATTGCTTCAAATATGTTATCTAGAAATTAATTCCAATGAAATCCAGAAAAGAACAAGAAATTAACAGATTATCAATGTTGTGAAATTTTTATTAATAGTACTGACAGTGATTACTGTGCTTTCTGCCTGTAACCACTGGAAGCAAAGTGTTACGGTGGGGAAAATATTGATAGCAAATCAGGAAGCCTAAATTCTCACCTGATCTGCTGTTTGCTAAAACTACAGCCTTAGGGGAAAGTGTTTAAATTCCCAGACCTCTGTTTCTTCATCTACAGAACAAAGGAACTGAATGAAATGAACTGGAGTGAAAAACATTAGGATGACTCCTTGAAGTGAAGTGTAACGTTATGAAATTCAAAACAGAAATAAGGAGGTCACAGAAAGGTAAACTGAGGCTCATTAGTCCATTTAGATATTCTTTTTTGATGGGAGTCCTGTCAGGAATTGCTATCTTGAGATATCTTAAGCTAAAAGACAGGAATTCAAAGAACTCGACTGGCTTATTCCATCTTTTTTCCCTTTTAATCATTAAAAAAATTGCAGTATAGTTGATTTACAATGTTGTGTGGCTTATTTCATTTTTTACTCTCAGCACCTACCAGGGGGCATATTACTATGAATTATCACATGTATCTCATACTTGAAAACCTAGAGAAATCTTATTTTTAATAACATTACAGTCTTCCTCACCCGACAATTTTATGATACTTAGGAGGAGGTACCGTTTAATTCTTTTTGTATTATGGAATTGCAAGATAGATTTACATCATTTGGTTTTTAATTATGGCTATGTCAGGAAACGGCACGTTTACAAATCATTATTCTCTGCGTTTGGGAATTTTATTTATTTAATTTTATATGTGACACATTCTTCATGTCCCTTTAGAGGAGGAACGTAGGGAAAAGAGAACAGTTTTATTTAAAAGGAAGTTACTTAAAAAAAAAAAAAAGACATTCATTATATTGAGACACTCATTGGATACCCGTTGCCATATTCCAGTTGAGGGTCACACCAGGTGAGAGTCCTTATAAAATACTTAAATTTTATGAAAAACTTTTATTTTGAATTTTTTATCTTAAACACTGTGTTAGCTTCATCTTTTCTACTTAAATTTTCTGTTTTCTGTTTGTAAAATGTACACATTATTCAGAACAACCACCCGCCCCCACCCTGAAAAAAAAAATCCCCCAATACACTGGAAAAAAAGATCAAAGAAATTTCATTGCAAATGAGACCATGACACCAGTGATTTAGATGGAATAGCATGTTCTGGGTTTAAGCAATGAGATAACAGCTCCCTTGGCTTCTGCTCTTGGAGAGGTCTGAGCTATTCTGGCAGCTCCCTGGCATGATTTAGGGCAGTGATTCTGGCATGCTGTTCGCACTGAAGCAGAGACAGAGCAGTGCGGGAAAGAGTAAAAGGCTGGCTTGCCACGGATGGAATAGCTGTGGAGAAATGCAAAAAGCTCCTTAAACTGGAGCCAATGATTGAAGTTTTCAGTTTGGTAGTAGAAAAATAAGGTACCTTGTATCAAAGCGAGGCAACCATTGGAGGTATCACATACTTAGGAAAATTACTGTAGAGTTTAGTTTAGAATTCAGTAACTAGACAGAAAGTGCTGGTCCCTGGACTGTAAAGGCTAACTAGGTGATGGTGCTGGGTTTATAAAAGGCAAAGCAAGTGCTTCTGATGTAGGATGTCACTAGATGTCACTCTGGATTTCATTATCTGGTGGTCTGAAGATTTCAGCAGCTTTGCCATTTTGCTACCAGTGTCTCTTTCAAAACCTGAATAGACAATGTGAAATGTGCATGAATAACAGGCAACTGCTGATGGAATGTCAATTTTCGAGTGTGTGACTTCTATTGATCATTCATCATTGACATGAAGGTCTCTAGCGTCTTTACTTTTTCACTTGAAACTACTTCTCAGCTAAAATTTCCAAGCTTCTGAACAGGGAGGCCTTGAAGAACGGGATGATTCAGGTCTCACAGGATGTTTTACAAAGTACTTTGACCTCTGGAAGAAATCATGGGTACTTTTCATAAAGACTGAACAACTGCTTTGAATAAAAATTCAAATAGCAACACAGGAAAGAAATTACATCCTTTTCATATTTATACAGGTTAATTCACCTAGCTGAAATAGCTAGGAATCACTTTAATGAGAAAAAGGCTTGCACTTTTTTTATTATCTTTTTATAAATCTACATGCTTTATATAGTGGGCTGTTAGTAAAATTGGAGTGTCCCCTGACCCAATCGTGACAAATGACATGGTCTGCAGTATTCTGCGATTGTGGATCTGTGATTTTATTTCTCTTAGCTTTGTATACATTAATTAGGTATACACAATCAGAGCTGAGTGCAGAGGCAGCTAAATAAACAAATGACACTGTGGAAAGGTCTTTCTGCATACTAATCATATCCTACATCTGCAAGCAAAAGCTCTATAAATCGATTTGCTCTTTCACATCAAAAGACAAACAGTGATGCAAGTCAGCAGTTCCTTTGTCAAAGTCACGGAGATTGCTGTTCTTCACAAACGCATCTTTACAAAGCTGGATTCAACCATTTGATGATTAGCATTATTGGCAACTCTTCAAAGAAGATTCATCAAATGATTTGCAATTGGATTGGTTACCATTTTTATGATGCTGCTCTATGAAATCTAACTAAAAGTGATTGACATTTGAATTCTTGCTCAGAGGATGAAGAAGCCAGCAAAAGAAAAGAAGTCCTCTGATTCCAGACTGTGCCATACTTGTGTGTGTGTGGGCTAGTGCTGGCCACAGGGCACAATTGGGAGGACTTGACATGAAATGGATGCTGGGTGATGGGCATTTCTAAAGGAAGCCCACAAGAATGGGTCCTTGGTTTGCCATATTTGTGCTAAAAGTACAAACGCCATGTTTCAATGCATTTTGCAAGAGCATATTAAGATGTTCTGTTCTATTGCATTGTTTGAGAACAAATATCTGTTTACTGGGAAAACCAAGGTGGTCCACTCGCCTAGTCACTGCTCATGTTGCAGTGGTTGGATAAAGGGATAAGACATACGGGAGAGGTAAAGTCTTCTCTGTAGAGAGATATATCCCAAGATAGTACCTGTGATGTCTGCATAATTGATAGAGAAATGAAGAATTAGGCTAACAGCCATGTCACCATATTAGTAAAATATAGGGTGAACTCCGGGAGTTGGTGATGGACAAGGAGGCTTGGCATGCTGTGATTCATGGGGTCGCAAAGAGTCGGACACGACTGAGCGACTGAACTGAACTGAACTGAGGCATTCATACCTCTGACAGCAGAGATTTTAAAGTTTGCCTCTTGGTATGGATCTGGAAAATATGTTAATATTTCCTATTGAACTTGACATCGCCTGTTTAACCTTATTATTTAAAGTTATGTATCATTTAGCTATACATGAAACACCATTGAAGGATAGGCCATTCCTAAAATTAACAAAGGTGGTTAATTTCATGACCTCTCAAGGTTATACCTGATACATTTTAGGTGCATAATTCAGCTCTTTCCTATTTTCAAGAGTTCTGGTATCCACCTTGAAAGGCTTACCTATGAAGTAATGTACCTTATACAGGTAGAAGTATAGCTTATACATTCATTTCAGTTTTCAAATGATCCTTGCAATAAAGAACTTTCACTTTGGGAGAATCTTCTTAAGACTGCATTCTAAAATATCAGAGAACTTGTTTCAAAAAATCAAGTTTGCAGTCACATCTGTTAGAGGCAGCGAGCAAGAGTTATTGAGTGAGATCCAGACTGGTCTAAGAGGAAGATGCTCTTAGTAGCATTACTGTGTTCAACTCAGGCCACAAGCTGACTTTTGATTGACTTTTGACAAGTGGCTCAAGTCTATGGTGCCTCAATTTCCTACCTGTTAAATGGAGGCAGAAATATTGACTTATTACTGAAGAGTGTTCTGAAGATTAGCTAATAAATGATGGTAGGAAAGCTCTGTGCAATTCTAAAGTGCTATATAAATGATATATTGTTATCACCATCACTACTAATAATTATAACGATCATAAAAAGTGAATGACTCTGCTGTGGAGAGCTTGAGTCCCACAGGAAAGTTATTTTTTCTTAGTCTGTTTTCATGTTTTAACTGGGTCCTTAAAGAGGCTTAATTGAATAAAAGCAAGGGTTTCACTACTCTCAGCATTTGCAGCCTTGTTGAGGGAACTGTGCTCCAAAAATCAAAGGTAGCAAGAATTATCATCTGCATGAGCTCTAATATTTAAGGAATTATTCTTCTCATGAGGCTATTTTTATATAATAAAAAATCACTCTCAAATTTTCCCCCTCTTTTGTTAACTATCATAAATGTATTGTGTGAAAAATAGAATATTGTGAAAAAAAAGAAAATGAGAAAAACGTTACCATTTTATTATCTAGAACTCGGCCATATGCCTCAAAAAATTAAAACAAATGAAAATCTAGCATACAAGCATAAAAAGTTTCCAGAAAATCTAAATCACAACTGAAAAATTCAGACACAAATGTCATACACTTATTCAAAGAGGAACATTGTGGGTTTATTGTTAGTGCATCCTTACCCTCTTCTAATGAAAAATTTCATTATGTCTGCTTCTCTGCTTAAGATGAGGGCTGCTGAGATCAAAGGCACAGACAACATTCCAGTTATCTATTGCTGTGCAGCCAACTACCACAATACTTGCTGGTTTAGAACATTAACCACATTTATTTTGTTAATCGGTCTGATATTTGAGTAGGACCTGGTAGGGATGGGTCACCTCTGTTCCACTTGGTGTCAGAGGAGGCAACTAGGAGGTTGGAAAAAGAACCCCTGAAGGCTCACCCATTTGTAAGTCTAGCAATTGGGCTGGAAGACTTCAATAGCTGGAGCTAAAACAGCTGATGCTCCACAGGCATGCCTCTGTTTTCATGTATTCTGTCCACAGGTCTTTCCAGCATGGCAGCCTCAGGATAGCCAGATGTCATACATTTTAGCTTCAGGATCCAATGGATCGACATTCTAAGAAAGGGGTGCAAAGTCAGGAGGAAGTTGAATGGCATTGACCTAGCCTTGGCAACCATGTCCTAGTCAGCCTGGGCTGCTGTAACAAAATATTATGAATTGAGTAACTTAAGCAACCAACATTGACATCTCAGAATTCTAGAGCCGGGGACCAAGGTACAGCATGTTCAGATTCTGCTGAGAACTCTCTTCCTGGTTCAAATGTATCCTTATGTGGCAGAGAGAAGAAACTCTGGTCTATCTTCCTCTTCCATTGAGGGCACTAATCCGATCATCGTGAGGTCTCTCCTCACAGTAGACTCTTTGCAACCCTATGGACTGTAGCCCACCTTGCTCCTCTGTCCATATGATTTTCCAGGCAAGAATAGTGGAGTGGGTTGCCATTTCTTCCTACAGGGGATCTTCCTTACCCAAGGATCAAACCTACATCTCCCGTGTCTCCTCTACCCTCATGACTTCATATAAACCTAATTACTTTCCAAATACCATCAACATATGAATGAATTTGGTGAGAGACCACAGACCATAACATTCACTTTTCTGTTCATTAAAAGTGGCTCTCTAAGGCCCACAGATCTAATAAAGAATTATAAGTCCCATTTCCATGTGCTCAAAGAAATAAAATGATTTCTACCATTTTATTTTTCCCCCCAGACATCTTCCTCCTACAACCTTCTGACCTCCAGATTTTGTCTGTGTGGAGATCCTGGCGTCTTCCTTGCTGATCTTCTGTATCTGAGCTCCTGTTCCTTAAATCCCATAGTATCCTCTTGGTGGCTTTTGAATTTTTTATTTATTTATTTTCTTTGCTAAAAGATGCCCTCCAGCAGCTGCCTAATAAAAGGAGCACAAGGTACTTTTTAGCCATTGCATGCTAACCTGTGTTTAATTGACTCTCATTTTTGATTGAAGTTTTTGATATATATAGTATTTTATGTTGAAAGTGACTTTTCCTCCAAAATGTAAACATATTGTTCCAAAATCAAAGTTCAAACTCCAGAGTAGCTATTGAGAAATCTGAAGCCATTATAATCAATAATTCTATGTATATGATCTGTTTTTGTTTTTTCCCTCTGGAGGCTTTTAGGAAAAGTGGTGGTGATAGCTTTTGACATGCATGTGTGCTAAGTCACCACAGTGATGTCCGACTCTTTGTGAACCCATGGATTGTAGCCCATCAGACTCCTCTGTCCATGAGATTCTCCAGACAACAATACTGGAGTGGGTTGCCATGCCCTCCTCCAGGGGATCTTCCCAACCCAGGGACTGAATCCACATTTCTTGTTTCCTGCATTGTCAAGATGGTGTTTTACCACTAGCACCACCAGGGAAGCCAAGCTTTTGGCATAGGTCATTATTATTCTTATTAATTGTGTGGTTCTTCTGCAATCTGGAGAAATGAGTCGTTCCTTATTAGAAAGTTTTTCTGCAGTTATCATTGGTAGCTTCTTTTCTGACTTATCTTTTTAGAACATCTAACAAAATCAATTGTAGGACCTCTGCAATTAATACCTAATTAATTCATGCATTATGTTTTATTTCCAATTTTCCTCAACTTTTAATTTTTTTTAGCTCTGTGTGTTTAGTTTTATCTTCCAAAGTTTCCATTGAATATTTCACTTTATTTTATAACTTCTAAGAACTGTTTATTATTCTATGATCATCCTTTTCAGTAGTACATTTTTATTATTTACTGGTCAAAGTATCTTCTGCTATCTTTATGAAGGTATTAATTATAAAATTATAAAATTTTAAAATACTGTTTCATTTAGTCTCTGTTGTGTAACAAAGTAACTCAAAACTTAGAGTCTTGGAATAAAGCAATTTGTTGTTTCTCACCATTCTGCACATATTTTTTTCCAAGCACCTTTATTTTTAAATTTTTTATTTATTAGAAAAAATTATATTTATTTAACTTTTGGCTGTGCCATGCAGCATGTAGGATCTTAGTTCCCAAGTCAGAAATCAAACCCACACCACCTGCAGTGGAAGCTCAGAGTCCTAACCACTGGACTGCTGGAGAGTTGGTGGAACTTTGTGTTAGTTTTGTCCTTGTACTTATCAAGATGAAGCATCAACAAGTTGGTTGGCCCAGGGGACAGACAAAGATGTTTTTCACCCAAGTTATTTCTCTGCAAGTTCATCTCTGGTGCAATGGAATGTATTAAAATTTCTAAGAGGGAAAAATCATTTTTTGCAACTATAATTAGCATTTTTTATTTAGGTGTGGCCCATGATTGGGATTGTAAGTTTGAACCTGTATCTGTTGCTTTATGTAAGTTACATAGAAGTTGACTATTTATCAGGAAGATATTGGTACCCATTTTACAAAATATTTATAAGGAAGGAAAGTGCATATGGTGAAATGAAGAATATATTTAAATGAGTAATCACGAGACAGTTTCTAAAGATTTGCTGGGTGAATTCATTTGCTATAAACTGATGGTGTTACTCCATGCAATTCATGTAATATTCTTGTCCTGGCTGATTTCATCTGTGAGACAAACTGTTTCTAAATCAGTTACCTAGTAGTCCATCTAGTACAAGTTAATTTCAAGGCTTCAGAGAATCCCTATAGAAAGAAAATATCACACCCTTCAAGAAAAACAAATTGGCTAAAAAAACCTTCATGTAGATCGGTTGGTTCTGCCCTTATCTGCATCTCAAGCCCAGAAATTCTGTTCTTGTCAACCACACACCCTGGCCCCGCCTTGTTTGCAATGGTGTCTTTGTTTGCATTGTGAACTATTTGCTTTATGTTTTATTATATATTGAGTTCTTTATTTTATATTGAGTCCTTACAATGTTAAAATTGTATTTTTTGTAAAATATAATTTCAGAGTCCCAGGAAAATTGTGATAGAGAAGACAATTTATATATGTGTCTCTTGTTGATTTTACCTAAGAACATGATACCAGTTTACTAGGGCTGGCCCAACAAAATACCAGACTAGGTGGCTTAAGCAACAAAAATTCATTTTGTAGCAGACTTGTATTCTAGAAGTTCAAGACCAAAATATTGTCCGGTTTGGTTTCTTTGGAGAACTTTCTCTTTTCATTGTGTATCCACATCATCCTTCCACTGTGCCTGTGTATCCCTGGTGTCTGTGTGTTCCAGTTTGCCTTGTTTTAAGGACACCAGTCAGATTGAATAGCCTAATGACCTAATCACTTATATGAAGACCCTATCTTCAAATATATTCACATTTTGAGGTACTGGGAAGTTAGGGTTTCAACATGTGAATCTTGGGAGTATTAAGTCCATAATAAATATATTTTATATTTGTCGATTTTTATGACACCAAGTAATAGCCATAAGCATTTGAGTACAATGAGATTATATGTAACATTTAAAAATGATGCATTTGGAAAGGATTAACTTGGGGGATCTAAAAAACAAAGCAACTGGAAAGAAGTCCAGATAACATTTGAATTTGAAGTTAACCCAGGTCCCAAAAAGCTAATTTCAGCTCATCCAGTTACAACATGCACAAGTCAAAAGCTAAAGATCAATTCATACCTTCAAACTATTGACTGTATCTGCAAAACCAACTCCTCATCTGTAAATAAAGGTATTAAATTAGGGTAATGGTTCCTCCATCTTGAACCAGAAAACAGAATCTCTAGGGGTAAGGCCCAATAATTTTTGTTTTTAGTAGCACTTTGTATATTAAGCATTGAGAGCCGTTAGGTTAGACAAAAGAGTGATACAAATTAAATATATTTATTTTTAAATAGAATAACCATAGCGAGTACATCAAGGCTATATATTGTCACCCTGCTTATTTAACTTATATGCAGAGTACATCATGAGAAATGCTGGGCTGGAAGAAGCACAAACTGGAATCAAGATTTCTGGGAGAAATATCAATAACCTCAGATATGCAGATGACACCACCCTTATGACAGAAAGTGAAGAGGAACTAAAAAGCCTCTTGATGAAAGTGAAAGAGGAGAATGAAAAAGCTGGCTTAAAGCTTAACATTCAGAAAATGAAGATCATGGCATCAGTCCCATCATTTCATGGGAAATAGATGGGAAAACAGTGGAAACAGTGTCAGACTTTATTTGTGGGGGCTCCAAAATCACTACAGATGGTGATTGCAACCATTAAATTAAAAGATGCTTACTCCTTGGAAGAAAATTTATGACCAACCTAGATAGCATATTCAAAAGCAGAGACCTTACTTTGCCAACAAAGGTC
>SJYV01022790.1:521364-555410 GCA_006410875.1 Neotragus pygmaeus
TGCTAAAGCTGAAACTCCAGTACTTTGGCCACCTCATTCGAAGAGCTGACTCTGATGCTGGGAGGGGTTGGGGGCAGGAGGAGAAGGGGACAACCAAAGATGAGATGGCTGGATAGCATCACGGACTCGATGGATGTGAATCTGAGTGAACTCTGGGAGTTGGTGATGGACAGGGAGGCCTGGCGTGCTGCAATTCATGGGGTCACAAAGAGTCGGACATGACTGAGTGACTGATCTTAACTGAACTGAATGTATTTGTGAAACTTTAAAGTCACATTTTGATTATTCTTAATCTTTTAAAAACTGTTTGATTTGGGGGAAATCCCTTTGTTTTATTAAAAGGAAAGAATAATTTACTCAAGTGAAGAAGTTAGCGTTGACTTTATCAAAAGTTTCTGGAAACAATATGAACCATAAGATCAAAAGATCTTACATAGAGAGTGGGGGAAGATGCAAATTCAGTAGACCCAACTGGAGAAGCTCAATTAAGATCTCTCAAAGTAAATGCTCCCAATGTTCCATCAAACTATCAAAGCACTTCTTGGATTAGAAGACTGAGCTTTCACAGCCCAGATAGAATAAATACTCTTCTAATTCCTTCAGTTGTCTTCCATTTAACAGAACCCAGCATGCCATTATTGCCACTGCATAGCACTAAAAGGAAATTCCAGACACTCCATAAAAGCATAAAAGTCCATATTCACTTGAACTTCAGATAGACTATCTTTTTTTTTTTTTTTAAATAACCATTACCAGATTTGACTTTGTATCTGAGAACAGAGTACTGAGAACTAATGACCTGGAAGTCAAAAGGGATATTCAAGAAAGCCTTGCTAGTTAGTTATCAGATTATTCAAAGAATTGCCCACTTCAAAGTTGCAGGCATTTCTGGGGGAAAGGATGAGATAAAAATCTGTACCTTTGGGCTGCAGATCTCTTTAATACAGCATGTTATCTGGGGCTAAGAAAGTTAAATTGTTTTCAGCTCAATTATTTGCTTTAAAATAAATTGAGAAGCTGTTCATTTTGATTATATATGACTGTGAGGAGACTCTGGTTACTTATAAACAAACTAACTTGATTTTTCCATAATTCTTTCTTTTTTTAATTTTTTTTTTTCCTTTTCTAAAGGACAGTTGCTTTTGAGGGCAACAGCAACCCTGACTAGCCAGTCAGAATTCTTAAAATTAACTGTCTGTGCTAGAAATAAGTTGAAATTTTTGCTCAAATAACGTATGTCTCAGAATCCTTGTTGGGAAGTCACAGCAAAAAACTGAGAGTTACAACAATAACTGTTATTTTAAACTACCTGACAAGATGTGTAGGGCACAGACAATAATGACAGAGCTGGGATGGGGGGGTGGTATTAATCCAGATTTCTAGGACCAGGGAAACAGGAGAGGTAAAGATTTTTACCCTGCTTCTTTATACGTAAGGGCTTGACAAAAGGTTTTCTTTTCTTTTTTTCCTGAACTTATTCTCTGAAGACCTGAATTCAACTTCTATACTAACCTCTAACAATAACTTTATTACAATAGGCATAGAATTCTTAAGGTGGAAGAGAGGCTACAGGTAACTGAATTAAAAATGTTTGTCTCACAGATGAAAATATCCAGAACAGGAGAACTAATGGACTCACTCAGAATAACACCATTGGCTCACGGTATGTGTGTTCATTTAGCAGTTCTTTAGGACTCTATTTCACCTTTTCACCATCCTGACTCCTTTTCACCACAAATGCCTTTCTTATAAATTGTAAAATGTGTGCAAACATCCTTGCTGATAAACAGGTAGAGCTCATGCAATGTATATTAAGTATAAGCACCACACACAAAAGATTAAAATTTACTGTCTCATGAACTGACCTCACCTAAGTTAAATATGTTAACTACAATAGCATTAAAGATTGAATAAAGGTAATCCCCCTTTCTTTATGATTTGTAGGACTGATTTGGATGGTGTATATTCATTTAAAAAGAGGTGTCGAAGAAAGTTTGAACTACTACCTTCTTCCTAAGCTATATGTAAAATTATGACTTTGTCCTAGTGTGAACCTCATCTACATGCATAGTTTTCCTCAAAGTCGTCTTTTATATTTATCACCATGGAAGAATGCTTGCTGCTCTGGATGTATGCCTGACCACCATGAAAATGGCAGATGCATTTCCAGAAGTTGCATCTTGAATGTTTTTGTCTTTGTATTTTCTTATTGCCATTCCTGTTATTATATTAGAATAGCAATAGCCACTTGCAAAGCAACAAAGTCCTGATTCAGAAGTGAAATTCTGCAAAGCTCTTCGAACAGTTCACATGGCTTAAAAAAAATTAAACCAGATCAATGGAGTGGAGGTGTTACTCCTTCACTCCCTATGGTTTCTGAAAAGCCATTAGCAACACATGTCTCCTTCGAAGCATTTATGCTAACATTATTTTCTTTGGTTTGTTTCCCAGTCCTGCTGCCTTCCTTATAAATAACACTTGCAAATAGGAACTTAACTGCACATAATGGGGATAAAAGTTGTGTGTGTGTGTTTTTTTTTTTCCTCCAGTATTATAGTGTCCAGATGGTTGAGGGGATGTCCAGCAATTGCATCCTCAACCAGTGGGACACAGAGAAAAAAAAGTAGTGTCAGGATTGACTCTCATCTGAGCGTTATCTCCTAAAGGTAAACATTTTTAAAGCATCTAATGGTGTTTCTGTGAATACCTTTTTAAAAGCTGGATTTGAAACTACGTGTATATATTAATACATACATATGTGTCACTAAAACAGTGATGGTGACTCAGTTTTTTATTTGTGTACTCTCCTCCACCCACATACTACTTAATTATCCATCTATCCATACGTGTATGCTCAGTCATGTCCAACTCTTTGTGATCCCATAGACTGTAGCCCACCAGGCTTTTCTTGTCCATGGAATTTTCCAGGAAAGAATCCTGGTGGTGGTGGTTTACTTGCTAAGTCATGTCCAGCTCTTGCGACCCCATGGTCTGTAGCCCCCATGTCCATGGGATTCTCCAGGCAAGAACACTGGAATGGGTTGTCATTTCCTTCTCCAGAGAATACTGGAGTGGGGGCCATTTCCTACTCCAGGGGGTCTTCCCTACCCAGGGATCAAACCCACATCTCTTGCATCCCCTGCACTGGCAGGTGTATTCTTTACCAGCGTGCCACCTGGGAATCCCTAATCTACCTGTAATTTGTTAATAGACTAGCCTGACTTTTCACCATTTATTATTGTTTCTTGTCTCTAGGAATTAGAGGACATTTATTAAAATCATTACCAGTAGGGAAAAACTGGTCATATGTCATGCCAGGATCCAAGACTTGAAATGAGATTCGACATAACTCATAAGCCACATTTCATGTTAATCAATTAGCATTTTGAAGAACTAGTCTTCTCCAATGGGATCTGTTAATGCAGCTATTCTGGGGGAATGAATAGAAACAAAATGCTTCCAGGAAGCCTGGTTGGGTGGACAGTCATGCAATAACTCTATATTTCAAGGACAATTTTAGGACATTGGCACCAGAAGATGTATATGCTCTGCAAAAGACCAGGAATACCCAAATAAGAGGGGGGAAAACACTGTAGACCAATTTTGTTCAAATGAATGACTTTGTCATTCTTGGCATAGTGTCATTGAAATGATGATGCTATTAGAATAGTCATGTTGGGATGTACCAGATATTTCCTGAGACCAGCTATCTTTGAAGGTTACAGAGTTGCTTCTCTCAAAAGAGGTAAACAAGAATAGATGACAAAGAATTATTTTATGGTGAATTATGTTGACTTCAGTCACATCAGCCTCTATTTTAACCACTGTAATTTTTCTACTCAAAATAAGAAAACTGACATGGTAGTAATGCCGTTATCAGGTAAGGGGAAAAAATCAATGAAAGAAGAGTAAGAATGAGAGTAAAAGAGAAAAGGAACAAAAAAGATAAAAAATATTTCTTCTATTCAACTATATTTTAATTAATTTGAAGAAATCTCACCAGTAAAATGATACAACAAATTATGTAAACAATATTCAAAATATACCTTCTAGGCATAGAAGGTATCTCCTTTAATCCTAGCAATAACCTCAATTATTTCTCCAGTTTTCAGTGTTGTGAGAGTGTTAGTAGCTCAGTAGTGTCTGACTCTTTGTGACCCTATGGACTGTAACCCTCTAGGCTCCTCTGTCCATGGGATTCTCTCCAGGCAAGAATACTGGAGTGGGTTAACATTCCCTTCTCCAGGGGATCATCTCAACCCAGGGATCAAACTTGGATCTCCTGCATTGCAGGCAGATTCTTTCTTGTCTAAGTCACCAAGGAAGCTAGGAAATGAGTAAAATGACTCGGTCACAGTCTCTTTGTTAATGAAGAGAAAGAAAAAATAAGTGGTTGATCTTATTCATTTGTGTTTCATAAAACTATATCCCATATTCTTTAAAAAAAAATCACAAAATGTGTTTCCTTCTAATACTAACATTTATACACATCAGGTAAGGCACTCAGGTTTAGTGTGAATCAAACAATTAAAAGAGTCACACAAAAATCAGAGGCCAAGAAAGGCCATTTAGAAAGCCAGGTCATTTTAGTATCCCGTTGTACATCCAGGTGTATTACCCAGATGGCACAGGTATAAAACCTATGAAATGGGAAAAATGAGATTGTCAGTGTGCTTATGACTGTTCCACATCTATAATACATTTATCCCAAGAGGCAGTTGTACAGCTGTTAACATATATAGGCTTGTATTTTCACTTGTACTTGCAAAGATATTTAAGATTTATGATGATGGGTATCTTTCTTTTTATAAAGACTGCAAAATAAAGAAATTTACCAAGAATACAATCAGGTGATGAGACATATTCACTAAAGATTATTGCAACGAACACGTACGTAGTATAGTAAGACCTCTCAGTCCTGTCAGCTACAGAGGAATTAAAAATAACACTCTTGTTTCTTAGTTGGTTTATTCTATTATCATGTTATCTTTCGATAATTGTGCTAAAAAAGAAATAGAAGGCATTGTAAAATTGCAATTTGGTTTGCTGAAGACATTTTAAAATTTACCTAATTTGAAATCACTTTTGAACTCCAAAAATTTTTCATCTTGAAAATACAAAACATTTTTGTATAGTTGTTTTAATATAGCTGTTGTGCAATTGTAGCTAAAAAAAATAATTATATGTTTGTCTGGTTCTAAAAAGGTGTATGTTGAAACTGGCCCTTAAATGACACCCAGTCTTTAAAAAGTATTGGGGAGTTGTGTTAGTTTGTATTCCTATTGTAACAAATAACCACAAACTTTGTGCTTTGAAGTAACAAAGATTTATTATTTTAAGGCTTATGGAGGTCAGAAGTCCAAAATCCGTCTCACTGGTTAAAACAAAGCTATCAGCAGGCTCTTTCTTCTGGAGACTCTAAAGAAGAATCTTTTTGCTTCTCTTTTCCAGTTTTTAGAGGCCTCCCACATTCCCTGTCTCCTTCCTCTTTCTCCATTTCCAAAGCCAGTGAAAACGAAAGCTAAAGTCGCTCAGTTGTGTCCAACTCTTTGGGACCCCATGGACTATATAGTCTACGGAATTCTCCAGGCCAGAATACTGGAGTGGGTAGCGTTTCCCTTCTCCAGGGGATCTTCCCAACCCAAGGATGGAACCCAGGCTTGCCTCATGGAAAGCAGATTCTTTACCAGTTGAGCCACAAGGTAAGCCCAAGAATACTGGAGTGGGTAGGTTATCACTTCTCCAGAGGATCGTCCGGACCCAGAAATGGAACCGGGGTGTCTTGCATTGCAGGCAGATTCCTTACCAACTGAACTGTCAGGGAAGCCCAGTAACACCTTCAAATCTTTTTCTGACTCTGCTGCCTCCCTTTCCATTAGCTCATCCAGGAGACTCTCCCCATCTCAAGACCTTTATCTTAATCACATGTGAAAAGTCTCTTTTTCAGTGTCAGGTAATATGTACACAGATTTGGGGGTTCCGGATGTGGACATCTTTGGAGGACTTTTTTTTCTGCTTACTGTAGGGGATGAATACATTTTGCTTCTTTGTGAAAAGTTGATTTCTCAAAACTACCACCTTCATCCCCATCTGAAAATTTTAAAAACTTGTAAAATGTCTTCAATCTCAAGATCACAAGTTCAGTATGAACTTACAAAGTCCATTCAATGATTAGTAGATTCAAAATGGTCCAGAAAAAGCTTGTTCGAATGGAAAACAATTATACAAGAAAGAGAATTGTGTGTTCATATTTTTAAAATGTCACACTAACCGTTTACCACCATCACAATTGCAAAGTCTGCATTCAGCAAGTGCAACAACAGAAGAATATTTGAAGAAATTCTTTCTCTGATTTTTTACTTAGCAGCTCCAGTGATTATCAAGAAATAAATCAACCGACAGCAGTCATAGACAGCTATTTAAATCTGAGGTTTTAACATCTTAATTGGTGCATTAAAAGTTAAAGAGCCAAAATCACGTTAGATACATAAAGTTGCTTGTGTGCATAAACTATAGCACAATATTCCATGCTTAAGGAAGCATCACATTGCTTTCTGCATTAAATTAACACATCCTGAAACATTTATTTGGAAAAATGAGGAAAACTGAAATAAAAATCTTAGATATATGTTGCAGTACAAAGCAGTTATCCAATTGTCTACGGCAAGTCAAAAACACATGCATTCGGTAAATTTTGAACAGCATATTTATTTTTAAGTTTTGTAAGTATACTTTGAAATTTTCCTTTGTATTTCCAGATCTAGTTGCAGTTGTTTAAATTCATCACACAATAAACTTTAATATATTTTTCTTTAAAAAAATTTAAAGAAAATTTTAAAAGTGAGTTTTTTCTTCTCTGGTTTAAATAAATTATAAAATGCAAGTGAATATACTATGTTATATTAAAATTTTTTGAACCAAATATTTACTTTTCCAAAGGATATGGTAAGTATTGGAATCATGTCATGTTTTAGAATTTATTAAAACTTTGAGATAATTATAAGAAACTCATCTAACATAGTATGCTTCAATTTTCCTTTAATTTCTTAAAAGTCACAATGGTTGGAGTTGAGTGGGTGGGGCAATTAATCTGAGTTTTCTGTGCCATGAAATGAGCTGTTAAGAAAGACAGTCTGATCATCCCTTGGATACACAATGTTTTAAATAATATAATCCCTAAATTCTAAAATCTTATAAAATCTATTAAGACATTATTCCCTTTAGACCAGTATCAGTGAGTTTCACCAATTCATAGTTTTACTGACTAACTAATCAGTAATATTCTTATTAATAGCTAATAAACTCTCTTTCTGGGGCTTCTCTGGTGGCTCAGAGGGTGAATAATCCACCTGTCTATGCAGGAGATTTGGGTTTGATTCCTGTGTTGGGAAAATCCCCTGGAGAAGGGAAAGGCTACCCACTTCAGTATTCTTGCCTGAAAAATCTCATGGACAGAGGAGCCTGGTGGGCTATAGTCTGTGTGGTCGCAAAGAGTCGGACACAGCAGAACAACTAACACACAAACACACACACACACACAGACACACACACACAACACACACACTCTTTCTATATTTCCATATTATTTTCTAATATCAAAGAAATCTAATTTGTATAACAAAAGCATTATTTTAAACATTGTTTCAGTGTGCTAATAACTGAAATCTTGAAAGTTATCAGAACTGCACATTTTATAAAATTTTAAAAAAAGATTATTTAATTATATTTTCCAAAAAAAATTTAATATAGTTTTAGGCACCTCCTTAGGTGTGAATTTTGATTTAATAATGGAACAAGCACTTCTTTCCCATTGAACACATTTTTAATAGAGGTAATTATTCATTTTACAAAAACTCTTTTTACATTCAACTTTCCCCATGAACTGAAGATGTTTAAAAGTGGAATATTCCCATGCCAACTACTCAATTAAAAATGTGTGGGTTATCTATTTTTGGGATAATTCATGTCAATTTAAAAATCCTGGGTTAATTAAATTTGACCCCATATCCCAGCATGTTATTGGATATTTATTTAAGAAATGCAAATAAGTTTAAATCTAAGTCTTAATGTTAGCCACTGCTTATGTAATTAAAACATAGAATCAACTAGGGGGGAAATAGGAATGCATTTTTCAGTATACACACAGACACACACAGACACAAGCAATCTTTGTGATGATCCACCATGTGTCTTCCTACTGGGGTGGATAATTTAAAGCTGATTAAATGGAGTTATCATTTTTATCTTAATTTAAGTAAGCAGCTTTTTAGATTTTTTTGAAAACATCTCTTCAGCCACAAGGGCTCGTTAGGGGAAAGCAGAGAGGAGGATGGAAGGATTGGGAGTTTGGGATCAACAGATACAAACTATTATATATAGAATGGATAACAACAAGATATTACTGTACATCCGTACAGGGAATTATATTCAATATCCTGTGATAAGCCATGATCTAAAACAATATATATATGTATAACACTGAACCACTTTGCTATAAAGCAGAAATTAACACAATATTGTAAATCAACTGTACTTCAATAAAAATTTTAAAAAGTGCTCATTAGTTTTTTTATGCTACTATTAAAGACTGTATTTTTATTACAAAATATCAGCTTTTTTTTCTCAGTGTTTCACAGTTCCTAGAATATAATCTCCAGTCATCTAGAGACCATATTTGTGTTCAGGAAAGTCAGAGAGCAGAACTGATTATTGGGTGAAAACTTGTAACCACGCTGCAAACATTTCTGACTTTCCAATGTAATAGTTAAATGTTTTATGAAATCATGCATTGGTTTATAAAATGATTTAAAGCCATTACTTACCAATAGATTTTATTCCATTTTAAAATATTAACTTGAATGTATCCAATAGCACATTTTAGTTTCACATTTTCACCTGTCCAGTGGATTTATGATAGTGCTATTCATATTTTAATCATACACAGGCTATTTTTTCAAATAAAACTTTTTAGCAACATTGTTTAATTTTTAAACATACCCATTCCTGGAAGTACACAATTTAAAATACTGTGTGTATAGATACATACATGTATTTAAAATAATGCTGTTACTAAATTCAGAATAGCCATTGAATATTGCAACACATTGACTACCACCTTCTTGCTAAGTATGTGATATGAACCATGACATTACAATCTTAAAACTGTAACAAGAATGAGTTATGTTTGTACTATTTCCCATTCTCATTATATTCTTTGTCACACAATGAATTAATGTTGTGCCATTTTCTATTCTCATTACAATCTTTTCCTTATGAATGGGGTATCAGAATTTTAATGTCTTTTGTAATCTGTGAAATATAGTGTATGTTTTGTTATACTACTATGACCTTGCTAATATTTTGCATTTTGATTGGTTAGTCCAAGCGGTAATATATAAAGTAAGGTTAGAGTGATTAGCCAATGAAATAATTCCTAGTGTTTTTGACTGTTTTAACAAATGATTTAAAATATTAATTTTTACATGCTTAAAAATGATCACCTTGGGACAACAGTCAAGTTTATTTGTGTTTAGTATATATAGAGAGACTTNCAGTCATGTCCGACCCTCAGCGACCCCATGGACTGCAACCTACCAGGCTCCTCCGTCCATGGGATTTTCAGGCAAGAGTACTGGAGTGGCTTGCCATTGGCTTCTCCGAAGAAATCATAAAGAGCTTCAAAATATCACAAGTTTCTCAAAAAAGACTATGTTTCTCTCCAGGCAGGTGGCAGTGGTAGTGACGCTTATGCTGTGCTTTGTCACTCAGCAGTGTCTGACTCTATGTGACCCTTTAGCCTGTCAAGCTCCTCTGTCCATGGGATTTTTCAGGCAAGAATACTGGAGTGGGCTGCCATTTCCTCTTCCAGGGCATCTTGGAATGACCCCAGGACTGAACGTGCATCTCCTGTGTCTCCTAGAATAACAGTGGATTCTTTACCCACTGAGCCATCAGGTGGTTCTTGTATAATATTTCAACAGTTTCAGTATTCTTTCTACTAATCAGCTAAATGGTAAGGGAAGGGAGAGGAGTCTAGAGCAAGAAGAAATTAATTACTGAGAATCCTGAAAGTTATATTTTATGTGTACATTGTAGTTGAGGTGGGAACACTCCCACTGGTTGAGAGATAAATGCATCCCTCCACACTAGCACACCACCAGACATGGCCAAGAGAGGCAAGGAACTGGAATTTTCAAACATGGGGCTTTGTTAACAAACCAAGCAACCTTATTTTTGCCATATTAATAAAAAGAACTGGAAATGTTACATAGATTCCCAGATTTACACTACTGAAACTCCTCAGGTCAGGCAACATCACTGCACCTGAACTTGTTGGATGAAATTAGGAATATCTGAACAAAAAAGCCACCAAGTATTGTAATCTAACCATTGTATGGATTCACGAGATGGGAACTCAACTTGTAAAATTGCAGGGGATGTAGTCACCATCTCTTTTCCTAGTGACTCTGATAGCAATTGCCCAGCTGACCTTGGGAGTGGTGGCCTGCTCTCTTCTTGGCTCATCTTTCCAAGTGCAAAATTCCTTGCAGCATGAGTAAGAGGAAGGGGAACTGCTACCTTATATCCCATATTTAGGACTTGGTGATAAAAGATGCATAATTCTATGTCAGTTAGTTTTCAATATTAGGAATGTTCTGTCTTTAAAATATCGGTTTCTTTTTCTTTATAAGATAATAACTTTGACAATCAAATTTTTAGTGTTTATTTAACAAACGTTGAGTGAAGTATGGTCATAGCCTTTTAGAGACTTAAAACTTGAGGTAGAGGTGGATATTTTTGGTATATGTGCATTTGGAGTGAATATAGAGCCTGAAGTGCTGTTGAAAAAAATTACTGAGCTTTAACAAACTTAACACATGACTTCACTGCAGTTGTACATCCAACGAAAACAAATATAGTTCCTAATTAATTCACCTTAGAATAGCAACTATTTGTTCAAAATAAGCAGTTTAGGGAAAATTATAGATAATGGCTTCTAGACGTTTTAGTGTGTGGCTTTGTTATAATTTCAACCTTTATAAAGTTACTTTATTTTTTTTAATGTTTTTCCAGGTTCTGTACTAGGAATTTTTCTACAGTCATGCTCTTATTGTCTTATTTTGGTGTTATTCAGTGATTGTATTTAATGTCTTATCTCAGAAAAAATAATCTAATTAAAACATTATTTTTTAACTCTTTGTTCATATGCTTTCTACTGTATATTTCTTACACCCAGATATTTTTGGAGAAACTTTGAAATTAATTTCCCTGCCATTTTCCTTCTTGGCCACTTTCATATTTAATTGTATCCACAATTCCCTCTTAAATTAAATGTAACACTTTATGTAATTTCTGACAATATTTAGTCAGCCCTGTTATCTTTAATTTTTCACTTAGTCAATATATCATATATCAAATAATGTCCACTGGGCTTCCCAGGTGGTGCTAGTAGTAAAGAACCTGTCTGCCAATGCAGGAAACAAAGAGACACAGGTTCAGTCCCTGCGTTGACAAGATCCCCTGGAGGAGGGCATGGCAACCCACTCCAATATTCTTGCCTGGAGAATGCCCATTATTGGAGGAGCCTGGGGGGCTACAGTTCATAGCGTTGTAAAGTCGGATACCACTGAAGTGACTTAGCATGCACACACACACACAGATGTTTACCACCAGGAAATGCAAAAATGTATAAGACATTTCCCCCTTAAATGAGGGATCATTCACACACATACATGCAAGAACTATCAATGCAAAGAATTATAGCATAAGCATCCGTTGAGTGAGAGGATTGGACAAAATTATCTCTAATATTTTTTAAGCTCTATAATCCTGAAATTGTATCACTAAGTTCATGAACATGACATGCTCCAGCTATTCTCAGTGGAGAGTGATCTTCTGGACAATATTCACCTAGCTATCTCCCCACTCAGGTTAGAAACTCATATTCTGGGTTGGATTACAGAGAGTATTTGGGCTAATACTTTAAGCTTCAGTTCTCTATTTTAACCTGGAAGTTGTTTAACATTCAGGTGAATACAGAACAATGCAGATGACAAATTAGGCAGAAGAGATGTTTTGAATAAATGTTGCAGTATGAATGCATGAGAATAATGGTGAGGTTGTAACCAGTGGCTGAACCTGCATCTCCTGAGTCTCCTGCATTGTTACATGGATTCTTTACCACTTGAGCCACCTGGTAGTTTTAGCCAGTAGTCAGGGATCACTGAAGTCCAGGGTGAATGTTGGAAAAGCAGTGAAAATAAAGCTAAATGGGAGATGGTGCCAAATTACAAACAGCTGTGAATACAGGGTAAGGAGTTTGGACTGTATCTTGTAAATCGACATCTCTGAGATTTGGGGGCATGCATTTTGAATTGGGCAGTCTGATATTTTTAAATATTTGCTCAAGGATAGAAACTGAGAAAAGTATCAGACATTTTGATAAAAGGGAAGATCTGTCAGGATCCCACAAGGATCAAGGGAAGAATTAGAAGTTTGCAGGCTGCCTGTGGTATTTCAGTCTGTGTGGTTTCTAGCCAACTCCCCCAAATGAATGGGATGTGGCAGAGAAGAGGGACATGCTGAAAGCTTCTAATCATTCATATTCTCTTTAATCTGGGGCATGTGAAATGCAAGTAAGTGACTGGCATGGCAGCCCTCCCTGTGCATTTCAAATGTATGAGTCAACAACAGTGGAGAGGAGGAAGCCCACAAAGAATGTGGTAATGTGGTTTTATGATCCATCTGGCAAAGGTCTGTGATCAGCCTGCTGGAAAACCCACCTCTCGGCAATGTGGCACCTTTGGAGGTTTTTGAACAAGGAATGGGCATGATCAAAGTGGTTTAATCTGACTTTTAAAGATTGAAATATTGAAATTGCAGAAACTAGTTGAGGAGTTATTTCAAGAATTGAAACACGATGTGTTAAAGGTCTGGACAAGGGGAAAAATCAGTCTAGAGAGGAAGGAGCTGATATAGACAACTTTAGAGAGGCAATTGATATGACTTGACTAATTAGAGGCATCACTGTTCAACACACGTGGCTTTTCCTTTGAACAAAACAGACCTAGTGGGTTTCAATCTTAGGTCCAGTGTGACCCAGGGACATGGCTGTAAGAAAGTCATTTCTATCTTCTTGATCTTCACTTTCCTCATTTGTCAAAAAGCAATAATAATATCTCACCTGCAATAGTGTATGAATTAGAGACGATATACAACTTTGTATTTAGAAAAGAGATGGCAGTGATCATCATTTTTCATTAGTGCTGTATATGAGGGAAAAATGGGAAGAGATAGGGAAATGAGAGAGGAATGATATCTTTCACCTTAGGAACAGAGAGAATTGTGGTGCTACTGACAGAAATCTTAGGCCAAAATGTTGAGTTCACTGAAACATATTACATTAAATGATAATTTTCTTAATTTGCCTTTATTCAATAGCTAGCATAACGATGCATAGCTGAACAGTATATTCAGAATATGAATCAGATTTCTCCAGAATAAAACAGGAAAAATAAACAGAATGGATGTTGGTGTCCTGAAGCAGCTGACAAGACTAAATGATTGAGAGGACTTCTCATTTCAGTGGAATGTCCACTAGTTTACTCTGTATTTTTCCCATATACTGAATGCTTAATGTGGGTTTAGCTGAACATACAATGGGTTTTTAAATTGTACTTCATCAAGTGACCTGTAGGAGTTATCACTGAAATGCAAGTACTTTAGGAGCAGATTGTTGGGTGGGTCCATGTTAAAAAATAGATGTCAGAAAGCAGTTGTTATGACTATTGAGTCTAAAAATGAAAGGTTATAGAAAATCATGTCTAAATAAGAAAGTGGGTAGAAGTCTAGATGTACCCATCTTAATTCGGGTATCAAATAGTTTTCTGAAGGTAATTTAATCCATGATATAGTTTATGATTTTGCATACAGCTACCTAGGAAAAAAAATAACAGTTTTAAAGAAAGCAGTTGTGTATGACTTGGGTCTTTTTATCTTGAGGACTAATGGGAATTTCTCCATCACTTTTTAAAAGACATTCTGTTGTGTGTAGTGAATTTTGTTAAAAGAGCAAGTTCTGAAAAGCTCTGACAGCCTCTGCAGCAAAAGATCCAAGATTGTCAGCCACTGAAGCAAAGACTTGAATCTGCTTTGACACTCTAGAATAGGCTTCTGGCAATGTTATGTCTTCCTTTTAGATGTTTGGATAGATCACACAGCTTAGAAATTTCATCACACATTATGCCTAAGTCATAAACAAATTCTGCTGAGGTAAGGGTATTCCTTAGTCCACAGTGCCTTCTTCGGTATTTGGAAACTATAGATGTGTCACTTGAAAACATCAGTAAACATTTCTTCAGGGCTTGGATATCCATTCAAAATGGCCTTTATAGATCTTTTGATCTCAGTTATCTGAAAGAACTCAGTACTATTAATTTTAGGTAATCTTTTTTTTTAACCAGTAAAATAGAAACATAGGACTTCCCTCGTGGCTCAATGGTAAAGAATCTGCCTGTGGTACAGGAGAAGCAGTTTTGATCTCTGGGTCGGGAAGATTCCCCTGGAGTAGGAAATGGCAACCCACTCCAGTATTCTTGACTGGAAAATTTCATGGTCAGAGGAACCTGGTGGTCTACAGTCCTTGGGGTCACAGGAGTCCAACAAGACTTAGTGACTAAACAACAACAAAATAGTGATGTAACCTGTTTGTGAAAAAGAAGTGTCTGTTTTTCACATTAAAAAAAAAAAAAGCGAAAGTTTAAATCTTATGGAGTTTAGTTAGGCTATGTGTTAACTAAGTGGCCTCCTCTCCCAATATGTCCACATCTGTNTGACTAAACAACAACAAAATAGTGATGTAACCTGTTTGTGAAAAAGAAGTGTCTGTTTTTCACATTAAAAAAAAAAAAAGCGAAAGTTTAAATCTTATGGAGTTTAGTTAGGCTATGTGTTAACTAAGTGGCCTCCTCTCCCAATATGTCCACATCTGTGTTTTTATTCCTGGAACCTGTGAATATATTAGGTTCTAGTTGGACTGCAAGGAGATCCAACCAGTCCATTCTAAAGGAGATCAGTCCTGGGTGTTCTTTAGAAGGAATGATGTTAAAGTTGAAACTCGAGTACTTTGGCCAACTCATGGGAAAAGTTGACTCACTGGAAAAGACTCTGATGCTGGGAGGGATAGGGGCAGGAGGAGAAGGGGACAACAGAGGATAAGATGGTTGGATGGCATCACTGACTTGATGGACATGAGTTTGAGTGAGCTCCAGGAGTTAGTGATGGACAGGGAGGCCTGGCGTGCTGCGATTCATGGGGTCCAAAGAATAGGATGCGACTGAGCGACTGAACTGACTGAACTGATGGCAAAGAAAAATTAGGAAGAATTAAGTTACTAAACAGGATGAAGGTGGCTAATCAGTTGGTTTTAAAATAGATTATTCTGCTTTATCCAGGTAGGCTGAACCCAGGTCTCCCACATTGTAGGCAGATTCTTTACCAGCTGAGCTACCAGGGGAGCCTCCTAATTAAATACAGGTGGCACTAAATGTCTAATAGAGAAACAAAAGAGTTGATGCCACAGTGTTATCATGTGTAGAAGATTCAATTGGCCATTGGTAGCTTTAAAAATATAAGGGAGCCATTAGCCAAAATAAGCAGGCAGTTTCTAGAAGCTGGACAAAACAAGAAGTCGGAGTCTTCCTTAAGCTCCAGGAAGGATCACAACTCTGCCAACATCTTGATTTTTAGCCCAATGGGACACATTTTGTACTCCAGAACTGTAAGATTATATGTGTCATTTTTAATCCACTAAGTTTGTGTTATTTTGTTAGAGCAGTGATCAGAAACTGATTTATAACATGTCTGGATAATAAGGAAATTTCTGAATTTTTCTCAAATTTTAATTATGTAGAAACAAAGTTAATACATCCTATAAAATTAAAATAATTAATTTTAGCTTCATAGAAACTTCATCTTTAAACAGTAATTTAAGCATTTATATTATGTATATATAAACATTCTTCAACTTTTCTGTTTCACGAATCTATGTCTTATTTTCAAAATCTGTCTCAAGACCTGTCTTTTATAGAAAAGATATTTTTAGTTAAGTTCTATTAAATCTTATCTCTATTCTTTCTCCCCCAATTTTTTTTAGTAATTGAAGGTAATTCAAAATGATTAGTAATTATCATATAATTGAGTTTTGGTTTCAGAATGCATTTCAACAACTATATTGAATATATTGCTGAAGTTAAATAGAAAAATAACATACTAAACTACCTAACTCTTACTGCTTTTTGATAGCTTCTATTACATGTAGGTTATCAATAGCATCCTGGGAGTTATAGAAAAGTGGTCTTTCCCTTCACTATTTTATACCTGACCATTCAGGAATATTGGGAAAAAATTAGAAAAAATGAGATACCATATAATTGTATCCTTCAAAATATCAGCATAAAATGTTTTAGATTGGCCATCCTCAAACATGTCTTGGAATTCTAATCAAGGAAACCAGAGAATCCTCTAAATTTGAAATGATTTTTACCTTAAATTATGCTACATTGTTATGAGATCAGAAGTTATTTCCTTTAAATAATCTTTTTGCAATGAAAAACTTCAAACATATACACAAGTAAACAAAATAGTACAATAAACCCATGTGTATTCATCACCAAGATGTAACAAGAATTAACTCATGGCCAAGCTTGCTTCATCTATCTCTCACTTATTTTTCTTCTCACCACATACCTAATTTAAGCAAATACCATGTTCATACTGGGGTGGCCAAAAGTTCCTTAGGTTTCCAAATACAAATGAAAGACACATTTCTCATGTTCACCGAGAGCTTTATTGAACAATGTATTCACCATTTTGTTCCACTACCTTCTGCCATTTTTCTGGCAACTTCATAATTCCATGTTTCCAAAATTTTTTATCTTTTTGAGCAAAGAACTGTTGTAGGTACATTTTACCAGGGAATTGAATACATTTCCATTAAGACAGTTTTGTAAAGACAAAGACATGGAAATCTGAAGGTGCAATATCTGATTAATATGGAGGATGAATCAGAATTTCCTGCCAAGCTGTAATAGTTTTTGTCTGGGTGCCAAAGAAATCTGTGGTCTTGTGTTATCATGATTTAAGATTTGTGCATTTTCTATTGACTAATTTCAGACCCTTTCCACCAAGTGCTGCTTGCAGTTGGTCTAATTGGGAGCAGTACTTGTTAGAATTAATTGTTTGGTTTTTCAGAAGTAGCTCATAATAAAGGACTCCCTTCCGATACCATTGTATACTCAACATCACTTTCTTTGGATGGAGACCGGCCTTTGGAGTGGTTGGTGGTAGTTCATTTCACTTTCCCCATGATCTCTTCTGTTCCACTTTTCATCTTCCATCACAACTTACTTTTAAAATGGAATGTTTTCCTTACTTTTCAGTAGAGAATTGCATGGGAAATGTGGTCAAGAAGGCTTTTATCGCTTAACTTATGTGAAACCCAAACATCAAAGAGATGAGTGTAAACAGCTGGTGCAAATAATTGTCAAAATGCTTAATTTGGATATTTGGAGTATGTCAGCTATCTTCTGAGTGGTTAACACAGATTGTTCTCAATTAATATCTTGATTTCATCACTATCAACTTCAACTGGTTTACCTGACTGAGTGTGCATATCATCTAGTGAGAAATGCCCAGCATGAAACTTGGCAAATCACTTTTGACATATTCTGTCAGTTGTTGTACCTTTTTCATACACTGTACAAATCTTGTTTTAGTTCCATTTTTACCTTTCTTGAAATGATAAAGCACAAACACTGAAAATGTTTCTTTCTTCCATCTTCAATATTAAAATGGCTACACAAACATTCACCAATTTCCATGTTTTTTTTTTTAAATGCATGATGATATGACAGCATCTAACAAAATTGTTTTGAATGAAGCAAAAGATAACTAAGCGCTATTAGAACCATCCTATGGAATAAAAAAGGACAAAACCTTAGCCAACCAGAATCCAAATGAAGTCCATGCATTATGGATGATTGACATGTACCATAAGTGTCTTTTAATCTATGGATTGCCATCCATGTCTTTCCTTTGTCTTGTAATTTATTTATTGAAGAAGCCTTGTCCTGTATCCTGTAGAGTATCCTCTCTTGAGTTTACAGATGGCATCTTAATGGTATCCTTTGATGTGTTCCTCTGTCCTCTGTCTTTATATACTGATAATTGGATTTAGCGGCCTTATTTAGTTCAGGATGCTACCTGACCGCCTCTCTTTTTGTGACATCAACAGAATATATATATATATATATATATATTTTTACTTTTGCTTGTAAATGAGCAGCCCCTCCCTTCCATGATAATGGAAAATAATACCTTAAGGGAGAAAGAGCTTACTTTTAAAAAGAGCAAATAGCTTATAAAAAGGGAGGTGAAAGATGATAATTTAAATAATAATTAAAAAATAAAAATATAGGATCATTTTTAGTTGAGAAGACATTATCTCCCCAGATGGCGCTAGTGGTAAAGAACCTGCCTAAGTAGACACATAAGAGATGTGGGTTCAACCCCTGGTTCAGTAAGAACTCCTGGAGGAGGAAATGGCAGACTACTTGGTATTCTTGCCTGGAGAATCCCGTGGACAGAGGAGCCTGGTGGGCTACAGTCCACAGAGTTGCACAGAGTCGTTACATGACTGAAGTGACTTAGTATGTGTACGCACGCATATCTCCACCCAAGCTGAAGTTGAAAGACTAGAGAGATCATATATTAAAGAAGACTGGGTGGAGCACAGTAGGCATTGCCATAAATAACAGCACAGCAATCAGTATTTATTGTTCACTATACACCAGGCCCTATTCTAGGTCCTTTATCAATATCATCTTATTAAATACTTGGAACAAGTTTTCTTTACACATAAAGAAACAGAGAAACTAAATAATTTGCCAGTTATTTGGAGAGCCAGAGCCAGGATTCCAACTCAGAAAAGTGTGATTCCAAATTTCTTTTAACCTCTTTGCAAAATTGTCCTCTACAACATGCCCCTAAAAGGAAGACTTACATCTATAGCTAATTAGAGACTGCGTTGGTTTTATTTTGTTCTAATGGATATTAGGTTTATACCTTGGTTTCATTGCCTTTGTTTAAACTATGCTGCTAAGTCACTTCAGTCGTGTTCGACTCTGTGCGACCCCATAGATGGCAGCCCACGAGGCTCCCCCATCCCTGGTATTCTCCAAGCAAGAACACTGGAGTGGGTTGCTGCAGGGGGCGCTCCGTACAAAGACAGAGGCAGTGGAACTTCCCTCAGCAAAGCTGAGGGGTCCCGAGGAAAGGTGAGACTGCTGTCCGCCAACCCAGCCCCACAGTGAGCGAGAGACAATCCGACGCGACAGGGGTTCTGTCTGAGCAGTTCCGCTTTATTGTTGCAAGCTCCCAGCTTATATAGACAAGTAGAGGGGTTTTAGGAGGGACTTTCCATAGTTGCACCAATCATGTTAAAGGTCAGATCGTCAGGTGGCTTCATTACAACCGGAGTCTATGGTGATCACGCGCTGTTTACGTGCCCGGAAATCAAGAGAGTCAATCAAAAACTTTGACAAACAACAAAGACCACACCCCCATCTCTTCTGCCAGGTGCCATCTTAGTTTCCGACCACAAAGCTAGCCCCTTTCTTTTTAAGGTTTCCCATTTAGGGCCCCACAGGTTGCCATTTCCTTCTCCAATCCAAGTATTCATTAAAATTCTTATCAATATTCTAGCAGAGTTTGAATTGCTAAACTTACTATCTGATTAACTATGACAATTTTAACATATAAGAATCAAACTCTAACATTCTAACAGGGAAATCATACAAGAACAGGGTGAAAGAAAGGCAGGGGGAAAAAATGTCCATAGCTGGAAGAAAGCAGCAAAGGCGTTATATTCACAAATTTCTGATGTAGATTTATAGAATTTAAGAGAATACCAAAAGAATGAGAAGCTACATTTATAACTGAGAAAAATTCTTTAGATATGATGAATTCTAAATCTCCATTCTCCTTAGGTGCTATTCTTAGAGTTGCCAGAACTAATATGACTATAACAGTTTTCTAAGCCCTGTAAGATTCTAATCAATCTCTTAGTGTTAACCAACTTTGGAAGTCCTACTAAGTGAAATAAATATTCAGAGAAAATTGTCTAACATTTTGTGACCAACATAGTGAGACCCAGGGGGAATCGAATTTCAAGAAAATTGTCTGTGAATGACCCAAGTTAAGGAGGCAAATTTTCAGGGAGGGAACATGAGCAGTTCATCTTTAGTTTTCTGTCTTGAGCGAGACACAAAGTGGTAAATGAAAACCCATACAGTCAATCCCTTAAAACAGTCAACCTAAAGGCAAGTCCTTAAGCATCTGATTAGTACATGATAAGAACATCATTCTAGGATCTTAACTATTTATTGTTATGTGGTTTCTAAAGAAGTAAAAAGTTTCCTAAATAAAATTTACCAGAGATGGAAATGTAGGCTTATATAAAAGTACCTCTGTCTGCTCAGCTCTCTTTGCCTCATTTGCAATTATATAGCAAAAGATCGTTTAAAATAAAATGAGAAGCGATCTTGAGTGTCTGAAAACTCCACTACCATGAGTGGTTTGTGTTCAACTCCTCCTGCACTCCCAGGCACTGTGGTACTCAGTGCACAGAAGTACTCAGCTGAGTCACTCCAATGGGCTGAGAATTTCCTCAGGTTGAAGGAAAAATCACTGCTCTTAAAATCAGCCACAAAGCCTCTAATGCCTTGAGCCACGGTGGGGTCTTTGCCTGGGGTACTGGACGTACCAGAAGAGGTAGGGAGTTGCACCATAGGAACAGTTACACTTCAGCTCCAATGAGGTTCCTTCAGAGACCAAAACAGGGTCATCAGGCTGGGTCACTGACTGGCCTCTGGAATCTCTCAGGGCAAATATCATCCTCAGTATTGAGATGAGCGGCAGCAGCAAGGCTGAGCAGTGGAAACGCTGTGAAGTCTTTTCTGAATGATCTCCCCTGAGCAGACAGGAAAGTAGCGGGAGAAAGAAGTTGAAGTCTAGACAAGTTCCTTGCAAAGATAAGAACGCAAACGTTGCTGAGATGAGCCTGCAGCTTTCTGATGTTTGATGTCTGATTCCTCTCTCTTGCCTCTGCAAAGAACTCAGCAAGCTGCACGGAGGAGTTATTTTGTATGAATAGTACCTAAACATATATGTTTCTTTTTTCACAGCTCAAGAAGCATCTAGGGAGTCCCATTTTCTGGACTCTGTAGAGAGTAGAAAGCAAACTGTTTGCTTTCTCATGCATGCTCAGTTGCTGTTATATGACTTTATGGCCTGTAGCTTGCCAGGCTCCTCTGTCCATGGAATTTCCCAGGCAAAGATACTGGAGCAGGTTGCCATTTCCTTCTCCAGTAGATCTTCCCAGCTCAGGGATTGAACCCATGTCTCCTGCATTGCAGACAGATTCTTTACCACTGAGCTACCTAGGAAGCATCTAGAATGCTATCTCTTGATATTTGCTCTATTTCTTCTATATAATCTACACATTTTGGCTACTCAAGTAGTGGCAAATTGCATTTTCATTATTTTATCTTTTTAATTTTTTTTATCGTATAACTAGACACAAGAGGTGATGTATATTCACAAATGAGGTGCACAATTATAGGATTAGATCTCATAATTTTTATCTTCAAATTACAATGTAAATCAGTCCATGGATTGAGGAGATACTCTAAGACAAGAATTAGAAAAAAATGAAAGTAAACTTTGGATCTGGATTGGAAGTATATTCATGTTACTAGGATGTGTGCGCATGCATGCATATCCACACACACACACACACACACACACTTAAATGTTTAATTCTCCCTGGTCCTTGAGAGCACCATTGTATGGTAGAAAAACCACAGACTTTGAAATAAAATTGACTTGATTAGAAACTGTTTTCAGTCTCTTGCTCTAAGTGGACAATAACCTCTTTGAGCCTTATTTTCTCAACCATAAAATTGCTAACACACAAGTAACACACCAGCCTACTTGACTGATAGGCTTCCCAGGGGGTGCTATTGGTAAAGACCCTGCTTGCCAATGCAGAAGACATAAGAGATGTGGTTCAATCCCTGGGTCAGGAAGATTCCCCGAGGAGGGCATAGCAACTCACTCCAGTATTCTTGCCTGGGGAATCCCATGAACAGGGGCGCCTAGCAGATACAGCCCCTGAAGTTATCAAGAGTCGGACACGACTGAAACGATATACACACACTCAAATTTGATTGGTAGTGATAAAGACTCCTTAGCCAGATTTTAGTCAGGCTTTTCTGGATTCCCTTTTGGAACAAATCTCATCCTTTTAGGCTCTGTCCTTGGCTCCTTTAATATAGTTTTAGCCAGAATCTTTTGGATCAGTTTGGGAAAACCTCCCACTGTTGTTATCATCAAATTCCTCATTCCCTACCCTTAGGATCTTATCACTCTGGCCTGACTCCAGCAAGAACCCTATCAAGTTGTTTACCCAGAAACCTCCCACCTCTGATGTTTTCTCTTTTTAGAGTAGTTGCCATGTCCGAGTGCCTGTGAGGATAAAAGTGAAAGATAACACGAAGGAGGAAAATCCTATACATCTGATATGGCATGCATCACTTTTACTCAAAATCCCTTTGCAAGAATTTCACCACATGGTCACACAACTTCACCACAAGGTCATATTTAACTAAAAGGAGTCTAGAAAATAAAATCTATCCGGGAAGATATTTGATTGGAAAGAAAGGGAAATGAATTTTTTTGTGTTTATTAGTAGCTTCTGCCAGTTTTTCTCATTAGGATTATCATGATGGTTAAATAAGATTATCTATAAGATAATATAGTCAGTCGCTAAGTCATGTTAGCAAAGAGTCAGACACTACGTAGCCATTGACCAACAGAAATCTATAAGAAGTGCTTCTACAACGCTTAGCACTTTGCAACTACTGAAAAAGTGTTAGCTGGGCTACATGTTTGTTATATGATGCAAATATCCTGTGATCTAAGCCTTAAGGAATCAAGCAATTCAGTTACTGGTGACTAATGAATGCAAGCATATGTCTAGTGAGGAAATTGATGAAAATATCTGAGAACTAGAGCTATTCTTGATTCGATAAACAGTAAGCTGTTACTCATTAGATAAACAGTCCACTAGAAGCTTCATATTGCTTCAGTAAACCTCCCAACAATTTAACTGAATTAAGTAAGATAACCCCTGTTTGGGGGCTTCTCTGGTGGCTCAGAGGTTAAAGCATCTGCCTGCAATGTGGGAGACCTGGGTTTGATCCCTGGGTCAGGAAGATCCCCTGGAGAGGGAAATGGCAACCCACTCCAGTATTCTTGCCTGGAGAATCCCATGGACAGAGGAGCCTTGTGGGCTACAGTCCATGGGTCACAGAGAGTTGGACACGACTGAGCAACTTCACTTCACTTCTTCACCCCTGTTTTGAGACAGAAACACAAAGGTAGGAGAAATTGATCCAAGATCACCTAAGTGGGGCGTGTTGGCACAGCAATGGAGCAGGACTTGGCTTTATTTTTTGAGCTTCCCACCATCAATTGCTCTGTTTCAGGGATTGGGGGGAAATAGGAGATATTAAGAAACAAAGTCAATTAACACTTAATCATATATGGAAACTTTGGATAGCAAGTCATATTTATGAGAAAAGAATTACAAAGAGATGAAACAAGAAGATTATATCTTTTATATTACATCAGTACCACTAAAGGGAACAAAGGTAATTGCAAGAAACTCAACTACAAAAGTTACCTTGGCATTGTATTTTGTTTTATTTATGGATTGCTTTAATGAAGTAGCTAAAAATCTATTCAGTCTTTTTCAAGAATGATCTCCCTGCTTTCATAAATTATAACCTTGTCTATAAAATTTTCTGAATAATGAAGAACCCATAAAAGAAATTTCTTGCAAACAGAAGAATACATAAAGCCAGTTAATCAGAAAGCTATTAGTGAACATCAGAAATTTCAAAATTATATAGAAAAAATGGTAAGACTGAAAAGGATTTAAGATGATGGGAAAAACATAATTTAATGTGAAAGGAAACAATTGAAAATTTTTTTTTTTGTAGAATCAGTCATATATATTTTCTGAATACATTTGTACGTGTATGTACCACATACAGATATATGCCATCCTACTTTCTATATATAATATATGTGCTTTATAAATAGTCTTAAAAGAACAATGAGACTTAAGATAAGCTTTGAGTAATGGCTAAGATTTGCACTGTAAATAAGAAGGGGAAATGACATTTCAGGTAGAAGGAATAACATGAACTAAGTTGAGACAGTCATCAGTACTAAATCTGGTCTGATTCAGAGGAGGGTTAAATTTAAGGGTTAAGAGAAAAAAAATTGTGAGGCAGGACACATCTTGGCTAAGAACATGGATTTTTTGAATTACATGAATTTAGTTTCTGAGTCTACTCTTAATAACTGTGCAATCTTGGACAATGTTCTTATCCTCACCAAGTACCCTGGTGGCTCAGACAGTAAATAATCTATCTGCAATTCTGGTGACCCAGGTTCAACCCCTGAGTCAGGAAGATCCCCTGGAGAAAGGAATGGCAACCCACTCCAGTATTCTTGCCTGGGAAACACAAGGGACAGACTAGCCTGATTGAGCAATTAACACTTTTACTTCATCTTTAAAAATGAAGACAGTAAAAAAAGTAAAATGATATAACTAAAGCACTTAGCAAAATGCCCGATTTACAACAATAAGCATGAAATAATAATAATAATATGGAAACAATGAAATGTAAAATGTCTAGTTTTGGTAATGAAGAACTAGTAATTGTTAGTTCTCTGAATGGTGACGTTACATACATTTAACACATGCACATTTAAGTTGGATGTGTCTGCCACGTGGATGTCATGCAGTTCGCACTGAAAGTGTCTCAAACTGTTGCTGGACTAACCCAAATACTAGACTCCCCATACTATTCTTTCCTCACAATTTCCTATCCTTATCACTTACAGTTTTGAAATGGATTACTGCTTAACAAGTGAAGGTTTCAAATGATTTTTGTTAAATAATCTGGCTTTACTTACACTGTATCTCATTTCTTCTTTTGGTCTCTGCTAATGTGGCCCATTGTTTCCTGGGATGGTGTTCAGTTTAACCCTCCTACCTCTGAAGCTAAGATCTATGGAGAGGGATTTCCCTGGTGGTCCAGTGGCTAAGGCTCTGTACTTCCAGTGCAGAGGGTCTAGGCTTGATCCCTGACTGGGAAACTAGATCTTCCATGCTGCGACCAAGAGTTTGCATGCAGAAACAAAAGATCCCAAATACCCCAACTAAGACCCAGTGCAGCCAAATAAATAAATATATATATATATATTTTAAAGGGTCTATGAAGAGAAGGCAACCAGAAGTTGCCCTAAGCTCCCCATACACACCCCAGGAAGGCAGTTTCAGTGCCTGGACGAAATTTCCCAAGCAGTCCTACAACCCCTACCCCTCCTCTGACCTCTGTGCTTTTATTGGTGGCAGGAGAGAAACCATGAATAATGTTTTCTTTCTTTGTTTTCTGGGAATACTGAGATGGGATAGAGGTCAACAGTATTTCTTTTCCTTACCTGATAAAGTAACTGCTTCTCACTTCATGACCCGATGTCTCCCTTAAATCCAGACACTAAGCAGATACTAGTACCATGATTTGGAGAAGGAAATGGCAACCACTCCAGTATTCTTGCCTAGAGAATCCCATGGACAGAGGAGCCTGGTGTGCGGCTGCCCATAGGGTCGCCCAGAGTCGGAGATGACTGAAGTGACTTAGTATGCATACATGCATGCATTGGAGAAGGAAATGTCAACCCACTCCAGTATTCTTGCCTGGAGGATCCCATGGGCAGAGGGACCTTGTGGGCTGCCGTCTCTGGGGTCGCATAGAGTCTGACATGACTGAAGTGACAGTACCACAATTATTACTCTCTGTAAATTTGGAGGCTGGAGGCATGTCATCAACTCTCCCAAGGCCTCTGAAAGTGAAAGTCGTTCAGTCTATTCAACTCTGCGACCCTGTGGACTGTAACCTGCCAGGCTCCTCTGTACATGAAATTCTCCAGGCAAGAATACTGGAGTAGATTGCCATGCCCTCCTCCAGGGGATCTTCCTGACCCAGAGATAGAACCAGTGTCTCCTGCATTGCAGGCAGATTCTTTACCAAGAAAGCCCCTCAAGGCCTCTAGTGACTAGAGAGATCAAATTGCCAACATCTGTTGGATCATAGAAAAAGCAAGGGAATTCCAGAAAGCCTCTAGTGATTACAAAATCAGAGTGAGTCAGCAGGTATTTCAGCTGAGTGTGTATTCAGCCAAAGAGCTTCCATGACTATAGAAAGTCCTGGCTTCTAGGAGTGATTTACTTGAAATCCTTCTCAATGTGACTTGGTGGAGATGAAGATCACTCCCACATTTCTTCCTCAAAAGAAGGGGTGAATAGAAGCTACTCATCTCAAACACTGTGCAATTTATAATGCAGAATACAACTAATTTCTCCTCTGTAGCCTGTTCCTATACAGACAGAGAAGTTGTGATACTGGTGGGAAAACCCACACTATCTCTTCCTTTGTGAGCATTAGTGGATTTAAGAAAGTAGACTTTTGAGTATCTTATCCATCTGAACTTTGGGCAGGAATGACCAATTCCAGGACATGTTAAGAAAAAAAAAACAACCATTCAGCATTCTATTAAAAAATTATCAGCTTTTTAAAAGTTGAAAATATTTACCTCTTTACCATGAAATAGATATGATTGGTCCCCCAGTTCTAGAGATAAGGGAACTGGGGTCTTTTGAAAGTTAAGGAACCTGACTCATGATACTCGCTTTTTGGTAATTGGCTTTCCTAGGATTTGGAATCATGTTTATTACTCTCTAAAACCACTTTCATATTTCCACTATGGCATTTTATTTCAACCAGTAAATCTATTGTCTCTATAACTTTAATTTTTTTAGCCAAATCTATAGAATTGAAAAATTATGTTCAGTAGGGCTATGATTTAATCAGATCCTCTCAGTTAAAAAACAAGATATAAATCTTGAATTATTAGTATTATACAAGTAAACAAGCAGCATCTGATAGATTTCCACTTATATATTATTTATAGACTCAATTTTAAAGAGAGTGGCAATGCTCATAAAACAGAGAAAGCAAATAACCATGTGTACAGAGTGAATCTGCCTTTCTCTGTTTGATGAGTTAAGGGTGAGTTGCTACTATCTATCACTGAGCTGTTTAGATTTAAGAAATAAAAGTGATCATCTCATTATAAATTCTTGGAAATAAACATCTACTTAAAAATAATTTCTTCAGTTGGCCCACATTTGGGCATTTCTTTGCTAGAAAAAAATTAAAGGTAAGCAGAGATTATCATACTACATGAAGTAAGTCAGAGAAAGAAAAAATATATGGTATCACTTATATGTTCATTTCAGTTCAGTTCAGTTCACTCAGTCATGTCTGACTCTTTGTGACCCCATAAACCACAGCACGCCAGGCCTCCCTGTCCATCACCAACTCCTGGAACCTACCCAAACTCACATCCATCTTAAAAAATTATATGAATGAACTTAATAAAACAGAAATAGAGTCACAGATGTAGAAAACAACCTTATGGATATAAGGGAGGAAAGGAGGGAGGAAGGATAAATTGAGATATTGGGGTTGACATATACGCACTACTATATATATAATAGATAACTAATAAGGTTGGTGATGGACAGGGAAGCCTGGTGTGCTGCAGTCCCTGGGGTTGCAAAAAGTTGGACACAACTGAACGACTTAACTGAACCGAACTGAATAAAGACCTACTCTGTAGCACAGGGAGCTGTACTCAACACTCCATAATAACCTATATGGGAAAATAATCTAAAAAAAAAATGGATATATGTATACACATAATTGATTCCCAGGTGGTTCGTGATAAAGAATCTGCCTGCCAAGCAGGAGATGAGGGTTTGATCCCTGGGTCAGGAAGATCTGCTGGAGAAGGAAATGACAACCCACTCCAGTATTCTTGTCTGGGAAATCCCATGGGCAGAGGAGCATGGTGTGCTATAGTCCATGGGGTCACAAAGAGACAGACATGACTTACTGACTAAAGAACAACATAACTAATTCCCTTTGGTGTATATCTAAAACTAACCCAACATTGTAAATCAATTATACTTCTTTTAATTTAAAGAAATTAAAAATAAATGAATAAATAAATTTTAAAAATTAAAGGTAAGGATTAGCAAAAGCAGAGAAAGTAAAATAGTGTCATTCAGTTTTTAGGAACATGATATTAACAATTTTCCTTAAACCCAAATGCATTAGGTATGACTATTTAGTTGATATTCAGACATATTTAACAACATGTTTGTTCTGGCTGGTTATTGCATTTTTCTATCAAGCAAGTGAAAGAGTTATTTCAAGTTTCTAGGTAGTTTTTTTCTGTAGGGGTAGTTTAGGAAGAGAATTCCAGCTCCACAGAGAGTTAATTAATGTGGAGCAATGGCATTACCCACATCAGGCTGCCAGTCAGCACTGAGACAGTTAGCCTTTGACACATGTGTAACACGATGGATGGTTGACTCTTAAGAGTTCATGTGATGAATTTGAGAACTGAGTACTGTCACTTTGGCTGAAATTTCCACTTTGCAGAGAAGGGGAAATTTATGATAGATGTGTGGGTAGGTAGCAATTAGCTAATTAAATAGATGGATAGAAAGGAAGGTAGGTATTGTAGGTAGACAATTACTTTGTAGGCATCTTTATCCTGAGCATAGAGGTATTTGTAACATCTTATGAAGAGTTATCAAATACAAAGAAATTTGAGACCTTCAAAGAGCATATGCAGATGGGAAGTAGTATGTAAACACAGCAAAAACTAAGTGATGAAATATTGAATTATCCTTTTAAAATAAGCATTGGGCTGCAGTCATAAAAGAGTACCTGAAAATGCGTGTTCATTGACACCAATTCAGAAATATGATCACTGTTGCACCTATCATTTATCTACCTCCTATATGTTAATTGTTTTGTTTTCAATCTATCCATTTATCTAATCTTTCTAACTTTGTATTTCATTGTGGAAATGGATCATGTACGAACAATAGTTGAGAGGTTTAGTTTTCTCTTCTGATAGTTGAATAATTCTCTCTTGAAAAGAAGACCTTGCTTTCAATAAGATTTATCAGGTTAAAAAAGGTTTTGATTTAATATTTGAAGATGGAGTTAATCTCCTGCTGTGCTTTAAGCATTTGAAAACCTGCTGCAAAGTGGCATTTCAAAGACAGCTTAATATCAAATTCAGTTTGCAATATTCATATCTAATTGTTATAGGAAGCGTTGTTCTGTTAATAAGTAGCAGAATAACAATGTTATTATGTTTGGTTTTCACAGGCATTTTTAGACCTTTGTCAAAGGATGCTGTTCTTGTAAGAGTGTAGAGAAACATTCATACAAGCATGAATTCTAAAGTTAAAAAAAAGAGATTGTCACTTTTTTATTCAGCTAAGATATTCTTGAATTGGTATTACATTTTCTTCTTTTAAAAAGTCTAGCTCTAAGTTCAAATCCACTGTATTGTAATGTAAAAATACCAATGAAGATAATGTAATACATGAAAAAAATATGCCATCTCTTCTAGAACATGATAAAATAACTTACTGAAGCCTAAGTATTATAAGTTAATTATTTTGAGTAGACTGGAGATATTGATTGACATTTTTCTTTTATTTCAGCTCTCTGTATGTTCAGAGTATCTTTTTTACCCCCCTATAAAGCTAAAAAAAGTCTTATGTTAGAATACTACTTTTATCTGGAGAAGAAAAAAAGGTTGAGCATACAGTCATTATTAATCATTAATAACATGACAGAAAAGTTGACTGCAGTGGGAAAAAATCAAGTCAGTTTTATTATTCATTAAGACATCCTGCAGAAGCTAACTTTTCATAAAAAGAATAGACAATAGAGTTATAATATTTCACATTTATGATGTGAAATATGACCATGTGCTAAACTGCTTTGTCTTTTTAAAATCAGATTTTCCCAATGATTTATGCTAATTTAAATGATAGTATTAGCATCTATCATCATCACCATTTGGACTTTGTTGTTCAGTTGTTTTGCATCACATAAATGTTAATAATTTTATCTTTCAAAGGAAATAACTTATTCTAATGTGAGATTTCAAAACGTGCTAACTATTAGAATAATGATTAAATATTGTTTTAAGTGACCTTTTCAGTGTCCCACACTTGATTTGGGCATAATTTCAATTTAGACACAAAGAATCTTTGACTGTAACTTTGGCTTCTGAAATGATTGTTTGTGGTAATAGCACAAGTGTGTAATTCATCTCCAATTGTATTATATTCATCACTTGCTCTCATTGTCACTTAGTTGTACTGGAAAGATGTCTGAAGAAGTCATTTGGTCTAGCAACAAAATAACAAAATACTTTGTTCAGTTTTTAAAATAAAGTGTTAAACTTTTATTATTTGTTTGATTTTAGGGGGCTCTATAATATAATATCAGAGATCATTTATAATTTTTATACATTCTTTTCTATCGATAAACTTGCTTCCTCATTAAATGAAAAGATGAAAGTTATCCAATATATTTTTCCTCATTTTGCCCTTTGCAATTTTTAAAACATATCTTTTCATCATCTTCCATTTCTCTTCTGTCTTTCCTCTTTCAGGAAGATACTTATTCAACATATTATCCATTCCTGTGTGAGACTAATANATGAAAAGATGAAAGTTATCCAATATATTTTTCCTCATTTTGCCCTTTGCAATTTTTAAAACATATCTTTTCATCATCTTCCATTTCTCTTCTGTCTTTCCTCTTTCAGGAAGATACTTATTCAACATATTATCCATTCCTGTGTGAGACTAATACCTTCATCAATGTCTCCTCTTCCACATCTTCAGATTTCTAAGACCTTCTAATAATTAGTCCACCTTAATCTTCATTTCTTAGTTCCTTCAACTTCCTGTTGTTTCTTTTTCCTTTTTGGCCAAACTTACGGTCAGTTCAATCTTACTACCTCTATTGCCGTGATGCTGCTACTGCTGCTAAGTCACTTCGGTCGTGTCCGACTCTTCGCGACCCCATGGACTGCAGCTCACCAGGCTCCTCCGTCCATGGGATTCTCCAGGCAAGAGTACTGGAGTGGGGTGCCATTGCCTTCTCCAATTGCCATGATACTCTCTTCTAATTCACTGCAATCGGAGTCCTCTTTCTGACTTTACAATTCAGATTGACTTGTTCCCATGCTCCACTGAACATTTTTGAGAGGAGAAATGACATTCTCAGGTATGTAGCAAACGGGACTCACTCTAGTTACTGAGGCAACAAAACCAGTTGTGAGAACAGGAGTGAGGAGAATTTTCCATAGGTCTAGGAGGTAAAAGTCAGTTGTCTGAAAGGATGGGGTAGTGGAAATGGCAGAGAACTCAGAGATACGTACAAGATAGAATTACAATATTGATTTACCTTGGCAACCATATGACCCATCTGAATCCATAAAACACTCAGCTATAAAACAGGACATAAATATACTAGTATTATCCTTCTGGTAACATATGAAAAAGAATATATGTGGATTTTATATACTATGAAAAGTGATAAGCAAGACTCAGATTAGGAATTCTCAAATTCATTCTTTCTTCCTATGGCTTTAATGAAAAATAGAAACAACAACAGCAAAAAATCCATGGTGCTAGTATGGAGTGGAAGTGAATTTTCAAACCAGAGCACAGACCCATTGTTTTATGGCTTATATAATTAATGCAGGCTGTAAATCCCAACTTTATATTAGAAGTACTACGTAAGTAAACCCAGCTCGTATTTCTTCTTAACATACATTCATTTCAGATAGCAAGAAAAAATAATTTCTTTTATAAGCCATGAGAATTGAATTTGAATTTGAGAATTAGTTTAGTTCTAAACCACACATGGGTGACTCATAAAGTTAACACTCATCTTTGAATAATAATATGTCCCTAACAAAAGAATGAACAAAATCTCATTAGCAGGTTGTGTTATGTAAATTTTATTGTATATGACCCTTGCTAATTTCTCCATTATTCCATTTGCCTTCTCACTGGCTTTATTTTTTCCTCATTGCTAATTACTTAAGATATTTGTTTAAGAAAAATTTGTTGTATGTTTGCTCTGCTCCAAATGCCGTGATACTGCTGCAGATACAAAAGGAATCAGAAACACCCTCTGTCCTTGTTTTCAAAGGGCTGCTAATTGGAAGGTGGCTTCTCTCTGCCACAGGGTCTTTGCATGGACTGTCCAGTCTGTCTATAAAAGCTCCCCTACTACCTTATCCTCTTGAGATGTCCTTGCTGCATTCTCAGAACAGCCTGCACTTTTCCTTTGCAACATTTGTTGCAATGGTAATTAAATAATTGCTTATGTAATTATTTATTTAACAGCTTTATCTCCCACTCCAACACTGAAAGCAACTATGGTTTACTTAGAGCCTAACACAGTGCCTGGCATATAGCAGAGGTTCAAAAATATTTTTGGAATGAATCGATGAATGAATGAACCAACAAATGATTGAAAAAAGTATGCAATTGCCCAGAGAGGGCAGAGGTAGGAAAGGAGACAAGCCAAGGACAGACCAAGGTCATCAGTATTTTTAGAGACAGACACTGCTAAGAAAATAAAGAAGTAGAGATACCTAAGAAAAATCTCTATGAAACATAAAAGAAAATAAATAAATTAGCTTTAAACTTAGAGTTATAGTGTCAACCATGTGTTAAAAGTAGATAAATTGTAATCTCAAATAGGTCTCCCCTGAACCCTCCATTGCCCCATCCTCTCATCCTTCTTAATCTATCTTCATAGCACTTATTGAATGTTTTATATACCACGTCTATCCATCCATTCATGAGTACACTTGGGTGTACTATTTTTATAAATTTCATTATTATTATATAAACTATATAAATTTTTATTATCCTCTTAGACCACATCTGTGATGGTATTGGGGAATGTGTTCTCTCTGATAGTGTAACAAATTTCTTGGGGAAATTCCTGCTCGGTGAATGATGGGGATTTGAGGATCACCTAAACCTCTAACAGTCACAGAATTTCTCAGTCCAGGCTTAGAGTTTCTTTGACATATAAATCTCTCAAAAAATTGATTCCGAATAGTTCCTCAAGCCAATAACTACACCCTTAGTAGCTCATAGATCTGTTTACTTTCTCTCTTTTCTTGTCTTCTTACTTCTCTCTCAATTTGAAGGAGACTTCTCTGAGATTTTTCCAGCTTCTGAGTGAAACTTACACCTTAACCTGATTTTTCCCTAGTCAATGTATGTTGTTCTGGGGTTATAACAGTAGGTGCGAAGGCCATTTCTTTTTGTCACCAAACTAGATTTTAGTCAGGGTTTATTGTGCAAAGGCCTTCTGTTTTTTTTCTCAAAGGAGTCAGCTGTTCTCAAATTTTAAATCTTTCAATTTTCAAAATCTCTAGAATATCTTTCATTTCTTTCCTGAAATACACCTCTTCTTCTAATATGCCAAATGCATTTTCTCAAAAAAGCACACTTCTGTCCTCCAACTCTTTCTCTGATGCTACAAGTTCATTAAACATGCATGCTTCTTTACAGATGATAGGAAGCATCAGTTTTACTAAATATTTTATTTCTGTAAAATGTGGATTGCCGTGTTTCCAAATTTCAGTATGGTTCCTTACAATCCTAGCCCTGATTGCCAAGCCAATGCCACATCTTTTGATTTCATTGTCACTCCTTGCGCAGTTTCTATATTAGTTGGGATAAATTAAACTGTGTTGAGATCGCAAATTACCCCTAAATCTCAGCAGCACAATCCCCCAAATCTGATTTCTGTCTCATAAAAAATTCAGATGAGGGCCAGTGTATGTATCTTGGTATGCTGTGCAGTAATTCTGACTGCCTCAACCTAGCGGCCACACCATCTCAACTCAACCCCTCACACACAGTTTCCAAAGCC
>SJYV01022790.1:555864-704504 GCA_006410875.1 Neotragus pygmaeus
GGGGTGGGGGTGGGGCTGAGGGTGGGAGTGAGGATGGGGAGACATCTGTTCAAAGGCTGACTCCTTGTTACTGACAATCAGTTGACAAGGGTTTTTATAGATGGAGGGAAAGTACTACATGTAGGAAGAGTGCAGTCAGCTCTGATGGTCATCATGAAATTGGTCATTGCAGTCTGACCAGTGTCACCTTGATTGTTTCAAAGACCGTTAATCTTCAGTTCCGGGGCTGGATTGCTTCCATTTCCGTGAGGCCAGATTTCAGAACTGTGCCAGCTTATGTCCTGACTACAGTCTGCTCCTCATGTAGTTCACTTCTCCACTTGGGGTTTCAGGACATGTAACACAGCTCACAGCATATGGCTCAGAATAACATCGATAGACCTCGAGGAGGAGCTAAGGGTCCTGGTAGAGGAGGACGATAGGGCCCTGCTTCACTTCAGTCTCGCTTATGAGCTTAGAGGCTGACTTCCAACAGCAAGCCTCTCAGGAACTTCTCAGTGTAGGTTGAAGCAACACTGCTTTTCATGATCTAGCAAGAGATGTTATGTTGGTTGAAAACACATTCAAAGGCAGTGGGCACAGCCCTCTGTTCTCAATGGCAAATGTCAAAGAAACTGGAGGTTACATTTTAAAATTGATGGTAAAACTTAAGGAAACAATCAAATCACTATCCATAATGCAATAATGCATTTTTATTTTAATGCAATTTTATTGACAATAATACTGACCTAGACTCCTTAATAAATGAATTCCAAGGTAAAATGAGCAAGAGTAGAGGGACAATTCTTTAATAAAACACACCAAAATGGTGTTGGAGACAAGTAAAGAAAAATCCAAATGGATTCACTTGTATTAAACACCATGTCACTAAACCGAGTTTTAATTGCAGCTTATTCTTAGGTTTCTTTTAAACAGTGACAGTAACCAAATGCAAAGTGTAAACTTTGATTAGCTCCTGCATTGAGGAGGAAAGGGGATCTAAAAAGACATTTTGGAAGGACTAGGATGTAAAATGTATATTAGAATACATATTAAATTATTTTGATTTCCTTGTAAAGTGAAGTTGCTCCGTCGTGTCCGACTCTTTGCGACCCCGTGGGGTGTAGCCCACTAGGCTCCTCTGTCCGTGGGATTCTCCAGGCAAGAATACTGGAGTGGGCTGCCATTCCCTTCCTCCTGGGGACCTTCCTCTCCCAGGGATTGAACCCAGGTCTCCTGCATTGCAGGCAGACGCTTTCACCTCTGAGCCACCAGGGAAACTTATGTATATATGTGACTTGCTAATCACCACATTCAGAAAAAAAGGTAATAGAAAGCAAGTGAGAAGAGGTAAAGGCTATACGGAAAAACTGTAATAACTGTTAGATCTAGGTGAGGGAAACTTTGGTATTGAACAAACTGTACTTGAACATTTTTGCGCACCTGAAACTGCTTCTACGGTTGCAACTACACACTATAGTCACAAGGTGGCGATAGGCTCACTTATGAATTCGCACAGAAACACTCCTGTGGAAGGAGAGTCCAGAAAGAAATGTTTCTCAACATAACATCCTCAAATGCTGGCCCTACGAAGAGAAATGTGAAAATCCCAGAAGGCAAAAATCACTGAGAAAATTCACGCCTTATTTGAGTAGTTAACGTTGAAATAAGTGCTGGAAAGTGAAAGAAACCCTGAAGTAGGAGGAAGGGACACTTGCTTCGGAGAAAACCCAGTCTCTAGTCGTGGCTTCATTAACGTCTCATTCTGTGGCCTTACTCAAGTCGGAAATGAGTAGCTGTCACGTGAAACATGAGGAACATATCTGAAGAAAAACTTGGAGAGCGACTTCAGTTAGAATTGGAATTGCCTTTAAAAGTTATGCTTATTAGAGGACTTTGCTTAGATATTTTTAGCCACGTAGCAGTGACCTAATTCTTAAAGCATAACATTGACAGTTTCTCAGGAAGCACAGAGAGTAAATCCAAAGCACATTGTGATTATGCAGCCTTCAAAGTTTATTTTGCAAGGACCTTTACAGATTGCTTTGATAGAGAGTGCAGTTGGATCCATATACCTGGGTGGTTGTTATCTGGGTTCTAACCCTGTTAGTGGCTCACCTCCTGTGCTCACGTCCTCAGTTGTGTCAGACGGTTTCCAGCTTCATGGAATGTAGCCTCCAGATACCTCTGTCCATGGAAAATTTGCAGGCAAGAATATCGGGGTGGGTTGCCATTTCCTCCTCCAGGGTGTCTTCCTGACCCAGGGATCAAACCCTCATCTCTTGCATCTTCTGTGTTGGCAGGTGGATTCTTTAGCACCACCACCTGGAGAGACTCAGATCACCTCCTAAATGTTGATGCATCATTCTATGCTGCTTATTATTGAAGAATGATCCTTTCAGAAAACTGCGCTTGTAACTCAGTCATCCTCCTGGGGTTTCAAGTCATCAGCCACCACATATTCGAGCAACACAGACTTTGAACTAACCCCAGTCCAGGAACCATCTTACTCCTGTTGCAATGAGAGACCTCAAGCAAGAATCATCTAGGAGAGCTCATTCAGTAAACAAATTCCATCTGATAATTATGTGTTTGTTGTTCAGGAAATACTTACTGAACAACTACTATGTGCCAAAACCATGCATTGACTTACAATACTACCGCACAATTGCACTCATCTCACATGCTAGTAAAGTAATGCTCAAAATTCTCCAAGCCAGGCTTCAGCAATACGTGAACTGTGAACTCCCTGATGTTCAAGCTGGTTTTAGAAAAGGCAGAGGAACCAGAGATCAAATTGCCAACATCCACTAGATCATGGAAAAAGCAAGAGAGTTCCAGAGAAACATCCGTTTCTGCTTTATGGACTATGCCAAAGCCTTTGACTGTGTGGATCCCAAGAAACTGTGGACAATTCTAAAAGAAATGGGAATACCAGACCACCCAACGTGCCTCTTGAGAAATCTGTATGCAGGTCAGGAAGCAACAGTTAGAACTGGACATGGAACAACAGACTGGTTCCAAATAGGAAAAGGAGTCCGTCAAGGCTGTACATTGTANCCAGTGTTCTTGCCTGGAGAATCCCAGGGACGGGGGAGCCTGGTTGGCTGCCCTCTATGGGGTCACACATAGTCAGACACGACTGAAGTGACTTAGCAGCAGCAGCATACCTTTAGCATAAATCTAATCCTAGCACTCCACACCCCCTCTGCTGCTCCCACCCTCACCTGAGCCAGCTGCATCACTCACCTGGAATAGTGCACAAGCATCCTGTTTTATCCTCGTGCTTCTCTCCTTTGCAGCTGCAGCATATGTTCAACAAGGCAGCCCCAGCAGTCCTTGAAAATGGGTGCCAGAGCACATCACTCTTGTGTGCTCAACCCTCTGAAAGCGTCCCATGATCTAAACACCATGGTGTGTGCTTGTGTCATCTTTGTGACCACACTGCCTACTGCTGATCCCTGCATGAAGTGCTCCAGCCACATGAGCCTCATTGCTGGTCACGGAACTCAGCAGGCACACTCCCATTTCAGGGCCTGTGGAATTAAGTGCTGTCTGTCAGGAAGGCTTTTCCTCTAGGCACTCAGACAGCTACCTTCCTCACTTTCTGAGGTCCCTAAGCCAGTCATCTCCTTGGTGAAGCCTTTCCTGATGTCTCAGATTTAAGCGACCAGTGTTCCGTATCCCACTTCCCTGCTTTATGTTATTTTATTGTTTTTAGCTTTTATTGTGCTTTTTAGCTGAACTTACCTGTACACACACACACACACACACACANCCATGTAAGAAGAAAGTGTTTTTTTTTTTTAATTTTTTGGCAAAAATAAGTCCCCCTTGCCTCCCTTCCCCTTTCGTTCCCTTTGTTCTTTCCTTCATAAGCACTCTGATTCTTTTGTGTTGTAACTTTTATCTCATACCTAAGTAAGTTTTCTTTTCTCAACATTACAAAGACCATTAAAAAGCAACTATGATATATTCACTTAACCACAAAGCATAAAAATGACATTCAGTTCTTTAAAAAAAAAAAGCTTCTACCAGTTTTTTTGTTGTTTTTTTTTTACAGTGTTGCAGAATTCTTCAGTGTCTCACTTAATTCCTTTGGTGCTGTGATGCAAATATTAATGCAAGATTTAAAAAATCAGCAAAAAAACTGATGAGTGAAATATCATTCAATTTGGGTACAAAGCATACTTTCTTTTGTTATGGACTCAGTATTTGAGGGAATGAAAAATCTTAATGTGAAATCTCTGGAAATAGAATCTTCTAATCTAAAAGTTAATGCAGAAAACATTGTATCATTTGCAAAATCAGTGATGTTTTTCATCTCTAGAAAATCATGTAAAATATTACACCATTATTTTATTAGTAATTTTTCTTAATTTTGCTTTATAATATATATTAAGCATCCTTGAGAAGATACAGAAAAAGCTTCCCTAAAATGTAGGGAGCCAATTTCATTAGTATAGTCAGCCTGACAGTTAGCTTTCACAGACTAAAATGTAACTTGATTTTTAAAAGTAGAAACACGGCCCAATTAATTTTACAATTAATTTATTTGTTCTAAAAAAGCTTTGATTGTTTTTTCTGCCTAAAGATTTATGTAGGCCAGTTAGAAAGACAAGCTCTACCGTCAAGATGGATGATTATTTTGTTCACCAACTCTTCTAAATACAAAGCTACATTAATAATAGGAAAATTAAAAATGATGGTTAACATAGTAATCCATGAAAACAAACTACCTTTTGGCTGGATGACTAAAAAGTTATAAAACATATCAGTGTCCCTACCAATAGATGTTGATTTTGACAAAAAGTCTCATAATCACAATATTTTACTTTTCATAAAGTGTGAAATTACTTGCTCTAAATAAGTTAGGTATCATCTAAAATAAATGATCACCTGTGTCTACTTCTAAGGTAATGGAACCAAAATTAATACCAAGGCAGAGAACAGTGTGAGAATTGCAAGTAAAATTTTGAGAACATTGGCCCTCAAGTGATATTAATACAATACCAGAATGACCACATTGTCTAAGCCGGAGGATGCAGAGGATCCTCCATGTAGGATATGAATTCTACAAGTTTAATTCAAGGCTCAAGATAGTAAACTTGTTGAACATTAGGGGATTCTAGATCTTTAAGTGGTGTGTGATGGGATTTGATTTGGTTTTGTGCCTTAAAACTAATAACTTCCATTCAAGGAAATTGCAATGCTTTCTCCATACTATACAGCTCTTCATGTGTATGTGTAAGATTAGAGTGGCTTTGAGGCTACAAATCTGTCTCATGCATAAGTGACAGTACCTTGGTTTACAATGCAAATTTTATGTTATGTGAGTTGCAAACTAATTTTTAGTATGTACCAATTTCCTTAATAAATTATTAGATTACATAAATTTATTGTATATTTGCATATGATATGGGATTTACATGTGATCCATTCACTTTAAGGTTGCAGATATAAATCTAACAATTAACAAACTTATAACTTAATAAACTTATAGTCTTCATCTTTAATCAGCAAAGAATAAATCATCTGGATAAGAATTTTATAAGAATATAAAAAGGTTTTATGAAGAAAGAGCTAAGTAATGTTCATTTAAGATTTTATTCAAAAAGAATAGCATAATATAGAATCTGTGGACAACTTTGCATATAAAAATAAGAGTCTGAAGCCTCAAAGGAATCAAATTCATTGTTAATTTTTCAAAGATGAAAAGCAAAACTGTCAACCAGTCACATTATATAAATGGGCCACTAATGATAAATAATGAAACAGTTAATTTTCTTTAGTGAACAATGACAACAAATTTTGAAATGTAAACATTTAATTTCGTGTCTATTAAAAAATAACAAGGTTTGATTTCAATATTTAAATGAGAATGAGCTAATATTGTCTTGGCCTATCAAACAGTGAATCTAAAATTCTTCTGAAGTGTCTGGGACTATAAACTTCAGTTTACTTGGTTTCACTTTATTGGCTGGATATTAAATTACTGTACATTATTTGCTCATTCCATCAATATATTATTTGAGCTTTATAGGATAAATTAGTCTCCAAATGTTATTGAGTGCTTATCCACTACAGTGTGCTAGATGACACAAAAATTAATTGAGAAAATTCCTCTTTCCCAATTATCCTCCCAGAGCAATAGACTCTCAAGGTACACTTTTTAAAACAAAATCTAAGAAATGCATACACATTCTCAATCCATCTATAGCTAGCCATTTCCAATCTGCTTCTCATTCTGTGCTCTGAAAGCTATGGGATTACTTCTAATGTGCTCTTCCAAGTTTCTCTGCTCCATCAATACTGATTCAGTATGTGCTACTCAGACTATTTTGTGGCTGTGTTATTTATTCAAATATCTACTGCTCAGATGTTGAGAAGACAAGATGTTAAAAAGGACATAACAGTAGTATCAGGAAAAAAAAAATCTCAGCTACTCTGTCCATGTGGTAGAGACAGAACAATATAGGGTAAATGTTAGTTTTTTGGTGTGATGGGATTTGGTCAGGTTTTGTGGTTTAAATTTAATCATTTCCATTCAAGGGAATTGCAATGCCTTCTCCATACTGCATAGTTCTTTGTGTATACTTATAAGATTCGNTCCAATGTTTCCCCATCTATTTCCCATGAAGTGATGTGACTGGATGCCATGATCCTCGTTTTCTGAATGTTGAGCTTTAAGCCAACTTTTTCGATTAGAGTGGTGTTTTTCGCACTTCAGAGAAATGTGATTAAAGCAGAAATTTAAGATATGGAGGGCTTCCCAGGCAGATTCTTTACCACGGTAAAGAATCTGTCTTCCCATGCAGGAGATGCAAAAGACATCTGTTAGATTCCTGGTTTAGGACGATCCCCTGGAGTAGGAAATGGCAACCCATTCCAGTATTCTTGCCTGGAAAATTCTATGAACAGAGGTCCATGGGGCTGCAGAGAGTCAGATACATTGGGCTTGACTCAGAGACCAAGCACAGCACACACAAAGATTATTGAAAAGACAGTACACATCAGAAAAGAAGAGGCAGGAGACTCGGTGACTTGTAATGTTGCACATTTAAAAGAAAGGGAATTGGTGATGTCACACAACAGCAATCCCCAAAGGAGCAAAAACTGGAGAGAAAACACGGGCCATCCAGGTTGAGAAAACTGTGCTGACATGAAAGAAGTGTGCTAGAGGCATGAAAGGACTCCGTGTGGCTCAAGGACTAGGGGTTTGTTTGCAAATGATACATTTTCAGGGACTTCTTAAAATGATGAAAAGATTTTGCAGATGGCCAAAATAATGTTTAATTATAATTATTGTGACTGTATGTTTACTCCAAGGTTATGCAGCCCATTTTGGTATTCTGTTTTCCCCTTCCACTCACAGCCACGTTTCTAGAGAGAATAGTCTATAATAGCTGTCTCTATTTCCCCACTTTACTCACCAGTAATCACCAATGCTGATCACCTTGAAATATGGCATCTTTCGCTACCAACTGCTCTTGCCTTTGGTTAAGATCACCAGTGTCCTTCAAATTACCCAGTGGTGGGAGAATTTTTGTCCTTGAACTTCCTGTAGCATTGATGGATTGAACACGTTCTCTTTTTCAAACACCTATTTTCTCTTTGCTCAAAATGCTTCTTGCATTTTTCCTCCAGTGTACTGCTTTCTTGCAAATTTTGTCCCATTTTTCTAGCTATTCCCCTAGTTTCTTTAGAGTTTCTATCCATTTAAAAAATATGTCTCTTCCCTGGATTGTTTCACTGACACAATTCACACTTTTCAATTTGCCCTCAGTTCACACTCTGCTTGAGTAATCTCACCCACTCACATTGATTCGTATGCCAGCTAGAAAGTAAAAAGGAATCCAAGAGTGTCTTTTCTGTATTTTATTCATACAGTTCAAAAAAACTCACCACCTCCAGAAAGTCTGCAATGATGGTTGATTCGATTTGAATACATAACTTGTTTTCTCTTACAAGACATTTACATTTACCCTGTAAACATAAAGAGCCCACCTGCCAATGTAAGTAGACGTAAGAGACGCTGGTTTGATCCCTGGGTTGGGAAAATTACCTGGAGGAGGTCATGGCAACCCACTTCAATATTTTTGTCTGGAGAATCTCATGGATAGAGGAATCTGGTGGACTACCATCCATAGGATCGCAAAAAGTTGGAAAACTGAAGTGACTTATCACACACACAAACATTATTTACACTCAACTTATTCCTTTGATGTTCTGAGTGTCATGTATTTTGTGCCCCTGTCTTTTCTTAATTATATTGAAAAGAAAGTAACAATTTATGAAATAGTAAGATTTATAGAAAAGCAGTATATTTTCATTTGGGTGCTAAAAAAAACTCTTCAAAAATTTTCAAAGACATTTTTGACAAAAATCATATCAACATCCCAGTGCTTTTAAAATTTCAGCTGTATACACACTGATACGGAGAAGGAAATGGCAACCCACTCCAATGTTCTTGCCTGAAGAAACCTAGGGATGGGGGAGCCTGTGGGCTGCCATCTCTAGGGTTGCACAGAGTCGGACACGACTGAAGCTACTTAGCAGCAGCACACACTGATACACACACATAAAGAACCAGAGTTTGTCACATTACTGGGAAATAATGATCATGATCTATCTCAAAGATACTTTTTTTTTGTTATATATGGTTTTCCATTATTCACAATTTAAGTAAGAAATCTTAAAAACTAGAGCATCACATACAATGAAATGAAACCAACTGGAGAGTCTAAAAATTCTTGGTGAAAATCGGACACAAATCTAAGACCAACAGTATAAGGTTATAGAAAAATACGGACATTTGTTGGCAAAGTACTGTCACTGCTTTATAATATTCTGTCTAGGTTGGTCATAGCTTTTCTTCCAAGGAGCAAGCATTTTTAAATTTTGTGGCTGCAGGCACCATCTGCAGTGATTTTGGAGACCAAAAAATGTTTCTATTGTTTTTGCATCTATTTACCATGACGTGATGGGACCAGATGCTATGATCTTCTTTTTTTAAATGTTTAGTTTTAAGCCTGATTTTTCACTCTCCTCTTTCACTTTCATCAAGAGATTCTTTAGTTCCTTTTCCTTTATGTCATATCTGAGGTTATTTATATTTCTGCCAACAATCTTGATTCCAGCTTGTGCTTTATCCAGCCCTGCATTTCGCATGATGTATTCTGTATATAAGTTAAATAAGCAGTGTAACAATATACAGTCTTGACGTACTCCTTTTCCTAATTTAGAACCAGTCTGTTGTTCCACGTCCGGTTTTAACTATTGCTTCTTGACCTGCATACATGTTTCTCAGAAGGCCAGTAAGGTGGTCTGATATTCCCATCTCTTTAAGAATTTTCCACAGTTTGTTGTGATCCACACAATCAAAGGCTTTAGCATAGTCAATAAAGCAAGAGTAGATGTTTTTCTGGAACTCTCTTGCTTTTTTGATGATTCAGTGGATGTTGGCAATTTGATCTCTGATTCACTGCCTTTCCTAAATCCAACTTGAACATCTGGAAGTTCTTGGTTCATGTACTGTTGAAGTCTGACTTGGAGAATTTTGAGCATTACTTTGCTAGAGTAGGAGATGAGTGCAATTCTGCGGTAGTTTGAACATTCTCGGCATTGCCTTTCTTTGGGATTGGAATGAAAACTGACTTCTTCCAGTCCTGTGGCCACTGCTGAGTTTTCCAAATTTGCTGGCATGTAGAATGCAGCTCTTTAACAGCATCACCTGTAGGATTTGAAACAGCTCAGCTGAAATTCCATCACCTCCATTAGCTTTGTTCGTAGTGATGCTTCCTAAGGCCCACTTGACTTTGCATTCCAGAATATCTGTCTCTAGGTGTGTGATCACACTATTGTGGTTATCTGGGTCATTAAGATCTTTTTTGTGTAGTTCTTCTGTGTATTCTTGCTACCTCTTCTTAATATCTTCTGCTCTTGTTAGGTCCATACCATTTCTGTCCTTTATTGTGTTAATATGAGAACTAATTTCATTTATTTCTTAAATTTATATTCAAAAGTTAAAGTAAAATTAAACACATTGATAAGCCACCATTGATGAAAAAGAGAAAGTTTGACCTAAAATTATGAGGATTTAGTGTCTTCATTGATAGGTTATGCCTTGGCTCTTCTCATCCTCCATTTTGCTGATGGAGATTCAAGTAAACTTATTATCATCAAAAAGAAAAGCTTCAAAGTGTGCATTTACTGTAATGCTTTGGAGAAATGTAAAAAGATCTAAAGCATATGCTTTTTCCACAACTGCGTGTACATAACACAGAAAAACCCTTAAATGCATTTTGCATTAAAAAATTTGAAACATTTCATAATTTTATATTTGAAAATAATTTCTAATGACAAACTATTAGTCAGTCAGTCACGTCCAACTCTTTGTGACCCCATGGACTGCAGCCTGCCAGGCTCCTCCATCCATGGAATCTTTTCAGGCAAGAATACTGGAGTGGATAACCATTTCCTTCTCCAGGAGATCTTCCCACCCCAGGGACTGAACCAGATCTCTTGCATTGCAGACAGATTCTTTACTGTTTGAACCATCACCTTTCTGTAACTTCCAATGACAAAAGGGTCTACCTATTTCCAATACTTGTGTATTTGCCTTGGAGCTTAGAATTCCTGCAATGATTTATTTATTTTCTTTTTTGCTTTCAATCTCTTTCTATTGTCATATAATCTCTTTTTTAATCTTTATTTTACTTTGAGCTTTCATTTCAAAGTGAATAAGAATAACACTAAGTGCTTACACTTATATCATACTTGGTACTTACTAAATACTCTCTCCAAGCACTTTGCTTCTGTCACATCACTTCTTTCTTTTCAAGAATCTATGAGGTAGGAAGTATTGTTATCTTATTCATTTTATGACTGAAGACATTATAAGCAGAAATAATAAGCAATCTACCAGGTCTCGCAACCAATAACCTACAACCCTGGGACTGAACCCCCACATGGGTCTGGCTGAAAGGCCATGTATTAACCACTGCACTGTACTGACTAACATTTTTGAAACAGAGATGAAGAGTTCTTTCAAATGTCCTTTTGCTGGCTGGCTTATTTTTATTGGCTGGAATGTAATAATTTTTTGTGTGTGTGTTTTAAGTGGATTGGTTTTGTATAATTCCATGCTGGTTCTTTTATAGTGATTACTCACATTTGAGTGAGGGGAATCTTTTTTTTTAAAATAATATAATTTGTGTACTTACTCATGGCTGTGCTGGGTCTTTGTTGCTGTGCACAGGCTTTCTCTAGTTGTGACTCGCAGGGGGTATTCTCTAGCTGCCATGCACAGACTTCCCATTGCAGCGGCTTCTCTTGCTGCACACCACAGGCTCTAGGGTGCGAGGGCTTCAGTACTTGTGGTCCATGGGCTCAGTAGTCGTGGCTCCCAGGCTCGTGAGCACAGGCTCGCTAATTGTGTAGCACATGCTCAGCAGCATATGGAATCTTCCCAGATCAGAGATCAAACCTGTGTCTCCCACATTGGCAGGTGGATTCTTCACCACTGAGCCACCAGGGAAGCCCCTGAGTGAGGAAAATTCTTTTAAAGCTAGTTATTTTCCAGAACTTTGAGTGAAGAAGTGGAATTTAAGGAATTGATCTGGCAGCTTCAACTGACAACTGGCATCTCTGAACTCTTCCCCAGGTCTGCGCTATACTATATCTGGGCATGTGCATGCCTATACATGGCATAGGATATTTGAAAGTTGATCATTTGCCTTCAGCAGAATGTAGTCAGCTGCTGCAAAGCTCATAGCCCCTTCCCCACTTCCTCACCTCACCTTGCCTACACCATGCTTGCTTAGGTTTTTATAAATGTCCTTTATTCTTGGTGTCTCTTGCTGCTCTGAGGTATAGAACCAGATTCAGGAAATCCACAAAACTTGCCTATGACTTTGGGATTTGTTTTCACAAGTAAGCAGAAAGGATGTTTCCTCACATTGGAGAAATCTGGCCTGGATAGGACATGGAAGTTTATCTGAAAATTCCCAGACTTCAAGCATTCTTCTGAACCCATCTAGGATGCACAATGATGCCTCTCCATCTTTATTTGAAATTCTGTTCTTCCTTAGTTAGCATCAGTAAGAATAATTCCTTCTGTCTCTGATGTCATTTTTCGGTCCTGCTTTCATATTGTTTCTTCATCCTACTCCTTCAACACTGCTGTTCTACAGGCTTCCACACACGATTCTCCTGAGACATGATACATGTTTCTTCGATGCTTTTATTTCCTCCTCTCATCAAACGAGAGCCTCACTTATGCAAGTAACTCCCCTGATGAAGCTCAGTCTGGCTTTCCTACTGTTTATTTCTACATTTGCCTGCTGTTCCTGTACATTTCAAACTTGATGTCCCACCAGCATCCTTTGTCATGTTCTGAAGGGACCCAGCTTTCTTTCCTTACAAACTTGTTCCTTATTTATGTTTTTATGTTGGTTAATGATATTGCTCTGTTCTCAGTTAACTAAGCCAGAGACTCAGGCTCTCCCTACAGATTTCATTTTCCACATCCTGCTTTTCTCACATGACCACATCCTTCTATTCTATCTGTGTCTATCTACAACATTTCTTTTTTTCCCCTATATTGCACAAGCCACATCACCTTACTTTAAGTCCTCATCAAATATCATTTTCTCTAGTGCAGTTATCTCCCAATTTGTCTCCCAGAAGCCATCTTACACGCTTACCTGGTTGCTCAGTGGTAAAGAACGCACCTGCCAATGCAGGAGATGCAGACTTGATCCCTGGGTCAGGAACGTCCCTGGGAGAAGGAAATGGGCAACCCACTCTGGTATTTTTGCCTGGGAAATCCCATGGACAGAGGAGCCTGCTGCGCTGCAGTCCATGAGGTCACAAAGAGTCGGACATGACCTAGTGACAATCCAACAATCCATCCTACATTCCTCAGCTACCCTGCCTCTCTCGCTGTTAGAGGAATCTTTCTAGTCTTCAAAATGGATTGTATCACTTCTAGGAGTATTACTACAGGTGTGACTCAAGTTCTCAATTCTTCCATTTCCACTGCAACATGCAAACAGTAGTACTTCCTCATAGTATTGTGTTCAAAATCAAGTGGACAAATCAGGAGAAGTGCCTGGCACACATTAAGTGCTCAAGAAAATATGTGCTCACTTACTCTGAATGCCTGATATTCCTCCAAACTGGACTTTTTCAGTTTTCTGAACATATCCTTGTCCCTCTCATCTCTGGCCCTTCACAGATACTTCTTCCTGGAAGTCTTTCCCTCCTTTAGTGGAATAATTTCTAATTATCTCTTGCATTTCCACTTATCACTAGATGGCATCTCTGACACTTGGAGAGCCAGTGTCATTGCCACATGCTCCCAAAGCATCCTCCACCTCCTCAATCTATGGATATCTTTATTTTAGGCATTGTGAGAATCCAGCACAGTACCTGGCATATAAAAATGCCTTAATACTTTTGAGTGAAAGGATAATGATGTATTTTTTAAAGGGTTCAGAGTATAAGCTTTTAGATTGGCCCATATTATCTTTTATTGTTAAATTTGGTTACTTGTAATTCAGCCCTCATGATAGAACACTGCACCTCAGTCACCTGCTGTGCCTGTTAACAGAACTCAAATCAGGACGCCTGAATTCTGGTTGCTCTGATCCACTGTAAAATGAACATGGATTCAATCAATGGAAATGAATCCCCACTTGTTTTGCATCATTACTCTCTTCTAGCATGATCTCTGACCTGATATTTATTTACATAGCCAACTATCTGGTTAATCTGTGAGATCATTATTCATATCCTATCTTCGGCATCATGCTGGCTATTCTCAGTTGCCAACTGCCCCCCACCCCTCCATTCTCTGCTTTTAGTTGTCCTGCCCTTGAAGCCTGACCCCTATGGACCATATCACCTGGGCTCCCTTCTTCCTGGCTTCCCTGGGGTCCAGCCAGTGGGAAGTCCAGGAAGGAGGTGATGGGCAGAAGAGGAAGTTCTTACTGGGAGACATTCCCTCCTCATGTCCTGGTAGCTACCATTCTAACTGTACATCTGATTATGTCATTTTTTCTTGCTCCTTCAAGTCTAGTGGTAAAATTAATGGCTTTCTGAATTCCCACTGTTTTTAATCTTGGAGACCTGAAAAAGTCACTGTAGATTTTTCTAAACTTTGACCATACCTCTGTAAATAGACTCTTTAAAATTTTACTTCAAAATCTCAGCTGAGAATTTCCAGCTCTTCTTACCTGCTAAGATTACATATGATTAAAGGAATCTTCTGACAAATAAATGAAATTGCTAAATCAGAATTTATTAACCAAGCACACAAAGTAAGTGAATGCATGAGATTTAGTTCATTCAGTCCATCCCCCTATGTGAAAATCTTGCTTTTCATGGTTAAATAATCAGCCCAAATGGGTACAATTAGTAGTCATCAATTATTATGAGTCTTTGAGAACTTAATTTCTATTGAAAGTATTAGTCACTCAGTCGTGTCTGACGTTTTGCAGCCCCATGGACTGTAGCCTACCAGGTTCTTCTGTCCATAGGATTCTGTAAGAGAGAATACTGGAATGGGTTACCATTTCCTACATCAGGGGATCTTCCCAACCCAGGGACTGAACCCAAGTCTCCTGCATGCAAGCAAACTGACAAAGTATAATAACCAACAAAATTATTTCTTTAGAATAAAACAGTTTCTCTGTAACTTTTCATATCTGGCAGTATGTTGCTTTTTTTAAAAAACCTGCATATTTCATAAAATCTATATGATTTTTAGGGGAATATTTTGCTATTTCAATGCAGGTATAGATGGATTCAAAGTTGGTGCAAGAGGAAATGCTTTTATGGTCGAAGTTGGAATGTTTAGTGTCAGAAAACCAGCAATGCTAATTTTTAATGTAAAATGTATCTGCTGAATATTATCTTTCAAGCTATCTCAGAAGTCTGTTACATTAAAAAGTATACACATGGATAGATATTTCATAAGACCTGTAAATTATCTCACAGTTGGTTATTGATCAGCTTATAAAGACAAGTAAATAATTACTTACAGAGAATAACCAGAAAAAGAATGTGAAAAGATTAAGGAAATATAATAGATGTTAAGAAAGAGAGCAGTTATTACACCAGTGAAAACGAAAACAACAAATCCAGAAAACAGTGTTAGGTTTACCTGGAAAAACAGATTCTTCCTTTAAATAATAAGTTTAAGAATTATAGACTGTTAAACTTCTTTCTCTGAAAACTACCCTAGTATTGTGGATTTTAAACACAGATTAATTTATCCAAAAGTAAAAAAAAAAATTTCTGACAGTTTGGCTAAACAGTAATTTAGTAAATATTTTGATATAGTTTCCTTATTTTTAATAATTGAGGAACATTATTGAGGGCCAAAGCAGCTTTACTACAACAAAAAAAAATGAAAGTAGAGCTATTCCTTTCTATTTTGTAGATTGGACATATATACCATGGGATTTTATTAGAAATGAGAGAACAGATCATCTTGCTCATAAAATATTTAAAATGTTTGTTAAGGAAAATGCCATCCCAAAGACTTCATACAGACATACATATCAGCTATTTTATGTCATAACTACCACTTAAAAAAGAATGTCCCAAGGAGTAAAAAGGCAATTGCTGACTATTTTTCTTTTATCTCTCCTGTTTTAATTTTTACTCGGTGGTCATCTCCCCTGTAGAAGATTTTAGGTGAAAATTAAATTTATCATTATATTGTATTGTTCTCATTACCAGTGAGTAGACACACTAACTATAGTAAATTTAGATGTGCACAGTATATTAAAAAATTATAGGGAACAATCTAGAAAGTTTGCTATTAACTTATATCAAAGAATGATTTTATAAGTTAGATTTATCTATTCAGGGACTAGGTATACAGATGTAGATATTTCAATTTAAAATTCTAAACATATTTAATGAAAGAATAGGATTTCGCTGAGTTAATATTTGCTAAAGGAAACTAATTAATAGATTTCAGGAACCTTGTCTAGCTCTTTTCAAGATGATGTGAGGTGAATAAACCAACCTGTAATAAAGGTGATCATTTACTAGTTTATAGATTGACACGACTCTCACGAAGGTTAAATTTCCTTCCATCCGTTTTCTTTTTTTCTCGTTTAATTCCTTCATGCTGTTTTCTACAACATGTTCTCTGATGAGCCTGGAATCATTGGTGCACACAGGCAAACAGCCCATAAATTCTCCCCATAAATACAAATATGTGCTCACATTCACATGCCCGTAGAGACAGAGGTTTCGGCTGTAAGGTGAAGCGATTTTCAAGCTTGTGTGTTTAGGACACTTTTAATCTCAGCCGTCAGGATGCAGTGCTGTAAAGATCCTCGGAGTGGAGCTCAACCCCAGCCCACGGCAGTCTCTGAGGGCCTCACCACCTTGGTGCAAGGTCATTCACATCCCCTCCCTCCTCCTCGCTCCCCTTTAGCCAACTGGGAATTCAACAATACAATCTTGACTAGAGTCTTCAGACTATACCATTAGCTTATTGAGCAACTGCACCTGCTTTTAAATTTTAATGATGCATTTTAAATATGATAAATAGAGTATACTTGAACAGTTTTATGCAAGTCGGATAAACTGATCTTTGTTACTCTTCAAATATCACTTTCGGAAGCATAGACTTCTAATCATAAGGTTGATTTAGTTACAGAAGTGCCTGTGGCTTTCAAACGACTGCTGTTTTGTCCCAGTGAACAGAAAATAGAGACTGGGAGCAAGTGTTTNGCGCTGTTGCTAAGTCACTTCAGTCATGTCTAACTCTGTATGACCCCACAGACAGCAGCCCGCCAGGTTCCCGCATCCCTGGGATTCTCTAGGCAAGAACACTGGAATGGGTTGCCATTTCCTTCTCCAATTCATCCAACATAATTCCTTCTATATCACTGCTGTCTCTTATACACATCTTTCTGCAAGAATTTGTGTAAGACTAGAATTACTCAGTTGTGAAACAAGTGTACAGTTATATTTCTTCTTCCTTTAGGAGAGATATTGAAGATTTAAACTAGCACTCTGTAAGAGGCAATATGAGCACATTCAACTCATGCTCTAATAAATTTTGTAAACTAAATGTAATCTTTCAAAAACATCAAAGCCTATCCTATCTAAATGATTGGGGGAAATACGCAGCAACATATTATTTTATAATTGTGACCAATTCAATAGAGAGACATGAATGGACACTGTTGAGGAAATAAGGAATATTTTTAGACATGTAAAAATAAGATTCCTTGTGTTACTTATCTTTCTTCTAATATATTGATTAGAGATTTTCCTAGCTTGGTTGATACGGCCACTTAGAGATGTTTTCAACTCATATATCAAATTATAGTCACAATGCATAACTTGCTTCATCAGTTTCTAAAATTTATGATAAATTGCTTTTACAAATTATTAACAAAATATATATAAACTATACATAGTCTATTAAAACTATGGCATGGAGAGCAGTGTCCTTGAGACAAATGCCAAAGAAGTTTTAGCAAGAGGCAAACAAGAAATAGAAATAATATGGCATAGTCCCTAAAGAATGACAACTAATTCCAGTAATATTTCATTACCATATGCACAGAAAATGCAAGCAAATGATTGAGCTTTTGGTATCTAGTGGACATCCACACCAATATAGAAGTTTTTTCAATATGAGAAATCCTCTTAATCTTCTGCTTATGACTTTCCTCAATAATACAAGGTTAAAGCCTGATCTGCCTCTTGAGAAACCTATATGCAGGTCAGAAAGCAACAGTTAGAATTGGACATGGATCAACAGGCTGGTTCCAAACAGGAAAAGGAGTACATCGAGGCTGTATGTTGTCATCCTGCTTATTTAACTTATGCAGAGTNTAGATGTTAAGAAAGAGAGCAGTTATTACACCAGTGAAAACGAAAACAACAAATCCAGAAAACAGTGTTAGGTTTACCTGGAAAAACAGATTCTTCCTTTAAATAATAAGTTTAAGAATTATAGACTGTTAAACTTCTTTCTCTGAAAACTACCCTAGTATTGTGGATTTTAAACACAGATTAATTTATCCAAAAGTAAAAAAAAAAATTTCTGACAGTTTGGCTAAACAGTAATTTAGTAAATATTTTGATATAGTTTCCTTATTTTTAATAATTGAGGAACATTATTGAGGGCCAAAGCAGCTTTACTACAACAAAAAAAAATGAAAGTAGAGCTATTCCTTTCTATTTTGTAGATTGGACATATATACCATGGGATTTTATTAGAAATGAGAGAACAGATCATCTTGCTCATAAAATATTTAAAATGTTTGTTAAGGAAAATGCCATCCCAAAGACTTCATACAGACATACATATCAGCTATTTTATGTCATAACTACCACTTAAAAAAGAATGTCCCAAGGAGTAAAAAGGCAATTGCTGACTATTTTTCTTTTATCTCTCCTGTTTTAATTTTTACTCGGTGGTCATCTCCCCTGTAGAAGATTTTAGGTGAAAATTAAATTTATCATTATATTGTATTGTTCTCATTACCAGTGAGTAGACACACTAACTATAGTAAATTTAGATGTGCACAGTATATTAAAAAATTATAGGGAACAATCTAGAAAGTTTGCTATTAACTTATATCAAAGAATGATTTTATAAGTTAGATTTATCTATTCAGGGACTAGGTATACAGATGTAGATATTTCAATTTAAAATTCTAAACATATTTAATGAAAGAATAGGATTTCGCTGAGTTAATATTTGCTAAAGGAAACTAATTAATAGATTTCAGGAACCTTGTCTAGCTCTTTTCAAGATGATGTGAGGTGAATAAACCAACCTGTAATAAAGGTGATCATTTACTAGTTTATAGATTGACACGACTCTCACGAAGGTTAAATTTCCTTCCATCCGTTTTCTTTTTTTCTCGTTTAATTCCTTCATGCTGTTTTCTACAACATGTTCTCTGATGAGCCTGGAATCATTGGTGCACACAGGCAAACAGCCCATAAATTCTCCCCATAAATACAAATATGTGCTCACATTCACATGCCCGTAGAGACAGAGGTTTCGGCTGTAAGGTGAAGCGATTTTCAAGCTTGTGTGTTTAGGACACTTTTAATCTCAGCCGTCAGGATGCAGTGCTGTAAAGATCCTCGGAGTGGAGCTCAACCCCAGCCCACGGCAGTCTCTGAGGGCCTCACCACCTTGGTGCAAGGTCATTCACATCCCCTCCCTCCTCCTCGCTCCCCTTTAGCCAACTGGGAATTCAACAATACAATCTTGACTAGAGTCTTCAGACTATACCATTAGCTTATTGAGCAACTGCACCTGCTTTTAAATTTTAATGATGCATTTTAAATATGATAAATAGAGTATACTTGAACAGTTTTATGCAAGTCGGATAAACTGATCTTTGTTACTCTTCAAATATCACTTTCGGAAGCATAGACTTCTAATCATAAGGTTGATTTAGTTACAGAAGTGCCTGTGGCTTTCAAACGACTGCTGTTTTGTCCCAGTGAACAGAAAATAGAGACTGGGAGCAAGTGTTTTAAGGGTCTTATAAATGGAAGCATTTTAACTTAGAATTGATGAGAAAAAAAAAAAAGTAAGTTTTACCAATACTCTCACTGACAGTGTTTAAGGAAACTTCTGTTTACTGAAACACTATAAAGGTGACATGTAGAAATTACCATGGAAGTGATTCAAGACTCCATTATTGCATTGCTTAGGAAAACAGAATTCAAGAAAATTTGCTATGGTAATTGCCTGATTAAAACAAGAAATCATCTGGAAATCAGACTGATTTAAAACCTGGGATCATCTAGCACATCCTAGACACCTTTAATCTTATAATTCCACAGGGAGCTGACAGTGACCCAGAAGGAGTGACAGAAGGAAATAATTTTGTTTCGGAGGGGAAGACTACGTAATCTGTGAAGTAGAATACTGAGGTGGAAGATCGAGGCAATTCCCCAGGTAGTTTTAATTACCCCAGATATCTAGATATTTCACAGAAAGAGAAGACACTTGATTTAAATGAATAGGATATTAAATTAGTTTCTGAAGTTTTACTTACCATTATCTTTTAAGGAGTCATTTCTTTGTAAATATAAAAATCTCTATCACTGGATAAGAAATATTTTGTGTTTCCTGAATAAGTAACACTCCTTGTTTGTTTTAAATTTTTTTTTGTTCTTTCTGATATGAGTGCTATTATACATACATTTATCTTTGTGTGGCTCTTTTGAAGTTGCATATATATACTTTAAAAATACACAAGAAGCTGCATAGCTAAAATCTGAAACAATCATCTTAAAATAGTCTTCATTTAAAAGTAAGTATAGAAGGTATCAGAAAGTATCAGTGTTTTCTGCAAAGGAGCATTAGCAAAACACATCTAATGCAATAATACAATATTATAAAAATGGTCCAATTTAGTACTAAATTTCTCATAAAACATAACACAAAGTCCTATAGAACTACAAAGTAGGATCTTGAAAACACATACGATATGCATATGCATTTATATCCAAATCACTAGCATTCAAACAAGATTATGGACAATGCAGATGATTTTAAAAGGAAACAAAATCTTTTTTAACATGTATATACAGGAATAGAGAAAATAAAATTCATATGATAAGAATCTCTTTTTTTTAATGTGATAATTCACCAGAAGAGTGTGCATTTTTTTATGACCAGGAAGAAGAATCATTTGTTTTATCCAACAGTAATTTTATATACAACTACTCCTATATCTTTCCTTCTGTCACAGAATTTGGCGATGGTTAAGTATGAACTAAACCCTGAAGTTAATTTAATAAATTGCATAACCCACAATAGTGGAAGGAATCAGGAAATTAGACAGGAATAATAGATAGTGTAATGTATTTCACGTATCAAATGACAATATTTATCATCATGCTTTGCGGTATATTAACTAATTTGTGTTACTCTTTTAATATATTTTAAAGCTTTTTTTATACATTTAACTAATTTGTTGATTCTGCAAACCAGCTGGTTTTAGAAAACAAATCGACTTTCTGGCAAATGGCAAGACGAGAAACCAGAACCAGACTAAGATCTTCCTGGTCTCGGGAGACCTGGGTTCCATCTACCTTTGAGGAACAAATGGGATATGTGGGCCCCCTTCTCTCACTTGATTTGGAGTCAGTGATGCTGAGGTTTCTTTCAGATCTGAAGTTTTTTGAATGTAAAGGTACTTATGTTTGTAGTATGGCACATCTCAGCCAACACCACAGTGAATCATTTGTGTGTTTTGTTCTCCTTGCTAGACTGTGAACTCTTCCTGAGCAGGGATTGTAACATCTAAGGTCAGCATCCTGAGAGCTGAGCATAATGCCTGACACATAGTTATGACCTAAAAAGATGTGATTAAAAAACACACACACATATAGATATAGACATATAGTATATATAGGGCTTCCCTAGTGGCTCAGTGGTAAAGAATACATCTGTAATGCAGGAAATGTGGGTTCAATCCCTGGGTTGGGAAGATCCCCTGGAGAAGGAAATGGTAACCCACTCCAATATTTTTGCCTGGGAAATCCCATTGACAGAGCCTGGCAGTCTACAGGTCTATGGGCATTGCAAAGATCCAGACATGACTTAGTGAGTGAACAACAACAAGATATGCATATGTCTTGTACATATGTATATATGTAAATATATATGTATGTATACACACACACACACACACACACACACATACATCCCTATGATTTTTCTGGTAAACATCAACAGTTCAATGAATTTCACTCTACAGGGCCTCTTATGGAGGCAAATCAACTAAACACATTATGCCTCCTTTCCACTATATAGAAAAAGGGTAAAATATGTTCCTTATTATAAAAAAAAAAACAATGAAGCTGCACACGTTTAATTCATAAACATTATATAGAGACCACGGGCAAGATAACCTTCTGGAGGAGAGGGAAAGATGAAATTCTAGGGCTCATGTGCACCCTGGCCTCTCTGGTGATATTATAAACATGTGCACATTTGCTCTCATGTGCTTTTGGACATTAATTTACTCGAAACTGAAGTGAGTCCAAAATCTATTTCTATTCTGGCAGAGTAGCATGCCAGAGCTTTTTTTCTTTATGTACTTTTGGCATATATTCAATTATAATTAATTCTTAAATATAATATTTAAGTTTCATTCTGGTTTGAAAATGCTAAGTCTCGTGAAAGTTTTCTTGCACAAATAAGGACAAATCTTTGCCTAAAAAGTAGTGAAAGTAGAGGTTGGTTTTGTAGATAGCAGTAAAAGAGGTAAGATTTTTCAAATACAACACATTTGTACTTGTAAGGCAGAGTGATTTAATCCACACACTGAAACTTAAATTCTTTTTTTTAACTTTGTTTTTTAAATTTTGTTTCCTTTTTGTTTTCAATATCTTCCATTAAAATGCAATGGCAGATACTTATTATCTTCTGCCGTATTCTTAGTGCCTGATGTATAGTGGTCCAGTTCAGTTCAGTTCAGTCACTCAATCGTGTCCGACTCTTTGCGACCCCATGAATTGCAGCATGCCAGGGCTCCCTGTTCATCACCATCTCCCGGAGTTCACTCAGACCTGTGTCCATCGAGTCCGTGATGCCATCCAGCCATCTCATCCTTGGTCATCCCCTTCTCCTCCTGCACCCAATCCCTCCCAGCATCAGAGTCTTTTCCAACGAGTCAACTCTTCGCATGAGGTGGCCAAAGTACTGGAGTTTCAGCTTTAGCATCATTCCTTCCAAAGAAATCCCAGGGTTGATCTCCTTCAGAATGGACTGGTTGGATCTCCTTGCAGTCCAAGGGACTCTCAAGACTCTTCTCCAACACCACAGTTCAAAAGCATCAATTCTTCAGCACTCAGCCTTCTTCACAGTCCAACTCTCACATCCATACATGACCATAGGAAAAACCATAGCCTTGACTAGACGGACCTTAGTTGGCAAAGTAATGTCTCTGCTTTTGAATATGCTGTCTAGGTTGGTCATAACTTTTCTTCCAAGGACTAAGCGTCTTCTAATTTCATGGCTGCAGTCACCATGTGCAGTGATTTTGGAGCCTCAAAATATAAAGTCTGACACTGTTTCCCCATCTATTTCCCATGAAGTGATGGGACTGGATGCCATGATCTTCGTTTTCTGAATGTTGAGCTTTAAGCCAACTTCTTCACTCTCCTCTTTCACTTTCATCAAGAGGCTTTTTAGCTCCTCTTCACTTTCTGCCGTAAGGGTGGTGTCATCTGCATATCTGAGGTTATTCATATTTCTCCCGGAAATCTTGATTCCAGCTTATGTTTCTTCCAGTCCAGCTTTTCTCATGATGTACTCTGCATATAAGTTAAATAAGCAGGGTATAGTGGTTATTTAATAAATATTTACTGGACTAATACAGTTCCAAGGATCTGTAGAATACCTACTATGTGCAATATTTTGCTAGTGATTAAAGATGCTCACTGATATCAAGAAGCAATGGCTAGGTCACATGTAGTAATTAGAAAAACATAAAAGATAATCTATAATGAAGTACAGAGAAATTGCTGTAGAAGATGATATTTTTTGATAAGGGTACTGATATAATCAGTAAGTTCATATGGTTTAGTGACAGATGTCTTCATATAGGCATTAGCACTTGAGTTTAACCTTGGATAATCTGTTATGTATTATATATATTAGGGCTTCTGGGTGGTTCAGTGGCAAAGAATCTGCCTGCACTGCAGGAGATGCAGTTTTGACCCTGGGTAGAGAAGATTCCCTGGAGGTGGGCATGGCAACCACTCCAGTATTCTTGCCTGGAGAATCTCATGGATAGAGGAGCCTGGCAGGCTACAGACCATTGGGTCACAAAGAGCTGGACAGGACTGAAATGACTGAGCATCCAGGCATGCATTATATAGCAAAATGGAGTAACCATTATACATATTACAATATAGGTTAAATGTGTAGTTCAGTTCGGTTCAGTTCAGTCACTCAGTCATGTCCGACTCTTTGCGATCCCATGAATCACAGCATGCCAGGCCTCCAATACAGGAAAGAAGTGCGACTGAATGTCTATTGGGACAATGAGGAAATTTCTTTGATGATAACAGAGGTTGTAAATGGAAAGTAGTTTACAGACTTAGCATAGGTCCAATTATGAATAGAGGAGAAGGGGACGACAGAGGATGAGATTGTTGGATGGCATCACCGACTCAATGCACATGATTTTGGGTAAACTCTGGCTGTTGGTGATGGACAGGGAGGCCTGGCGAGTTGCAGTCCATGGGGTTCCAAAGAGTCAGACATGACTGAGTGACTGAACTGAACTGAATTATGAAGGTCCTTAAAAGAGTTAGACAATTTCCCTCCTGATTTAGTAGACTAATAAGTGATATTATGAAGGTGGTATTTTAGGAAAATTAGTCTAGCAGTGACATTTAACATCATATGGAATGTTGATGTATCTGAAACCTGGGTGACCATTTCAGAGACAATTGCAGTTATTCATAAATTAGATCATGTGGGCATAAAGGCATAGTCAAAATGAAGTAAGGCAGAATCCAAATGACGTTCATTGTAAAGAAAGAATTGGATGTTTTAAAGTAAGTATAGTAGGAGGTGAAGGGGAGGGGATATGCCAAAGGGGATTAGAAGATTTTGGTTCAGAGTAACAAGGAGAATATTGGATCTCTTGACAGAGGAGTGTGGGGGGAGAGTTGATTTTGAGGAAAATGAAAGAATGTGACTTGGGGTAGATACAGCTGAGATCTGGTTGCCAGCGTGCAGATTATTAACTCATTCAACATCATTTATTTGTCACTTACCATCTGCTTCTCTGGTGGCTCAGAGGTTAAACCCATCTGCCTGCAATGTGGGAGACCTGAGTTCGATCCCTGGGTTGGGAAGATTCCCTGGAGAAGGAAATGGCAACCCACTCCAGTATCCTTGCCTGGAGAATCCCATGGATGGAGGAGCTCGGTGGGCTACAGTCCAGGGGGTCCCAAAGAGTCAGACACGACTTCGCTTTCCCTTTTGCTTTTGCTTTACCATGTGCTAGATAACATGCCAGGCAGGAGGGATCCAAATGAAGAAAAAAAAAATGCATGTTCCCCTCCTCCAGGAAGGAGGTACTATCCTCCCAAAATCCTCAGTGTGAGTGGCAGGAAACCAGACCTACAGACTCTCCCTTGTGGAAGAGAGCCATAGATAAAGAGTAGCATGTGTAGAAACTTGAAAAAAGAGAACCTAGAACATTCTAAAGGGTAGCTAAATGTAATTAAAGTATACACGTTCTACTCAATTCAACTTGATTCTAGCTTTGGTCTTCACCTTGGCCTATGTCAGTCATGAAGTGAAGTGAAATGAAATTGCTCAGTCATGTCTGACTCTTTGCGACCCCATGGACTGTAACCTACCAGGCTTCTCCCTCCATGGGATTCTCCAGGCAAGAGCACTGGAGTGGGTTGCCATTTCCTTCTCCAGGGGATCTTCCNATACAGCCTTGACATACTCCTTTTCCTATTTGGAAGCAGTCTGTTGTTCCATGTCCAGTTCTAACTGTTGTTTCCTGACCTACATATAGGTTTCTCAAGAGGTAGGTCAGGTGGTCTGTTATTCCCATCTCTTTTAGAGTTTTCCAAAATTAAATGTGATCCACACAGTCAAACTAGTGCACAAAAAGTGGATCCATTTCTTAGGATAAAATTGAAACATGTACACTAAATATAATGAATGTCCATAAGGGTGATGTACACAAATTTACATTAAAATTAATAAGTAACTCCAGACATTTTTGTTTAAGAAAGACTTAGCAAATCATCTATCTTTTTCATAGAAGTGATACTATGTGGCCTTCTGGTTACTTATAGGCCCTATTTTGTCCATTCTACTTGGAATGAAGTTTAACTGAATCCTCTGTGTCCTGACAAAGGTATATCCCACACAATACCACTTCATTCACTAATATGAGAAAGGAAAAACAGATTTGCAACATGGGGCCAAGAACCTTCTATAAAATAAGAGACTGAGACCTCAGTATTTTTTTTTTTTAAATCTCTGCAGTTAAAAATTAGGGCAATCCATTGGGCTTCCCGAGTGCCTCAGATGGTAAAGAATCTGCCTGCAATGTGGGAGACCTGGAATTGATCCCTAGGTTGGGAAGATCAAGAGAAGGAGAAGGGAATGGCTGCCCACTCCAGTTCTCTTCCCTGGAAATCCCATGGATGGGCAGGGGATCCTGGTGGACTATAGTGGGATCACAGAGAGTTGGACATGACTGAGCAAGTAACACTTTCAGTTGCATTGGAAAGAACTAAGGTCGCTAAGATTAAAGCAGTGAGAAGACACTGATGGTTCGAAAGGAAAACTAATCCAGTGACTCAAGCATAATCCAGGTATATACGTGTTGTGAGGGAGGGCAGATCTAGCACCATGTGTGAGTGAGACTAGAGCTCCTTAGGACTCAGAACTCCTGGCGTTCTATCATGCTCACAGGAAAACAACTGTAAATATGAATATAAACTGGTATAGCCTGAGGCCTAAAGCAGTCACAGAAAAACATCTGTTAGACTGCATGTATTCAGAAACAGCAGCAGTAGTGAACTGATTAGATTCTCCAGTTCTCTCTTGTTGAGGGGTTGGCTTGGCCCACCTGTGAATCAGGAAGACTGGACAAGCTGAGATCAAGGAGGTCACAAAGAAAAGACAGGACATTCTTCTTAAAAGAATGGTGTGTGAATTTTCAAAAGATTAGCAAAAAGAGGGGAAGAGTTGTAGTTCCCAGTACTTCATAGGATTGTTGCAAGTATTAAACAAATTTATACAGAAGCAGATTTACAGACTGAGAGAATAATTTATGGTTACCAGTGGGCAAGGGTGGAGGGAATAGGCAGGGAGTTGGGGACTGAGATGTACACACTGCTATATTTAAAATGGATAACCAGGAAGGACCTACTATATAGCACAGGGAACTCTGCTCAATACTTTGTAACAACCTAAATGGAAAAAGTATTTGAAAAAGAATAGATACATGGATATGTAAAATAAATAAATACCAACAAGAAAAAAATCATCATTAGATAACTTTAAATATATTTTATATAATCCATTTAAAGCATGTATTTAGAAGAGTAGATTGAAATAATAAGGCATAACATTGAGGCTTTTTTGAAAAACAATGCACTTAAGCCAACTTAACAGTTTAGAGATAATAAAATATCACTGTGCTTACCTCAAAACAGACAAGCAAACAAACAGAAAAACACTTAGAACCACGCATGATATATGTTAAGTCCTCAATATTGAGAACTTGATTTGGTGAAGTGGCTCATACCAGAAGATATGGAAAGATCTTTTCTTGGTAGAGAATTACTATCTGGAAAGCAAAATCATTAGAAGTATACTTCATGATCATGAGACAAAAACAAGGTCAAGTTGGTGTTAAGTTTTCTTAATAGACTCTGTATGGATGATAATACCAAAGGAAACATGGTGATGAAGTCTAAGTGGTGAAGTCTTTCGATGCCCTGGGCGGTTTCAACATGAGTGACCTTAACGCTCATTTGTTACTCTGCCTTTTCTCATTTGGGGCTCACCAGCTTTCTCCCACTTTTATGGACCATATTTTTTTCTTAAGTCATGTTAACATAATCAACCATGTTAGCATGTTAACATATTCAACCAGATATTGTCATACACCTGGGAACACTTCTGTCCCTATGTCTGAAATTTAATCTTAGTGTTATGTGGCATGCACCCTAATGGGTGTCCTAATACTTTCCATTAAAACCATCTTTCCATAGACATTGAGGAGAGAAGATGACAGAGAAATGAATTTAGAGCAAAAGCAGTGAAGGATATGTTTCCTGAAGTAGATTTTAGGTCATAAACTCATTGGATAGGCTTGAGGGAAGGCTTTGCCACACAGTATGTCTTATAGGTCTTCCAGCAGCACCACTTTAGGATGAAATTCTTCTGCATTCCTACATCATGCTTCATCTGATCTGGTTGTAGGAATGAACCATTGTTTCCTCAGGTCAAAAGAATTTGTGAAAGTGCTCTCAATGTTACCATCAATCATCCCTAAGAAAATAAGAAGTTATAAGATTATGGGTGGGAGATTGTCTCATTTTAGTAACAAAAAAGTATGTATTTTAAAATCTAAAAATGACAATCCCACAGTTTATCCCTACTAGTATTCTAGAATAGTTAGTCAACAAAGCAAGTGACACTAAAAGTCAACATGGATTCAAAGGCTGTGCTTGCTAATCCCATTTCCTTCTAGATAGCATTGCTGGATCACAAGATGACTTAAGAGGTGCTGAGTTTATCTGACAACTTGTCATGAAACTACTGTGGGTAAAATGGGAATGTGGTGACTGGATTATGTCAGAGGGACCCTCAAGTGACTGGTCATTCAAGTTCAAACACCAATATAGCAAAGAGCAGAGTCTTATGTTCACTGCTATGGAACTGCTTAGGTATTCTTTCTTCCAAAGATGAAGAGAATTTCTTCTTAAAACTGTAGATAGAATTGAGTGGAGAGGTCTATCAAACTAACAGTTGGGTAAGTATGGGATTTGAACACATGTCTACAGGCTATACATAAAGTTCAAACCAAAAAGATCAAGGCAGTGTCCCCTTACTTGGAGTGGTTCTCCGTCAGTCAACTTTTACTGAGATACATTTGGAAAAATGACCTTGAACTCAGTCTATGTGCCTAAAGAGAAAAGTACTCTATTACATATTTCCGTGATCATTGTTCCCTGCACAAAAAGACCTTAGGGAAGGAAGAATTCCAAAATGGCAGCTACTGCTTGAACAGAATGTAACTGACACATTGGAAATTTGACAGTAAGTACAGTTGTATGCACTCCTTGCTTCTCCCCTAACACTTGGAGGTCCAGTTATGCATAATGACAAGAAGAATGTTTCTGATTAAAGGCATACTTTATATTATATGCATACTTTTAGAGTAAGTAAAACAGTGATATGCTATTTCTATTTAGATTTCTGGGCTCAACACTGGATTCTACTAATGAACATTGAAATAAAAGTTAAATATTTTATCTGCTAACTTGTCCTCTTCCCCAGAATTCCAGGTTTTGCCAATATGCTTTCACCTAAGAATCCTAACTGATATAGGAACAGTTGATTAACCGTCTTTGGAAAAAGAGCCCTACTCACCCTGATAGAATCCAATGGAAGTGTTCTGTGGTCTTGGTTTTGTGCTTCCTTTCATATAGTATAAGCTCAGTGAGGACAATAATTCCTTGTACACCTGTACACAAATTCTACTACGTTATTTATTATTGAATAAAATTTCAATTCTCATTGTTGCCCTGTTGGCAATAAATGGGTGTCCTCCCCCATCCCTTCTTGGTGTTCTCCAGTTGATTAAAGCAGATTGCTTTTCTTTAGAGAAAAGTTACAAACTCGAAGTATTTCATCTTCTTAGTGAAGCCCAACTATTCTCTTTTAGGTTAGTAAGCAGACATGGATCCATACGGCATCTTCTGAAATATCCATAGGATATTATCTATCAACATTAACCTCATTGGTGGGAAGCTACTATTTCTGCACAAGTACTATCATTTAGATAGCTCCTCCTTGTCAGTTTTTTTAAACAAAATGTATTAGAACTGTACTTTAGAGAAATAACAGAGATTTATCTCTCTCCTTTATCTTGTAGAAGAAAGCATGATTACACTGATTTCTCCCTTCAGGTTTTTGCCCGGAATAGTGAAAGCTAAAATATTCATTTCGGTATCATTTACCAGAGTTAATTATAACACAATCACTAACCCAAAATACCTTAGTTTCCAGCTTCATTTAACTCCATTATAATTACCCTTTACTTCAATCTGCAAAGTCCTTTGCTTTTGAGGGTGGGAGTAACTGGGAGGTACAGTGTAAAAATATTTTAGGTATTAGAAGATGAAATGACCTTTTGTATTACTCATTTTTGAACCATATTTCATTTTTTGGCAGCTAAAAAGTACAAGTTGCCATGGAAATGAACAATGGTATTAAATGTGGGTGTGCACTCAATGGTCTCTATCATTCTCCTAAGTAAGCAGAAATGTTTGAGTTAAATGATAGGAAATGCAAGATGCTCTTACACATTATTATGAAAAGATGTGCAATTCTGGATGATATGCTGTAAAATTCGATACTCCATGCAGGGCAGGAAACTCCAGTGGTACAGGATTAGGGAATAATAAAAGATGTTCCATTCATAGATGCTTGAGGAGAATGTGTGGAATAAAAATGTTCTGGAAGTTCAAATTCATACTTAGGCTCAGTAGTTTTATTTTGGACTGTATATTAAGTGCACTTCTTTTTTTTCCAACTTATAATATAAATCTCATTACAAGGTACAGATTAAGTACTTAAAAATCTTGAATTTGTGCTTCAACTTGATGGACAATGAGTCAGAGATTTCAGCCTTTGTAAATGGAATGTATTAATATGCACATAGAGCTGAATCCCACCTAGATGTCTGGCAAGCAGAGATATAATACTGAAATTTCAAGATGGGAACTATTAGAGAAATGCGGTGTCCAGAGTTAAATAGCTGGACTCAGGAAACACGAGTTCTGGTCTTGGACTATGAAATTTGACCCAATATTTTTGATTCGCCATCTCCCTTAATTTTTTTTTTTTTTTAATGAAAAGTGCTGGTTTTGTGTTCTGGAAAGAAGTGGAAATGTGGGAATGAATTAATTATTTCATAAGCTCCTTGAAAATTCAAAAACAATCACTGAACAAGTGCCCAGAATCTGTAAAAGGTGCAGCCTTCAATCACACTTCTCACTCTTCCGCATACCAGATCTAAGGGCTGTGGAGTGCTTGGTTCCCCAACTGTTCTCATCATGGGCAAAATTTTGAAAACAAAAACAAAAAACAGTGCTCAATTTATGTTTTTCACACCTAATGAGGTGAGAAATTCTAGGCAGGTCCCCAAAACATTTTCAGTGTACTGGAATTTGATCTCTGTGAAATTTAGCAGTTTCATCGTGACAGTTTTAGCTGAATTTTGCTTAGTTCTCTCTTGCATTGTTTTAAGCTTATGCTACATTTTCATTGCTGATAACACAGATGGCACCAAAAAGAAGCCAGTGCAATCCTACTTTTTTTTTGAAGTGCAGAAAAAAGTGAAAATTCACATGAAAAACTCTCAAGTTATTAAAGTACACTTTAAAAATATAATGTTAGAATAAGAATGTCACAACGTTTCTTAGGATATTTTATTAAAAAAATGAAGAGAGGACATAAAATATCTTTGCCATTAAAACATAATGTTTACTGGATATCAATCATAAGTTATGTCTGTAAAGTTTTTAGAGTGGGGGCATTTTTCCAAGGCATTGGAAAAATATTTGCCAAATGTGTTTGTGTGTTAATGATGATTTGCTTTTCCCCCCACATATATATTAGTTAATTCTTCAAAGGTATGTCAATTCCTTTAGGTCACCAGACATTCAGAGTTGTCATATTATTACTTCTGTGCAATTAGGTGATAATCTTCACAGGTTTTAATTGATACTAAGGAAGCAACTTAACTCACCAAGAAAAGAAAGCTAAATATACTATTTGATGAATTATCCAGTCATCTTGTCAAGTCTAGATAAGTCGGGAGCGAGGGTGATTGGTAAATCTCTTTTTAAATTGAGAGGAGAAGATAAACTACATACTACCAGCTACACATTTTTCTTCACAATTGCATTTTCCCATTCCAACAATATCATAGATGATTGCAATGACTTTTTAACCTGTCCCTTTGATCACAAGGCTTATTTTCCAAAACTAATGTACATACTGATATGGGATGTCTTCCTGAAGTACTTCTTTAGTCATTTCTTTGCTCAAAAACAATCAATAGCTCCTTATTGGAGCTATTGTGGTGAGATTCTCCACAATATGTCTTAAGTTTTAGCCTGTTGTTCTCTCAAAATCCACTTGGTGTACTGAACCCTGCTGAAGATAGGCTGACTGTAGACCAGGCTGAGTTTGAGAACCAAACTCAGCACTTATTTAGATTACTTACACACTCTGTAACCCATCTGCTGAATGGGGATAACAATAATAGTACCCACCTTCTAGGTCTTTTGTGAAAATGAAATTATTTAAAACAGGTTAATGCCTAGAGTGGTGCCTAGCACACAGGATGAGTTCACTCAGTGTCAGAGATCACTTTTCCTACAACTGGCCCTGTGACTAAGCTTTTGCTGTCCCTACCTGATATGTCTCCCTGGTTCTGCATATCCAACAATCACTCCCCTTCTAGGCCAGAGTCAGATGCTTTGTTGCTGTTGTTCAGTTGCTAAGACATGTCTGACTCTGTATGACCTCAGGATCTGCAGCATGCCAGACTTTTCTGTTTTTCACTATCTCCTGGATTTTGCTCAAATTCATAGCCATGGATTTAGTGATGCTATGTAACCAACTCATCCTCTCCACTCCCTTCCCCTTTTGCCTTCAATTTTTCCTAGCATCAGGGTTTTTCCAATGAATTGACCAAAGCATCAGAGCTTTGGTTCAGCATCAGTTCCTCCAATGAATATTCAGAGTTGGTTTACTTTAGGATTGACTGGTTTTACTCCTTGCAGTCAAAGAGTCTTCTCCAGCACCACAGTTCAAAAGCATCAATTCTTCGGTTCTCATCCCTTCTTATAGTCCAACTCTCACATCCATATTGGAAAATCCATATGACTATTGGAAAAACCATAGCTTTGACTAGATGGACCTTTGTTGGTTAAGTGATGCTTTTTCTTTTTAATACACTGTATAGGTTTTCCATAGCTTTTCTAACAAGGAGCAAGTCTTTTAATTTCTTGGCTGCAATCACCATCCACGGTGATTTTGGAGCTTAAGAAAATAAAATCTGTCACAACTTCTACTTCTCCCCCTTCCATTTGCCATGCAGTGATGGGAGGAGATGCCATGATCTTTGTTTTTTGAATGTTGAGTTTTAAGCCAGCTTTTTCACTCTCTTCTTTCGTGCTCACCAAGAGGCTCTTTAGTTCCTTTTCACTATCTGTTATTAGAGTGGTAACATCTATATATCTGAGGTTGTTGATATTTCTCGTGATAATCTTGATTCCAGCTTGTGAGTCATCCAGACCAGAATTTTGCATGATTTTGCATATAAGTTAAATTAGCAGGCTGACAATATACAGCCCTGACACACTCCTTTCCCAATTTTGAACCAGTCAGTCATTCCATGTGAGAATCTCAGTGATTGTGTGTGTTAGTCACGCAGTGATGTATGACTCTGTGTGACCCCATGAACTGTAGCCCACCAGGCTCCTCTGTCCATGGAATTCTCCAGGCAAGTATACTGGAATGGGTTACCATTCCCTTCTCCAAGGGATCTTGTCAACCCAGGGATCAAACCTGGGTTTCCCATATCGCAGGCAGATTCAAGTGATGCTTCTTGCTTTATTATGAAGTCTGAATGATGATTAAAACCAAATGTGATGTTCTGAGTTACCAAAACATCTTTCTTTTTAAAGATTTTTTTTTTTTTTTAATGTGGACCATTTTTAAAGACTTCATTGATTTTGTTACAATATTGCTTCTGTTCCAGGTTTTGGTTTTTGGGCCAGGAGGCATGTGGGATCTTAGTTCCCCAACCAGGGACTGAACCCACACCCCCTGAATTAGAAGGCAAAGTCTTAAGCACTGGACTCTCAGGAAAGTCCCCAAAGCGTGACTTACTCCTATCACAATGCATTTCTCTTAGCTTGCCTTATATTCTATTTACATGCATGGTGTCTTTATCTTGCCTGTGGGAGACTGAAACCTTTAGGGGCCAAGATGGCATTTCATACATTATAACCTTCAATATGTCAAAATAGTAATTATTCAGAGTAAACATTGAAGAACATCTCATTAATAACTATTACAATATCTTTCAAAATGGGAAGTTGATGTTAGTCTGTGTCTAGATTCCATTTTGTAGCATGAAATTTTAACAAATATTTCCTGATAGCTCAGATGGTAAAAAAAAAAAAAAAAAAAAAATNAGATGGAAAAAAAAAAAAAAAAAAAAAAAAAAAAAAATCTGCCTGCAATGTAGCAGACCTGGGTTTGATCCCTGTGTTGAGAAGTTTCCTTGGAGAAGGAAATGGCAACTCACTCCAGTATTTTTGCCTTGAGAATTCCATGGACAGAGGAGCCTGGTGGGCTACACTCATGGGGTCTCAAAGAATTGGACATGACTGAGTGACTAAAACTAAATAAATAAAAGTTCTCTAATAGATGGTTTGTTAGCATTAGCTTCCCCTAGGTTTAATGAAACAAAACTAGGATAATTTCTTTTGAGAAAAAGTTATATTTTTATTTATGGTAGAGTATACATTCTGTGTTACATGCTACTGTGTAATAGTCTTAGATATTTAAATTTAATTCTTAGAGTTTTTAAAGTGAAAGGCTTAATATTTTATTTTTCTCCTCATGGGATCATCTATTAATACCTGCATGCATAGGGAAAGTTATTCAAAATTCACACTATGGTATTGGGCCACTGAGATCTCTTCAGATTTCTAAAGATCTTATCCCTCTTTATTCTTTCTATTCACCCATTTTCCAAGCATAACTTAATGCTTGAATTCTAGGTTTCAAGAAAATATGGAGAAGTATATTTACAAAATCCAGATATTTTTCATCCAAATTTCAGCCAAGAAGCAACTTGTCATGCCACTGAAGCAAGATATGTCACTATGGAATTTGATTTATTACGTGCTTCAGTTCTTAATGGAACAGAATAAGGCAATCTACCATGATTGTTGCTTCGAGCATAAGGTTAGGGAAGAAGTAATGCAAACAACCTCAAAATGGGGATGATGGAACCTGTCTGCTTCTCTCCAGGCTTCTGGCTGACACCCACCTTGGATCCTCGGGTCACCCTCAATCAGATCATCTCCATCATCAGCCTCCTCGCATGACATCTGAACAAGCTGAAAAATTATTTTTTTAAAAATTGGAAAAATGAGTGGTTCTCCTACATCCTCTGTGGAAAATTTGGAAGACTACTTTGTAAATATGAGAAATTCATGAGACTCAAGTGATTTATATCCTCCTTCAAGAGAATAGGGACTGAGGTAACAGAGAACCTTCTTATAACTCATGCAACTCATTGCAAGGTCAGAAGCCAATAAAGACATCACCATTCATGATTAATTGTGGACAGGTCCACCCATTTGATTCCTTTTATCCCAGAGTCCTAGATAAATGCCATGATCGGGCCTTCAGTGTTCCAGCTTTGTCCTTCTTAGGTACTGAGCAAGACATAGCAAGGGAGGAAAATTAAAGAAAAAATGTTAAGCTGGTAAAATTTCATCTTAGAAGTAAAATACCACTTATACTGAAGAGATGTTTTTGCAGGATAAGAAATAAAAAAGAACAGCTTGACTGACGTGAGTGTTATCTTAATATGCTTAGCAACATAATTTACAGGTTTCTGCATTTCACTTTGTGTCTTAAAGATACCTAGTTCATTGCTTTTTTAGTAAATGAGAAATAAATTTGAATTTTTATGGGTAAACAGTGACTCAGACTTCTCTGATGATATTTAACTATATTCACAGAGATAATCACTTATTGGTAACAGTTTCTAACGTCACATTCATAGATGGTCATTCTTACTTATTTCCATAAGCTGACTGATAGACTCAAATACATATTACAAGCCTTTTTATTATTTCATGTTCATGTGGAACTTGCTATGTATTTTACACAGGATTCTAATTTTCTCCGCCTACCTGTGTTTGCAAAAGTAGGCTTACACAATGCTTATGTACTCTATATACTACACCAGCCTTATCCACAGTATAGAAGATAAAGATTAGTAACATTGCCAAGTGTTTGTAGGAGACTGCTCAGTTTTCAAAATAATCTCATATTTTGTGATACATAAAGTAATCCTATAAGACACACATAGTATATCACCATTTTAACTCCAGTTTGCAGATTAGAAATGAGGTATAAAAAAATCAGATTATTAGCCCTTAGTAAGTATCAAAGCCAAACTGTATAAGAAGTAAGGATATCTGAAATTCATATTTCTTTTTCTCTGAACCTGGTCCCCAAATCTGTTTAATCTTTAGCAAGCATTAACTATGTTCGAAACTTCAATGTGCAGAGCTGAAGGAAGCATACTGAAAATGCAGGTTTTGGCCACTGCATTTCAGAAATGGCATTTGTAGAGGAGAGGGAAAATGTTACTATGCTACTTTGAAACACAATTCTGCCCCTAAATGTGCATGTGTGCTAAGTCACTTCAGTTGTGTCTGACTCTTTGTGACTCCATGGAGTAGTCCTCAAGACTCCTCTGTCCATGGGGATTCTCCAGGCAAGAATACCTGAGTGGCTTGCCATGCCCTCCTCCAGGGTGTTTTCCAGACCTAGGGATGCAACCCATGTCTCTTACATCTACCTGCATTGACAGACAGGTTCCTTATCACTCACGCCACTTGGGAATGTGATTTGTTTCCAGTGTAAATGGCTTTGATCAGAAAGTAAGGCTTCTAGGGTAGGCTTTCAATGGAAGCTCCAAAACAAAAAGATAACCAGACTTCTCTGTGTTCGAAATGAATGTGAATTTCAGGGTGAAAGGGCAAAAAGTAAAGGAAGGAAGACACGAGTGAAGGAAAAAGTTTCCTATGCCAGAATCAAGATAGCTACATAGAATATAGGCTGAGCGACTTCACTTTCACTTTTCACTTTCATGCATTGAAGAAAGAAATGGCAACTCACCCCAGTTGTTCTTGCCTGGAGAATCCCAGGGATGGGGGAGCCTGGTGGGGTGCCATCTATGGGGGGGGTCACACAGAGTGAGAAACAACTGAAGTGACTTAGCAGTAACAGCAGTGAAATTATTCCAAGAGAAGGCATTTGCATATGGTTCTGAAACTGAATTCTCAGTTGAATCCCCAACCTGCAGTAAAATTTTCTATACTCATATGATTTTCATATGTATATCCCCCTACCCTTGAAATCAGGAAAAGGGTCTGGGTTTCACAAATGGGTTTGTGAATAGTGTATATAAACTGGAGGAGGTGAGACAAGAAGAGCCTGAGAGGGGATATAACACTAGATAACTTGTTGCTGTTCAGTAGCTCAGTCGTGTCTGACTCTTTTTTGTGACTCCATGGACTGTAGCCCACCATGTTCCTCTGTCCATGTGACTTCCCAGGCAAGAATGCTGGACTGGGTTCGCATTTCCTTCTCCAGTGGATCTTCCCCATCTAAGGATTGAACCCGTATCTCCTGCCCTGGCAGTCAGGTTCTTGACCACTGAGTCACCTGGAAAGCCCAAAACTAAATAACAGTGATTTGTCAAAACAAAAACAGTTGGAAATTTTCAGAGAATTGAGGGAAGGTTAAGCTTTTTAGAAGAAAAGATAAGCTCTTAGGAGACCAAGCACAACATTATAGTGAAGTGATTCAACTTGCTCATTCTGTATCACCTCAAGTTTATTTCTGTTAACTTGCTTAATGTCTGTACTTTGACTTTTTTCCCCCAAAGCCTCCCTTGTATTCTAGTAGTTCTTTCTAGTGGTTAACAATATAATTATGATGTCAATTAAACTGTGAAAACTCGTATCGAATTCAGGAAAGGTGAGAAAAGAAGCCTAACTCATCTAAAAATTGTTTTACTTAATGATGGAAAGATGGAAAGGAAGAAAGTTTTGACAAAAGAATAGTCTCTGAATAGGCTCTCAGTGCCTCTTTGTTCTCTGATGGTCAAGGTGAATTTAGCACTCAAAGTTTCTTGGATCTGTGAATGTTGAAAGTTATCCTTTCCCATGATTCCTGAGAATTTTCTAAGAGCTGCGCTTGCAAGCTTTTAGAAAAAATTACTTTTCTTGAAGTTTAGTTGATATACAATGTTGTATTAGTTTTAGATATATAGCAAAGTGGTTCAGTTATATATATATATACATATATGGGTATACATATATATTCAGTTATTATATATGTGTGTATATATATATATATACATATATATTGTTATTGTTGTTCAGTCATGTCCAACTGTGCTGCCATGGACTACAGCATGCCAGGACTCCATGTGTGTATGTGTGTGTATGTGTGTGTGTACACTTTTCAAATTTTTTTCCCTTATAGATTATTTTAAAATATTAAATATAGTTCCTTAACAAAAGAGACACAGACATATAGAATGGACTTTTGGCCTCTGAGGGAGAGGGAGAGGGTGGGATTAAAAAATAAATAAATAAATATAGTTCCTTGTGCTATAAAGTAGGTCTTGGTTAGTTATCTATCTGTTAATCCCAAACTCCTAATTTATCCCTCCCCCCACCCATTTCCCCTTTGGTAACCATAAGTTTGTTTTCTACGTTTGTGGGTCTATTTCTGTTTTGTATATAAGTTTATTTGTATCATTTTTAGATTCCACATATACATGATATCTATCATATGATATTTATCTTTCTCTGTCTTGCTAATTTCACTTAGTATGGTAATCTCTAGGTCCATCCATGTTGCCTTGCAAGCTTTTTGGCTTCCTGCTCCCCTATCCTTGAAAATCAAATCCTTTTAGCAGAACTCACACTCACACACACATGCATATCCACTCAACATTTTTTGTGTGTGATTGACCTTATTAAACCTTGGGACATCATAAGAACTGTCATAATGTACAAACCTTCTTCCTTTTCTTTACTTCCAGTCTCTTCCTATCCCCTCCACTGTTTTTCCCCCCTTTCAGCCTCAAAAGTAGAAAAAATTTCTCTCCACATCTCGTATAACTTAAACATACCTTGTGTAGTTCAGTTGGTAAAGGATCTGCCTGCAATGCAGGAGACCCTGGTTTGATTCCTGGGCTCTGAAGATCCCCTGGAGAAGGAAATGGCAATCCACTCCAGTATTCTTGCCTGGAGAATTCCATGGACAGAGGGAGCCTGTCAGGCTATAGTCCATGAGGTCCCAAGAGTTGGACACGACTTGGTAACTAAACCACCACCAGGTATATCCATTGACTCCAGATTTATCTAATTTGTATATAGAGAAGATAATTTAATTAAATACTTTATTTGAAAAAATAGTAGATTAATACATCTGTGCTTTCAGGGGTTATCTGGCTAATAGAAATCCTGTTTTAGAAATCTTTGAATCCAAACAAACTCAAACAATGGAAACAGTATTTTCTTTTTCCTGTTTTCACCTTTCTATTTCATCTGCTATTTTACTTTGGTACCAAATTGCTCTTCAAAAAAATCTTAAGCCTATTTCAAATTCTCACTAATTTCAAGTGATAACTAAAATCATTGGTTATAGATCTAGTGTCAAATAAGTCTTTATCTCTTCCTGTGGGCGGCTATCTTCTTGACTGATGTAAGTGAAAGAAAGAACTGCATTTCTTTTTTCTAGTTGAAAATGGACAATTTAGCCACCACATGTCTGCCAATGTACCTCCATATGAGATGTAATTATATGTGAAATAATAACCTTGGTGCCAAATAGTTTTCAGTGCTTTGCTTTATATGAGAAACAATACATTTTTCGTTCCAAAAGGCAATAAGATAATGACATTCAAGTCAATCTCTTGCTGCTTTTACTTTCTTACTAAGTTTTAAGTCTCTCGCTCATCCCTCTCTAGTTTTCAATATGTTAAGATGACAATCTCTTATAATAATTAAGATAGCATAGCCTTTGGTTAATTTTCAGCTTAATTTTTTTCTCTGAAAATGTATGTATTAAAAAAGTCTATTCTCAATTTATGATAACAGGTTTTAGAAAACACTTCTCTCATATAAATCATCATCTATTGGGAAGTGTTAGGAATTTATAACATACTATTTTCACTCATTTATTTTAGTGAATTAAATCCCATTCAAATATAAAGGAGCCAAGCAAAAGTCAGTAATAATAACCAATATTCATTTAGCACTAACCATAGATCAGTTTTCATGCCAAGCACGCTGCTGTTGCTACTGTTGCTGCTGCTGCTAAGTCACTTCAATCGTGTCCGACTCTGTGTGACCCCATAGACGGCAGCCCACCAGGCTCCCCTGTCCCTGGGATTCTCCAGGCAAGAACACTAGAGTGGGTTGCCATTTCCTTCTCCAGTGCATGAAAGTGAAAAGTGAAAGTGAACTTGCTCAGTCATGTCCGACTCTTAGCGATCTCATGGACTGCAGCCTACCAAGCTCCTCTGTCCATGGGATTTTCCAGGCAAGAGTACTGCAGTGAGGTGCCATCGCCTTCTCTGGCTAAGCATGCTAAGAACTTTAAATGCAGTCTCTCACTTGTTCCCTTCAAAACACCTGTAAAGTAGTTGCTACCTTCTAATTTCCATTTTACATGTGCTAAGTTGAATTTTTTATACACAATTTGTTTTCTTTTCCTGCTTCTCAAGAAATCAGCCAACCTCTCTATCCAAGGCTGAGTAGATTTGCCATTATAGGTGAAAGCAAAGTTGTCAGACACACAGACCTTTCTCTCATCTGTTAATTTTAATATCCCAGACTCTCTGAGGTAGAAAGATTGCATGAAGGGGTGTACTAACATTTTAAGAAGAGCAAAATAGGGGAGAATGGAAGGCACAGAAACAGCTTAAACTTAAGGACTAGAAAATGAAAACATCAACAGAGACCAGCTGTGTTAGTGACTAACTGCTATTAAAACTAACCTCAATGCTCATAGTATCTGTTGATCAGAACTCAAGAGCATCCTAGCTGGGTAGCTCTGGCTCAGGATCACTTATGATGTTGCAGCCACAATGTTGTCCAAAGCTGCAGCATCTGAAGACTAGAATAGAGCTGGGAGATCTATTTCTAAGATAGTTCCTTTCTAATTGCTGCTGGCTATTGGCCAAAGTCTGGCTATTATGTGGACCACAATAAACTGTGGAAAATTCTGAAAGAGATGGGAATACCAGACCACCTGACTTGTCTCTTGAGAAACCTATATGCAGGTCAGGAAACAACAGTTAGAACTGGGCATTGAACAACAGACTGGTTTCAAATGGGAAAAGAAGTACGTCAAGGCTGTATATTGTCACCCTGCTTATTTAATTTATATGCAGAGTACACCATGAGAAATGCTGGGCTGGAAGAAGCACAAGCTGGAATCAAGATTGTCGAGAGAAATATCAATAACCTCAGATATGCAGAAGACATCACCCTTATAGCAGAAAGTGAAGAGGAACTCAAAAGCCTCTTGATGAAAGTGAAAGAGGAGAGTGAAGAAGTTGGCTTAAAGCTCAACATTCAGAAAACAAAGATCACAGCATCTGGTCCCATCACTTCATGGGAAATAGATGAGGAAACAGTGGAAACAGTGTCAGACTTTATTTTGGGGGACTTCCAAATCACTGGAGATGGTGACTGCAGCCACTAAATTAAAAGATGCTTACTCCTTGGAAGGAAAGTTATGACCAACCTAGGTAGCATGTTGAAAAGCAGAGATATTACTTTACCAACAAAGGTCTGTCTAGTCAAGGCTATGGTTTTTCCTGTGGTCATGTATGGATGTGAGAGTTGGACTATGAAGAAAGCTGAGCACTGAAGAATTGATGCTTTTGAACTGTGGTGTTGGAGAAGACTCTTGAGAGTCCCTTGGACTGCAAGGGGATCCAACCAGTCCATCCTAAAGGAGATCAGTCCTGGGCGTTCATTGGAAGATGCTGAAGCTGAAACTCCAATACTTTGGCCACCTCATGCGAAAAGTTGACTCACCGGAAAAGACTCTGATGCTGGGAGGGATTGGGGGCAGGAAGAGAAGGAGACGACAGAGGATGAGATGGCTGGATGGCATCACCAAATTGATGGGCATGAGTCTGAGTGAACGCCAAGAGTTGGTGATGGACAGGGAGGCCTGGCATGCTGTGATTCATGGGGTTGCAAAGAGCTGGACACGACTAAGTGACTGAACTCAACTGATGGCTTTAAAGCCCTGCTTTAAAATCTTTGTATAACTACTGTTGATACCAATTGCAAGTAATGATTTTCATTAATTTTGCAGTATGACCATTAAGCTTTCCTTCTACTACAATTTAAATTCTTTCATTCTGACCTCAGGTGAAATATAGTATAATCTACAAACTACTGTGCTTCATTTTTTAAAAAACCTTTTAGTTTCAGAAGGGCAGCAAAGGGACTCGGCCATACATACACACACATGCATGCTCAGTTGCTTCAGCTGTGTCCGACTTTGTAGTCCCAATGGACGATAGCTTGCCTGGCTCTTCTGTCCATGAGATTCTCCAGGCAGGAATACTGGAGTGGACTGACATGCCCTCCTCAGGGGATCTTCCTGATCAAGGGATTGAACCCACTTCTCCTGTGTCTCCTGCACTGCAGGCAAATTCTTTACCACTATGTGGTTGGGAAAACCCAACCACACATATACATGTATCCATTCTCCTCCAAACTTTGCTCCCATCCAGTCCGTCATATAACATTGAGCAGAGTTCCCTATGCTATACAGTAAATCATTGCTGTTTATCCATCTTAAATATAGCAGTGTGTACATGTCAGTCCCAACCCCTCTATCTCTTCATTCCATGCCACCCCCCTGCCCCACCACCCTACCCCAGCAACCGTAGATTCATTCTCTAAGTCCGTGAGTCTGCTTTTATTTTGAAAATAAGTTTACTTGTATCATTTCTTTTTTGATTCTACATATAAATAAAGGATATCATTCTACATTTCCTAACTGGTTTACTTCACTCAATATGACAATCCCTAGGTCTGTCTATCCATGTTGTTGCAAATGGCATTATTTCATTCTTTTTAATGATTGAGTGTATATGTACCATATTTTCTTTATCCATTCCTCCATCAGTGTATATTTAGGTGCTTCCATATCTTGGCTATAGTAAACAGTCAGTGCTGCCATGAACATTAGGGTGCATGTATCATTTTGGACCATGTTTTCCTCCTGAGTTTATGCCTAAGAGTGAGATTGCAGTGTCTTCTGGTAGTTCTATTTTTAGTTTTTAATGATACTTCCATACTGTTCTCCTTAGTGGCTGTACTGATTTATATTTCCACCAACAGGGAAGGAGGGTTCCATTCTCTCCACTTCCTTTCCAGTCTTTACTGTTTGTGAATGTTTTGATGGTAGCCATTCTGACTGGTGTGAGGTGATATATTATTGTAGTTTTTATTTGAATTTATCTAGGAAGTGGAAACCCACTCCAGTATCCTTGCCTGGAAAACTCTATGGACAGAGGAGCCTGGTGGGCTACAATCCATGGGGTCGCGAAGAGTTGGACATGACTGAGCACACCACACCACCACCACAATAACTAGTGGTGATGCCTCTTGGCCACCTGTATGTCTTTGGAGAAATGTCTGTTTAGGTATTCTGCCCATATTTCGATTGGCTTGTTTGTTTTGATGATGTTGAACCTCATGAGCTGTCTATAAATTTTGAAGAGTAATCCCTTGTGGATCTCATCATTTGCAAATATTTTCTTTCAATCTGTGGGTTGTCCTTTTGTTTGGATTATTGTTTCCTTTTTGCAAAAGCTTTTGAATTTAGGTAGGTTCCCATGTGCTCATTTTTATTTTTATGTCCATTACTCTGGAAGATGGATTGAAAAAGATATTGCTGTGATTTGTCAGAGAGTGTTCTGCTTATGTTTTCCTCTAGGAGTTTTATGATGTCTGGTCTCACATTCAGGTCTTTAATGTTTATTGTCTTAAAGGAATTCTTGGTTTGAGTTGGAGTTCACAGACCTAATAATTATGAATTAATTAATTAATTAATGATTTTGATGATGTTTATACTGATTCTGTAGTTCTTGGAGCATAGCATATCTTAAGATAGATGACCCAGGAACTTCCTTGGTGGCCCAGTGGTTAAGACTCTAGGTTTCTAATACAGGGGACATGAGTTCAATCCCTGGTCAGGGAACTAAGATCCCATATGCCACATAGTGTGGCCAAAATTTTTTTTTTAATTAAAAAAAAAGATAGGTGATCTAGATATGTGTTACATAGGGAAGGTATTGGAAAGTAGTCTTAGGGCAAACAGAACAAATAAGTTTGAGACAGGTTGTGGAAAATTCTGTAATTAATAAATTTATTTAAATACACTTAATCCAGAATATTCTAAATGTTTTTTTTAAGGTATCTGACCTGAAACATATTTTTAAAAAATTTGATNCTCAATATGACAATCCCTAGGTCTGTCTATCCATGTTGTTGCAAATGGCATTATTTCATTCTTTTTAATGATTGAGTGTATATGTACCATATTTTCTTTATCCATTCCTCCATCAGTGTATATTTAGGTGCTTCCATATCTTGGCTATAGTAAACAGTCAGTGCTGCCATGAACATTAGGGTGCATGTATCATTTTGGACCATGTTTTCCTCCTGAGTTTATGCCTAAGAGTGAGATTGCAGTGTCTTCTGGTAGTTCTATTTTTAGTTTTTAATGATACTTCCATACTGTTCTCCTTAGTGGCTGTACTGATTTATATTTCCACCAACAGGGAAGGAGGGTTCCATTCTCTCCACTTCCTTTCCAGTCTTTACTGTTTGTGAATGTTTTGATGGTAGCCATTCTGACTGGTGTGAGGTGATATATTATTGTAGTTTTTATTTGAATTTATCTAGGAAGTGGAAACCCACTCCAGTATCCTTGCCTGGAAAACTCTATGGACAGAGGAGCCTGGTGGGCTACAATCCATGGGGTCGCGAAGAGTTGGACATGACTGAGCACACCACACCACCACCACAATAACTAGTGGTGATGCCTCTTGGCCACCTGTATGTCTTTGGAGAAATGTCTGTTTAGGTATTCTGCCCATATTTCGATTGGCTTGTTTGTTTTGATGATGTTGAACCTCATGAGCTGTCTATAAATTTTGAAGAGTAATCCCTTGTGGATCTCATCATTTGCAAATATTTTCTTTCAATCTGTGGGTTGTCCTTTTGTTTGGATTATTGTTTCCTTTTTGCAAAAGCTTTTGAATTTAGGTAGGTTCCCATGTGCTCATTTTTATTTTTATGTCCATTACTCTGGAAGATGGATTGAAAAAGATATTGCTGTGATTTGTCAGAGAGTGTTCTGCTTATGTTTTCCTCTAGGAGTTTTATGATGTCTGGTCTCACATTCAGGTCTTTAATGTTTATTGTCTTAAAGGAATTCTTGGTTTGAGTTGGAGTTCACAGACCTAATAATTATGAATTAATTAATTAATTAATGATTTTGATGATGTTTATACTGATTCTGTAGTTCTTGGAGCATAGCATATCTTAAGATAGATGACCCAGGAACTTCCTTGGTGGCCCAGTGGTTAAGACTCTAGGTTTCTAATACAGGGGACATGAGTTCAATCCCTGGTCAGGGAACTAAGATCCCATATGCCACATAGTGTGGCCAAAATTTTTTTTTTAATTAAAAAAAAAGATAGGTGATCTAGATATGTGTTACATAGGGAAGGTATTGGAAAGTAGTCTTAGGGCAAACAGAACAAATAAGTTTGAGACAGGTTGTGGAAAATTCTGTAATTAATAAATTTATTTAAATACACTTAATCCAGAATATTCTAAATGTTTTTTTTAAGGTATCTGACCTGAAACATATTTTTAAAAAATTTGATTAGTATATATGGAACACTAGTTTTTGAGGGGATAGTAGGGTCTTTAGAAAAGCAAGTAGGAAATATTTTTGTGAAGATTTATGAATTTATGTTTTGATAGCCAGAACTTAGTATTTTTGATATATAAAAAGAACATCAAAGAGTAATTCTTTTTAAAAAAAAATGAAAGAATTTGTTAGGTTGATTGCTGATTTTGAATGTCTGAATGGTAATTCTACTCTTAATGGATTAAAAACATTAAAAAAAATGAGTGTTTTTAATTTTCTCTTGGGTAGTATAGCCTAATTGGTAAAATGTTGGATGGTGTTTCTGTCCTCTTTATTTTCCACTTCTAATATAGAATCAATTAAGAGTAAGCAGTTGGAAATAATTCTTAACATAATTCTGTGATCCCTTTTATAATATAGTTAATGCAATTCCTTCAAGTAAATGGATATCAATTTCAATAAGTTTCCTAAATGGAGGGTGCTGTATGAGGCCTTTCATCCTGCCCTTTCAAAATTGACAATTAAGTACATAAGAAATAAGTGGTGATTTTATTAGAACCCTGCAAATACCTGGCAAAGTTAACTGCTTTTACTACAGTCATAACTTTTTTTTGTTTAAAAATATGAGAAATGAATTTTGTCCATTCCATTCCAGGCAGTTGTAGCAATTAGCTAAATATATAGTAATATCCAATATATTCACACAATTACATATATTAATTTATACATTATGTAATTTTGTCTATATGTAATTTTATCTACTGTTTCAAGTTTATAGAATCATAGGCAAAGCTAAGAGATGAGAGTGATTGTCACAGATTTAGAGAAACAAACTAGTGGTTACTAGTGGGTAGAGGGGAAGGGGGAGGGGCAGGATAGAGGGTGAGGATTAAGAGGTACAAACTATTAGGAGTAAAATAAGCTACAGGGATATGCTGTACAACCTGGGGAATATAGTGTATATTTAATAATAGCTATAAATGGAGCATAACCTTTAAACATTATGAGTCAGTGTATTGTTTACCTGTAACTTATATGGTGGCCTTGGTGGTAAAGAACCTGCCTGTCAGTGTAGGAGACATAAGAGACAGGGGTTCCATCCTTGGGTCAGAAAGACCCCCTGGAGCAGGAAATGGCAACCCACTCCAGTATTCTTGCCTGGACAATTTCATGAACAGAGGAGACTGGCAGGCTACAGTCCACAGAGTTGCAAAGAGTCGGACACAGCTAAAGCAACTTAGCACGCAGCACACAACTTATGTAACATTGTACAGCAACTATGAGTCAATTAAAAAAGGAGAAAAAAGAGAAAGGAGTAACATAGATATATAGTAAACATAGAACACAGACTGAGTGAAAATGACAATATTCATTTATTCAGCAAGTATTCGTTATCTACCATGTAAGCTTTTGGAGTTTCAATTCTAGATGAAGGAGAGAGTAGTTAAGAAAATATATGAATAAATTGCACGGTATGTTGGAAGGAAAAAAATATTTTTGAAAAAAACAAAGCAATGAAAAGGTAATAAAAAGTGCTAGTAGGGGGTAGTTATAGCCTACACGTGTTCATTAATGAAACTTCAGCAGTACTAAATTATGAACGAATAGGTTTCTTAGCATAATGTTGACTGGCATATTAAATATATACATATGTATATGTGTGTCTGTACATTATATTACTTGTGGTTATATTTTATATAGAGAATAACCACATTTCTGAGAGTCTTAGTTACATCTCTTAAGGTCACCTGGTGAGCTTATTTCATGTTATTTATTTTATATCATTTGATATTTTTATCTCCAGTTTATTTCTATAGTAATAGTATATTACAGTGTATGAATTCCACTTCCCTTTATCTTCTTTATTCTTCTGAACCTATATACACAGTTTTAATACCTCATATATTTTTATTATTGCTTTAATCTCATTATCCTTATTACAAAATATAAATGCTTTGACTTTATTTTAATGCAAAAATCATTTTAAATAATCCTTCTCTTCATATTTGCAAGTCACATTGTGAAATCAGAGTGAAAAATTTAATGTTGTGATACATTAAATTTACACTATAACATTATTGCTTGATCTTCTGTGTGAAACAATTTAAACTTACATAAATGTGAAAACATTCTATTCAAAGTGTGTTTCTATTATGTTGTATAAATTGTAGCTTCTGAAAGAATATACTACTTAATGATTTTCAAGAAATAAATGTTATCATCTGATAGTCTTTTTTCAATGAAGATTTGATATGCTTAAATATAAAGACTTAAAATATGCAGGAAATAAATTTGAATAAAAGTTGAATACAAAAGATATAAAGAAGTATCTTTAGTATTTTTCATTTACCTTTTATTTTACATAAACTTGTATTATTGTTTTTCTCTGCCTTATCAAGGTTAGTAATGTCCAACCTTGGTAAACATTACATCTCAGAGGAAATTAAAGCCTAGTCATTTGATTTTATATGTATTCACTTAACATAATATGGTAAATTATAGAAATATCATATTGTATGTCTTCTACTACTTGCTGAGGGTACAAATTCTAAAGATAGTTTTAACCTAGTGGCATAGACAAAAAATGATTAAATTATCACCAGTAGGTGGAAAGCACCAAAATAGAGGTATCCAAAAATGTAATGAGAGCCTGGATGAGGGACTGCCTATTAAAGTCATAGGGAAAGAGTTCAAAGGATATTATGAGAATTCAAGGAAATAATAGAATGTAAGAAGAGCATTCCAGGTACAGTGAAGAACATGAATCAAACAGTAGAGGCATGCAATCCAGTGGCCAGATGAGAAATGGTGGCCCAATGGCGCTGAAGCATGGCAGCTGGGGCAGCGACGGTGGCCGAGAGGAGCTACCCCACATCCAAGGTAAGGAGCAGCAGCTGTGCTTTGCTGGAGCAGCCATGAAGAGATACCCCACGTCTAAGGTAAGAGGAACCCAAGTAAGACAGTAGACACTGAGAGAAGGCATCAGACGGCAGACAGACTGAAACGGACAACTAGCCAATCTGATCACATGGACCACAGCCTTGTCTAACTCAGGGAAACTAAGCCATGCCATGTGGGGCACCCAAGATGGACGGGTCATGGTGGAGAGGTCTGACAGAATGTGGTCCACTGGAGAAGGGAATGGTAAACCACTTCAGTATTCTTGCCCTGAGAACCCCATGAACAGTATCAAAAGGAATAATGATAGGACACTGAAAGATGAACTCCCCAGATCAGTAGATGCCCAAAATGCTACTGGAGATCAGTGGAGAAATAACTCCAGAAAGAATGACGGGATGGAGCCAAGGCAAAAACATCACCTAGCTGTGGATGGTGATAGAAGCAAGGTTTGATGCTGTAAAGAGCAATATTACATAGGAGCCTGGAATGTCAGGTCCATCCATCAAGGAAAATTGGAAGTGGTCAAACAGGAGATAGCAAGAGTGAACATTAAAATTCTAGGAATCACCAAACTAAGATGGACTGGAATGGGTGAATTTAACCCAGACGACCATTATATCTACTACTGTGGGCAGGAATCCCTCAGAAGAAATGGATTAGCCATCATGGTCAACAAAAGAGTCCGAAATGAAGTACCTGGATGCAATCTCAAAAACGACAGAATGATCTCTGTTCGTTTCCAAGGCAAACCATATTCAGTTATCACGGTAATCCAGGTCTATGCCCTGATCAGTAATGCTGAAGAAGCTGAAGCTGAACAGTTCTATGAAGACCTACAAGACTTTCTAGAACTAACATCCAAAAAAGATGTCCTTTTCATTAGCGGAGACTGGGATGCAAAAGTAGGAAGTCAAGAAACACCTGGAGTAACAGGCAAATTTGTCCTTGGAGGACAGGATGAAGCAGGGCAAAGGCTAACAAAGTTCAGCCAAGAGAACGCACTGGTCACAGCAAAACCCTCTTCCAACACACAAGAGAAGACTACACAGGGCCATCATCAGATGGTAGACACCGAAATCAGATTGATTATATTCTTTGCAGCCAAAGATGGAGAAGCTCTAAACAATCAACAAAAACAAGACCTGGAGCTGACTGTGGCTCAGATCATGAATCCTTTATTGCCAAATTCAGACTAAAATTGAAGAAAACAACTAGACCTTTCAGGTATGACCTAAATCAAATCCCTATGACTATACAGTAGAAGTGAGAAATAGATTTAAGGGACAAGATCTGATAGAGTGTCTGATGAACTATGGATGGAGTTTCATGGCATTGTAAAGGAAAAAGGAATCAAGACTATCCCTAAGAAAAAGAAATGTAAAAAAGCAAAATGGTTGTCTGAGGAGGTCTTACAAATAGCTATGAAAAGAAGAGAATAGAAAAGAAAAGCAGAAAAGGAAAGATATACCTATCTGAATGCAGAGTTCCAGAAAATAGCAAGAAAAGATAAGAAAGCCTTCCTCAGCAATCAATGCAAAGAAATAGAGGAAAACAACAGAACAGGAAAGGCTAGAGATTTCTTCAAGAAAATCAGAGATACCAAGGGAAAATTTCATGCAAAGATGGGCACAAAAAAAGACAGAAATGGTATGGACCTAACAGAAGCAGAAGATATTAAGAAGAGGTGGCAAAAATACACAGAAGAACTGTACAAACAAGATCTTCATGACCCAGATAATCACGATAGTGTGATCACTCACCTAGAGCCAGACATCCTAGAATGTGAAGTCAAGTGGGCCTTAGGAAGGATCCCTATGAGAAAAGCTAGTGGAGGTGATGGAATTCCAGTTGAGCTATTTCAGATCCTGAAAGATGATGCTGTCAAAGTGCTGCACTCAAAATGTCAGCAAATTTGGAAAACTCAGCAGTGGCCACAGGACTGGAAAAGGTCAGTTTTCATTCCAATCCCAAAGAAAGACAACGCCAAAGAATGCTCAAACTATCACACAATCGCACTCATCTCACACGCTAGTAAAGTAATACTCAACTTTCTCCAAGCTAGGCTTCAGCTATATGTGAACTGCGAACTTCCAGATGTTGAAGCTGGTTTTAGAAAAGGCAGAGGAACTGGAGATAAAACTGCTAAGATCTGTTGGATCATCGAAGAAGTAAGAGAGTTCCAGAAAAACATCTATTTTGTAAAGAGTTGGACACGACTGAGCAACTGAACTGTACTGAACTGAAGATCATCTTAAATTGTGCGGACAATATTCTGTCAAAATAAGGATGATGGAGGTAAGCAAGTATCATGCTTAGATTGGATGTTAAAAATTTCACTGTGGCAGCAACCTGGAGAATAGAAAGTAAATATAAATATGGTGGCTATTTATCCTGTGATTTTAATAGTCCAGGAGAGAAATCTTAAGCCACTTGAATGAAATCAGTAGTGGTATGCTAGTGGTATGTAGACTGTAGGTAAGCTCAAGAGATGTAAGTGGTAAAAATTGATGTGATAATATGATGGAAATAAAGGGCAGTATAATGGCTTCTGAAAGTTGTGAGGATTCAGTGGGATGAATTATGCCTGTTGGAGATAAAGAATATAGGAGGAAGAGCAGGTTTGTGTGGAAAAGAGATGAGTGCAATTTTTGAAGATCCTTGAGACATTCAGGTACAGATGTTCAGATCCAAGAGACATGTATTTTGGCAACATGTTTCATGAACTATTCAGAGAAAACCTTGACACAGAATAACCAAATATATATATATATATTTAAGAACGCATCAGAGGTGATGTTAGCAAAGTTAAAGAAATACTTGTGATAGAAATGACGGAGAGCACAAATCCAAAGAGGTAATTGGGCACTGGTGCTGGTTTTGACCATAAGGTAATCTGGCAACTCTCAGTGTCTCAGAGGCTGGGGGGATGGACTAACATTTTTTAGAGTCAGGAGACAAAATGTGGGCTGGAGGAGGGAAGCAAGCAGGAAATGGAGATTTTTCCATTTCAAGGTTCAGAAGAACCCATGCATGGCTCAAGATTTTCTGGCTTATTGGGAGGGCTAGCACTCCCATAGCTGACACCCATAGTAGACGACTAGAAAAATCTGGCCATAACAGAAGATAGTAGGTATACTTACGTACCTTGACCTTGGCTCTTGGTCAAGTAAAAAATGGGGTAAACATATCCTTTGAGATTCTGTAGCTATAAGCTCTCACAATAGGATTGGACTAGAAAGTCATAAGATTTATCTGTCTGAAGAAAACCTAAACAAAAATTTAGTTTATTCTAGCCCCTGGTTGATACTACACACAGAAACTGGGTAGAATGGATTTAATAGCTTCACTAGAAGGACAGTTGCTTTCTTCCTAGGTTTCTCTGATGCCGAATCTGTGAGGCCTGCATATAGCTACCTGGTATATTTCCACACGTGTGAAGTTTAAGGGTAGGCTCTACCCAATCAGGCATGGGATCTAGTTAAAAAATGCTCTTCTCTTTTATCTGTTGGAGGAGACAGTCCTGGAGGGCTGGCAGTTGAGAATGTCTGAGTAGACTTAAGCCCCACGTGCCCACACTGATGACATAGCTTTCTCTTGGCTTTCTGTTCCAAACTTGCCATCTCCTAACGTAAGCTCCCTTCATCCACCTTTATGTTTCAGTCTCTGCCTTATGTGGAAAAGAAGGATATGGACTCTGCTTTCTCTGCTGAAAGACGAACCCAGGTTAAGACAGTTGGGAGTACAAGTGACTCTAAAAAGTAGACACTCCGGATGAAATTCTGGAACTGTCATTGATGAGAAAAGGTGAAGTGGTGATAATCTCTGCCATGCAGTAGCATTATAAGTACTGACTCTCACTGGTGAATAAGGACAAAATTCAAGTGGGAACTTGTGCAGTGGGAATGGCACTTGAAAGATACGAGGGCAGTGATAATTATAAGGCTTCTGGGGTTTGCTGGCCTTTGTTATCTTCTTTAGGAGCCTCAAAAAAAAAAAAGAGAGAGAGAGATAGAGAGAAAATGACAGACTCAGGCTAACCAACTATCATTCAAGGTATGCTTTGAAAGCAAGAGGGTCTCTATGTCAGTGTTTAAATGTCTTTTATCTCACACAGCCATGTGACAGATAGTGATGAAAACCAGCCCAGGGTTTAATTGTAAAGTTAACAGAATGACAAGGAGACAACAGAAAGCACAGACTAAACAGCCCCACGTTAAATGCAGGCATCTATTAGATAAACAGTAGTACCTTCAGAACTGGCACGAGGACATTTGGTCAATAAGCCAGAAAATCTTGAGCCATGGATTCTTCTGAACCTTGAACTATGCTTTCTTTACATGAAGAACCTGGAAAGATCTCAGCCGGGGCAACTGCCACATTAGTTGTACATGTCTTCCTCAAGATTTAGTCCTACCCTCTCCCACGCATTCCAGACCAGTAATCAAGGTCAGGTCAGTATAGCCCAGGCAGGGTAATGCTGATCCCTTTTTGAGAAGAAGTAGAATAAACAGCCCTAGATTGCAAGACATGTACCAGCAGGAATTGCTAAAACACGTGATTGAGTGGAACTTGGAAGTGGTGCATCAGGGCGGGTGTTAATTGATGTTGGAGTATTCTCGATGACTCAGTCTTTAAGATCCAGTCAAGGGATCGTTATGCTGGTCAGATGGGTCTCTGATGCTTGGACAGATTTCTGGCCTAAAGAAAGGAAAGTCAGAAGCCTCAGGGAAATGACAGTTTTAAAATAAACTTATTACAGGAGATTGGAGTATACCCACCACTTGGGTTCCCTGGGAGGATTCAAAATATTCCCTTCAGTATGTTACTAAGAAACATACTGGTGAGATGCTTCTTTTAGAAACTGGGTTGTGGCTTTCCTCTATGGGCTAAAGCTGAACATGTGGTACATGAAGCTTTCTTAGTAACAGGAATAATGATTCAAAATAGCAGGAGCCATGTTGTGACAATTAGCCAACAGAGGTAAGGTGGACATAATTTTTATTAATGACAGCAAGACTAGAGTGGCAACTGAATGAATTGACCAGAAGGATTTGGGTGATAGCTGATAGTCTGTAGTGGTGGTGCTAGTGGTAAAGACCTGCCTGCCAATGCAGGAGACATAAGAGACACAGGTTGGATCCCTCTGTCAGGAAGATCCCCTGGAGGAAGGCATGCAACCCACCCAGTATTCTTGCTTGGAGAATCCCATGGACAGGGGAGACTGGCAGGCTATGGTCCATAGCATTGCATAGAGTCAGACACAACAGAAGTGACTTAACAGTAGCAGCAGATAGACTGTAGTATGCTTAAGGATTACATAGATAAGCAGTCAGAGGTGTTCCTTGACATGTACAACCAGGAGAAAATACTGGGATCTGGCAAGGTGAATGGTGAAGTCAACTGCTGCATTGGAAAATCAGGACGTTTCATCAAGTTTCTGTTCTGAGCTAGTTTTCTGACTCAGAGAGCATTGATTGAAGGGAAGACTCAAGACCCCTTTGAGTAAGAACCTTAACACATTACCACAAGTTTATATGACAAATTTCCTCCCAATATTTCCCTAAATGGGCCTATCACAACCTACTGGATTATATTCTCAGCTGACATGGATACTAGGAGACTTAAAATAGCATCCTGGTTGCCCATACGGAGTAGAGGCTTGAGAATGTAAAGGGACAAATAGAAACCTGGCCCAAGTTGACTTTATATTGATCCAATGGACCTGGGAAGCACAAAATAAGTTGGTAGATACCAATGTAAATGGTCTATACTCTAAAAAGTAGAGACCATTTAATTGTATCAATGATGCCCAAATTACCTGCACATTCTTTGTAAAAGACACAGCAACAACAATGAACTCAAAAAAGCTGAAAGGAAAGACATTATATGTAAATGAGCAGGCAAAAAAAATTCAAAAGAGAGCTGGTGTAGTTATATTACTATTAGATACAATAGACTTTAGGGAAAATTTTAAATATTAAGAAGTTATCAGAGTCTCATATTCCCCAACATACGTATAATTGATTAGAAAACAATAATAAATACATAAGTATATCTTTGAAAAAGAACCTAAATAACTCATAATTCAAAAAGCAATCTTGTAGAAACTGAGCTATAATATACTGCTATTTATCAAAACTTGTGGGAGGCAATTAATCTGTATTTAGAAAGTAAGTTTCAAAGGTGGATGAAACTGGAGCCTATTATACAGAGTGAAGTAAGTCAGAAAGAAAAACACCAATACAGTATACTAATGCATATATATGGAATTTAAAAAGATGGTAACGATAACCCTATATACGAGATAGCAAAAGAGACACAGATGAATAGAACAGTCTTTTGGACTCTGTGGGAGNTATACAGAGTGAAGTAAGTCAGAAAGAAAAACACCAATACAGTATACTAATGCATATATATGGAATTTAAAAAGATGGTAACGATAACCCTATATACGAGATAGCAAAAGAGACACAGATGAATAGAACAGTCTTTTGGACTCTGTGGGAGAAGACGAGGGTGGGATGATTTGAGGGAATAGCATTGAAACGTGTATATTATCATATTTGAAACAGATCCAGGTTCAATGCTTGAGACAGGGCACTCAGGGCTGGTGCATTGGGATGACCCTGAAGGATGGGATGGGGAAGGATGTGGGAGGGGATTTCAGGATGGGGAACACATGTACATCCATGGCTGATTCATGTCAATGCATGGCAAAACCACTATAATATTGTAAAGTAATTAGTCTCCAATTAAAATAAAGAAAGCAAGTTTCAAGATTAAGTATTAATATTAGACAAGAACTGAATAAGTTAACAAGAAAATAAAATAAATTCAAAGGAGACAAAAAGAAAGAAATGCAAAAATAACTATAGAAACTAATGAAATAGTAGGGATGATGCATGGGAGAGGATCAGCAAAGCCAAATGTTAGACCTTTGAAAATACTCAGAAATCAGATTAAGAAAAAGGGAAGCCAGAAATAAATATTAGAAATGAGGATATTACTCAAACAAGAGCAACATAAATATAACAAGAAAACATTTAAAACATGCATGTCAATATATTTGAAATATTAAGTGAAATAGGCAAACTCCTAGAAAAAAATTAAATTAAGGAAAATGAAAGGCATGCAGTTACCTTCCGTGAAAAATGTTAGCAGTATTTCAAATTTCTTCCAAAAAAAAAAAAAAGAAAAAGAAAGGAGCAAGGCCATTCAGCTCTACCCAACATCAAGAAAAAATAAAACTCTTTCAGAAAGTAAGATTTGGTGTCAAATTCGTTTTGATTCTAGTATAACTTTAACATAAAAACTAATAAAAACACAAAGGTAGAATTTATGAACCATTCACACTAATGTACATAGGTGTAAAAATCCTAATGTTGGCAAACTAATGCCAGTAATTAAAAAGGAAAAAAAATGCATCATAATATTAAATGAAGTTTATTATAAAAATATAAGCTTNATGAACCATTCACACTAATGTACATAGGTGTAAAAATCCTAATGTTGGCAAACTAATGCCAGTAATTAAAAAGGAAAAAAAATGCATCATAATATTAAATGAAGTTTATTATAAAAATATAAGCTTCTGGGTTCAAAATTAGAAAACTGATTATTATAATTTACTAATTAAGAGATTAAAAGAGAAAAACTACCTTCTCAATAAATACATAAAAGTTATTTGATAACATTTATTAAGTTTCCTTGAAACACACACTTGCATATGCACACATATTTAGCAAGCTAGGAGGAGAGGAAGCTGCCTTAAATTGACAAAGAATAGCTGCAACAGTGGCAGCAAAATATCCTATTCAATGGGGAAATATTAAAACCATTCATTCCAAAAATCAGTCATAGGGATATCTGTTCAGCATTATATTGATGATCATAGCAAGACATACAGAGGACTGAGTAATGTCCCCCCAGAATTCACTCTTCTCTTTCACCCTCATCAAGAGGCTCTTTAGTTCCTCTTTGCTTTCTGCCATTAGAGTGGTGTCATCTGCATATCTGAGATTGTTGATATTTCTCCCTGAAATCTTGATTCCAGCTTGAGATTCATCCAACCCAGTATTTCACATGATGTACTCTGCAAATAAGTTAAAGAAGCAGGGTGACAATTTACCTATGGTGAAAAGTCAATCCCCATTTTACACCATAAAAAGCACCGAGTTCCAGGTGGGTTGGTAATTAGTGTGAAATGCAAAAAATTTAAAACCTTCATAAGAACATATCTTCATGAATTGCAATGAATGATTTCTTAAGGCAGGAAAAAAGCACAAATCAAAAAGGAAAAAAGAAGTCATTTGCACATATTAAAATTTTAAACAAAATACACCTAAAAGTGAGTATATAATAAATTAAATATTGATTGAAAATATTTATGACAAATATAACTGGCAAAATATTTAGTACATTGAATATGTAAATATAATTATTAAGAAAAAAGTAAATGTCATTATTGTCAAAAGACTTAGACATTCCACAAAAGAAGAAACATAAATGGACCTCAAACATAAAAAAATTCAAGAAATGCTCTCAATCTTATTAGGAAAAGGGAGAGACTAAAATCACAACGTGATGTCATTTCACAACTTACTGATTGGCAACGTATTATGACGATATCAACTTCTCAAACATACACTGGAAACAGAAGTGAAAATTGATCTAAACAATTTTGAAAATGAAGTTTCTATTACCTGCTGTCTAGGAAAAACTGTTTTCTCTACTAATGCTCACAATACTCTGCCAACATATGTGTGGATTTTCCCCGGTACACACACCAAGCAATTTGGCAACATCAGCTGAGTGTCCTACAATTCAATTCAATCTAACACTATTTACCTGAAGATAGCATCAGATTCCACAGGTAGGGGCTCAGTCTCACAAGACTGCTCCCTACCACCTTCCCAACAACCTAAATCCAACTTGTTATTTGTACTTCTGATCGATGGACTGCAAATCAGAGGTTCCTACAAGCCCCTTCTCAGGTTCAATTAATTTGCAAAAGCCACTCACAGAACTCAGGAAAGCAGTTTACTTACTAGATTACCAGTTTATGAAAATATATAGTAAGGGTATGAATGAACAGCTAGATAAACAAATACACCCTTCACAGAGTGAGTCCAGAAAGTTCCAGAGCACAGAACCTTCTGTCCCTGTGGAGTCTAGGACACATCATTATACTAGTGTGTGCATGTATTCTTGTTTACCATCTCAGAAGCTCTTTAAATCCCATACTTTTGGAATTTTTATGGAAGTTTCATTATCCACATATGATGGGTCATTTACTCACTCTTCAGCCTGTCTTGGCTTCCTAGAGGATGGGCAAGGAAGATTTCAAGTTTCAAGAAAGTTCCAAGATTCTAGTTAGGGACTTACTACTGTGGACAGGAATCCATTAGAAGAAATGAAGTAGCCATCATGGTCAACAAAAGAGTCCAAATGCAGTACTTGGATGCAATTTCAAAAATGACAGAATGATCTCTGTTCGTTTCCAAGACAAACCATTCAATATCAGAGTAATCCAAGTCCATGGCTCAACCAGTAATGCTGAAGAAGCTGAAGTTGAACAGTTCTATGAAGTCCTACAAGACCTTCTAGAACTAACACCCCCCCCAAAGATGTCCTTTTCATTATAGGAGACTGGAATGCAAGAGTAGGAAGTCAAGGAACACCTGAAGTAACAGGCAAATTTGGCCTTGGAGTATGGAGTGAAGCAGGGCAAAGACGGAGTTTTGCCAAGAAAATGCACTGGTCATAGCAAACACCCTCTTCCAACAATACAAGAGAAGACTCTACACATGGACGTCACCAGATGGTCAACACTGAAATAAGACTGATTATATTCTTTGCAGCCAAAGATGGAGAAGCTCTATACAGTCAACAAAAACAAGACCAGGAGCTGACTGTGGTTCAGATCATGAACTCCTTATTGCCAAATTGAGACTTAAATTGAAGAAAATAGGGGAAACCACTAGATCATTCAGGTATGACCTAAATCAAATCCCTTATGATTATACAGTGGAAGTGAGAAATAGATTTAAGGGCCTAGATCTGATAGATAGNNNAGTCCATTCTGAAGGAGATCAGCCCTGGGTGCTCTTTGGAAGGAATGATGCTAAAGCTGAAACTCCATTACTTTGGCCACCTCATGCGAAGAGTTGACTCCTTGGAAAAGACTCTGATGCTGGGAGGGATTGAGGGCAGGAGGAGAAGGGGACAACAGAGGATGAGATGGCTGGATGGCATCACTGACTTGATGGGTGTGAGTCTGAGTGAACTCCAGGAGTTGGTGATGGACAGGGAGGCCTGGCATGCTGTGATTCATGGGGTCGCAAAGAGTCAGACACGACTGAGAGACTGAAATGAACTGAACTGAACTGAATTAGAATTTGGTTTTTCTAATACTTTGTGGAGCTCTCCAAGTCATCTCATTAAAATAAAGACACTTTCATCATCCAGGAAATTCCATGGGATTTAGAAGGTCACTGTCAAAGATCAAATTTAAGATAAAAGATGCTTGGTACTCTTATCAATTAGAATATTATAAGAGTTTTAGGGACTCTCTGTCAGGAACCAGGGGGCAGAGAGTCCAATTCACCTTTGCTATTATTTCACAGCTATACTGGTTGATTATGTTTATGACTCAGCAATTTGACTCTTATCTAAGTGCCCTTCCTAATCTTCTGCACCAGGTTATATGTATAAGAATATTGATAACAAAGTTGTCTGTAATAACAAAAAATTGGAAATCATGATGAAGACCAACACTGAAATTGATAATCATTTCTTTATATTGTATTCCAATGACAGTGAATGAATGAGATCTATAAATATCACCATGCAAGAATCTCTCAAGCATAATGATGAGTAAAAACAAAACAAGCTTTAAAAATTCATTTGTGACAACCACCAATCTTTCTTTCTACTACAGATGGTCTTTATTGCTTTTTCTTGATGGATTAGCCCAGCTAGAACCGCTGGTACAATGTTGAAAAAAAGTGAAAAGAGGAAAAACCTTATCTTATTCCTGATCTTGGGAAAGCCTTCAGTCTTTGGTATGTTGTGTTTCACTTGATTCATCTAAAAGTATTTTCTAAATTTCCTTTGTAATGTCTTCTTTCATCTATGCATTATTTAAGAGTATGCTGTGTATATATATAACATATATATATATTCCTTCTGTTACTGATTTAAAGCTTTACTCCACTGCAGTTTGAAAAGATACTTTGAAGTATTGACACTCTTTAAATTTATTGAGACTTGCTTTGCAACCCAACATATGCTCCAGTATGGAGAAAGTTCCATGGACACTTGAGTTTCATGTGTATTCTGCTGTTGTTGAGCAATATGTCCCATAGATCACTGGCAGGTCTATTTCTTTTAATGGAAAAAAGAAACTACATTTATGTACTGACAGTTATGACACAGTGAGATAAACAACTGAAAAATAAAAGATGAGGGTGGGGCATAAAATACTCATGGATTTGGGAAATGAAGACTACAGTTCAGATGGAAGCATTCCCTTGTAGAAGAGATGAAAGTGAAAGTGTTACTTGCTCAGTTGTGTCCAACTCTTTGCAACCGCATGAACTGTAGCCCACCAGGATTCTCTATCCACGGAATTCTCCAGGCAAGAATACTGGAGTAGGTTGCCATGTCCTTCTCCAGGGGATCTTCCCAGTCTAGGGATCAAACCTGGGTCTCCCGCACTGGAGGCAGATTCTTTACAATCTGAGCCACCAGGGAACTCATGGCTTTTCCTTTCTATAATGGAAGGAAATAAGTGGGAATGGACTTAAAATTATCTGACTGTTAGCTTGTAAGAATAGACAGTTCAGTCCATGCATAGCTATTTCACTGCCCTTTAAAAACATCAAAAATAAAATATATGATAAAATTGGAAAGCTTTCTGAGAGTTCTTGCTTTGAAAATATTAGCTATGCTAGAAATTGCAGCAGACAGGAAGTAATAAATAGTACCTTTTTCATATCTTACAAATCTAATATAGTTGAAGGAGGAAAAGGCAACCCACTCCAGTATTCTTACCTGGAAAATCCAATGGTCAGAAGAGCCTGGTGGGCTATAGTCCATGGGGTCACAAAAAGTCAGACATGACTTAGCAACTAAAAAGCCACAATGTCAACAAAAAACCTTGTTTCCTTTGGAATCCTGACTCTATAGTTACAGTCACTAAAATCCACCTCCAATGCAGGAGATGCAGGTTCAGTCTGTGCATCAGGAAGATCCCCTGGAGAAGGAAATGGCAACCCATGCTAGTATTTTTTCCTGGAAAATCCTATGGACAGAGGAGCCTGGCTGGCTATAGTCCATGGAGTCGGGAAAAGTCGGACGTGACTTAGCAATGAAACAACAACAGTAAATGGAATGATTCTCAGATTATTTTTGAGGTGAGGCAGTAAGTAATTTCATTTTAGTAACCATATATCAATTAGCTCAAGGTCTCCTGAATATGTTTTCCATCTTTCAGGTAATTTCTTGGGTAATTTCAGGTAACTCAGATTATTTCTTGGAAACTCAAATGAGGCTTCTCTTTTCTACATATCCTCCCTGATGCTCAGTGATTGTAGAAGCAGTATGCTCAGAGGCTACCTCTTGTCTTTGAGTTCTCCAGTTGGTGCCATTTGTCCCAAGTGTATGCATGAGTTTCTGTTTTAACGAGCTCCCCCCTCCAGGGATCAAAGGTTTCCCCTGTGGTTCAGTAGTACAGAATCCACCTGCAATGTTGGAGACACGCCTACAATCCCTGAGTTGGGAAGATCATTTGAAGGAGAGAATGGCAACCCACTCCAGTATTCTTGCCTGGAGAATCCCATGGACAGAGGAGCCTGGCAGCCTACAGTCCTTGGGGTCACAAAGAGTCAGACGTGACTGAGAGAATGAGCACACACAACACACCCAATGACTGAAGTTTGATATTTAACAAAGGATTAAGAGGAACTTGGGGCAAAATATGAATATATATACAAAGTAATTTACATCTATTATTCAAAATGTTGATTTTTTTTTTTTTTAGGATGAGCTCCAACCCAGTCCAAACCTGACCTGGAATTTCTGCTGACACCTTGAATTTCTTCATGGAATATGGAGAATGGCTTAAGCTTTAGAATTTTTAGATGGTTTCCCACCTTGGAATCCAGAGCCCAGAAATCAAAAGAAATCTCTTCCTTTTCTGCTCAGAGCCCACCTCATAGTACTACCCTAAGATAATTTTCAGGGGAACATCCATATTTGTCCATTTCCCTTCTTACCTTTGATTGTGTAGCATTTTTAAGATAGACATTGCTCCCCTGTCCTTTTTTTTAGACCTTATTTTTTAAATAAGTTACATACTTTCAAATGTGTTCTAAAATAGTCCAATGTGTAAAGATCATATATACACCTTTCCAGATTTCAAGATTATATTGTTATAGGTAGACATACGAGAAAGGGATAAGGAAGGATCATCAGAAAAGTAGATTAAATGTGTGAATGAGGTGCTATGAAGTTTCAAACTTTCTTTTGAAGTCAGTGAAGAAATATTATAGTGATAAAATTTGAGGTTATTAACTCAGTTTTGATGGCACTATTATATAAGAAAGATGGAAATATGTGCATTAATTTTTTATTTTTTTGCATTATTTTCTCTCTTGCCTTTAGACTCAGAAATATAAACAATAGCATTAACAAAGATTTTCTGGCTTAGCTGAGAAAAATTATCCATATGAGTATTATCTTCTGAGATACATAATACTGAGCTAACTATTGGAAGAATGAAGATGTGGAACATATAAAATTCCATAACCAATCTGGAAAGACAGCTCAAATGTATTATTGGGTAATTCTTCATGATGTCAAAGATAATGTCTTCCATGAATGTATTATCTATGTGATCATAAATACCTGATGAGACTTAGCTGGGAATGACCAGCTAGGATACATCTTAGGTAGCAGATATAAGAAGTTTATTAATTTAATGGACAGGGAGCTGTCTTAGCTAAATTTCCTTTCTTGTTATTGTTGACAATCAAAATTCTGGATCTCTTACCCCAAACTTTCTTTTCAAAGTAGAGATATTTGACAATATAAAAAAATGAATTATTCTTAAATATGCCACAATTAATTTCATTTATTTAAATTGGTCTTGAGGACATCCTTTGAGATTGAACATCATGAAACATGCAAAGAATCATGAAAAATGTTGGTGGAACTTCAGAGCTGAGTAGCTTCCATAGTGTTTCTGCTCTGATAGATTGGGAAATGAGGTTTAAAAAAAGATGATATGAAGAAATGCATATTTTTTTATTTTATTTTTGAACGTTAGGTGAGGGAATGCTTATAATTTCAGTCCCAAAATAATCCTTTAACAAGAGATATGAGAACTAAAGAAGGGACAAGTGAACAACAATATCTTTGTGAAAAGCATAACAATGGAAATAATAGAGGTGATCTTGATTTTTTTTCTAACTTGAAAATACCTCCTTTGGATTCCATGGTTTCTGTAATAGGCAGTTACTTAAACAGTTTTTAAAAGTGATTTTTCCATCATATTATACTAATGTGATATTTTTAATTATTCTAGATTCTTAAAATTAGCATTTCATAGAAATTTAGTGATGAAATGGACCTTAGAGATAATATTGTCCAAAGTGCAAAATCATCATTTGCATTCTTCTTTTTCCTGGTAATGATTCAATTAACTTCAGATGTTCTATTTTTCGTCCACTTGATAGCTTCCCTATCATAGTTGGAAAGGAATCCAAGTTGGAATACTCAATGATTCAATCCATTACCAGGTGCTACCATATGGCTTAAAAAAAAAAACTAATTGTATTCCAATCTAACTTATGTGTGTGTTGGTAAATCCAATAAATATAGTCTAATAAACTTTATTTTATAATAAGCATAATCTTTTGTTTTATAATAACTAAAACTTCATTTCTGTTTCAGAATAGGAGCCATAGCTTCTTTCCCTGGGCTTCATACTTTATTTAAATCTAATTAATACCTATATATTAATTCTCTCATCCTTACCCTAGGCTTTCCAGACATCTTATGATTTCTTAACCTATAAGGCAAAAATTCTGGCCAGTCAGGATACTTTGTTAAACCTTGAAATTCTGTGTGAGATTTTTTGGAGCTTCTGTTTAAAACTCTATATTAATGACATAGTAATTATTAAAGTACTTTTCCAATAAAGTTTGGAGTCAGTAATGTAAGGGCTCCTACTTTATCTTGGTAGCACCTACCAACTCTGTTTCAGGTCAGAAATCAAATACTATTCCAGTAGTTTTTAATAAACCAAAAAAGGAAAAAAAATTGGTTTTGAATAGCTTTTACTTTGAGATTGTTTGCCAGTGGGAAAGCATCACAAAAGTTGCCAACCTTACCTCTGACGTCTACCACAAATATGCACTGATCATATTAATTTTAGAGTCATTCTAAGTTTAAAGGAATAATTTTAATACCTGCATTTCTCAAAGCAAAATTTGTTGAGTGAAAACATCCTTAATATTTCAAAAGTTCCAGGATCTTAAGATTATTTTTGATAAATGATCTAGAACATCATAGCTACCACTTATCCTTACCACCTTTCTAAATTCTCACAAATAGGACAGAACTTCGCAATTTGAGCACAAGTCTGTATTTCCCTACAAATGGGGAAATTTGAACCCAGAGGGGTTGAATGACTTAAGCTCACAAAGCAAAATACCTTAAGTTGGAATTTCTCTGCTGAGACTTTCCAATAGTAATTTTATCATACATGTTTATTATATTTGACTGAATTGTATTCAAATCATGTGTCCATATTTCCCCCAGTGATGTTAAACTCCTCAAGGTCAGGACCTCATTGCCTAGCACAAATTTGGCATTTGATAAGCTGACCTGACCAAATGCTTTTTTTTTAGAATTAAGGAATAATATACTCCCACAGTTATGCCTTCACATAAGCAAATAATCTTTGCTTAAAGATTATTAATGCATATTTGTCAGTAAATCATACATATTGTCAAAAATATCAATGAGGAATTTTGGGATTAGGAGATGGCAACTATTATAGAATAGATAAACAACAGGTCCTATTGTATAGCACAGGTAGCTATATTCAATATCCTGTGATAAACCATAATGGAAAATAATATGAAAAATATATATACATACATATATATATTTGTATGTATAACTGAGTCACTTTGCTATACAGCAGAAATTAAGCAACACTGTAAATCAAATTCAATGAAATTAAAAGCATATTATCAATGCCTAAGTCTTCTGTCTGGCAGATTCCAGATCATTCTGGAGAATCTATAACATTTCCATTGATATTGTTGATACTGGAGGCCTTATTTACTCACCTCTTATTTACTTACATTTAAAAATTAGCTGTTCAGAGTTCTAAGTTGAGTTTGTTAATCAAATGAGTATGGAAAGTGTAACTGGAAAATCAGATATTAAGAGCAGAAGACTGAAGAATTAAATTCAACCTGCTTGTAAGTAAAACTTACCTTTTTATGTAAGATGCCTTATGTTATTGTTTTAGAAGGTAATCTTTGTATTTCCTTGGTTCTATTGTACTTTGAAAATACTTGCATGAAGTCATTGTCTAGAAGTAACCTTGGTAGTGTGCAACTGACTTTGATTTTTGGTACATTTCAGCCTATTTGACTTATGCCTCTAAAGCACGTTACTTTTCCATTAGGAAGTAACTTGTTAAGTGTTGAATCTTCATGGAGACAATAAGATAGCAATATCTAACTGTAAAGGAAAAAACACAGTGGGGTGCTTTCCTTAGAAAGGCATGTTTACAAGGTTGGTCTCCTTTGCTGGCATCTGGGAACTTGGGTATTGAGAGGGTTTCCAAATCTTAACTGATAGGAGTGGCTCACTGCCCAAATAGTTTGTGCAAACCATACGATTTAAGCTGGACACCTGCTTTCCTTTGGGGAGTCTGAAATTTTGATACATGTTAAGCAAATATGTCTATCTTACCAACTCCCAGTGAAAAGCCTGGGGAGAGATTTTCTCCTTAGCTTCCCTGATAGCCAACCCTTCACATGTGTTATGATAACTCATTGTTGGAGTGCTTAAGTATGTCCTGTTTCACTCTGCTGGAAGAACACTCTTGGAAACTTGTGTCTGGCTTCTCCTGGATTTTGTATATATATACATACATGTATATTTACATACAAAGTAGTGCCTTTTCCCTTAGCTGATGAAAGTGAAAAGTGAAAGTGAAGGCGCTCAGTCGTGTCCAACTCTTAGCGACCCCATGGACTGCAGCCCACCAAGCTCCTCCGTCCCTGGGATTTTCCAGGCAAGAGTACTGGAGTGAGGTGCCATTGCCTTCTCCGGTCACACTAACTTAAATAATAAGTATTCTGGCTAAACTGTACATAGCATATGACATTTTGTAGGCACCATTCTTGGAGAAGGCAATGGCAACCCACTCCAGTACTCTTGTCTGGCAAATCCCACGGACAGAGGAGCCTGGTAGGCTGCAGTCTATGGGGTCGCTAAGAATCAGACATGACTGAGCGTCTTCACTTTCATTTTTGATTTTCATGCATTGGAGAAGGAAATGGCAACCCACTCCAGTGTTCTTGCCTGGGGAATTCCAGGGACAAGGGAGCCTGGTGGGCTGCGGTCTATGGGTCACACAGAGTTGGACACGACTGAAGCGACTTAGCAGCAGCAACAGCAGCAGCAGGCACCACTCTAAGAATATTATATACATGAAATCATTACTTCCTAACTCCATCTTCACTATATACTCACTGTGTATACTATTATTAACATTCCCATTTTAATTATGAAGAACCCAAGGCACAGAGAAATATCTTGGTAAGTTTTAGAGCCAGGATGATAAAAGGAAGGTAACTATAAAAAGAGCTGATGGGAAGATTTCAAATCAGTGAACCACAAACTTTAATTTTGACCTTATTTAGCCCAGTGTTTGGCTAATGATGAATAACTTGAATATAAATTTTATTTCTTTTTTATTAAAAATGAACAAGTAGATGATGTGATTAGATTGTTTCTATGCAAGTGCTACTATGAGAACACTAGGTTTTTATTTTCAACAGTGATTTTTTTCACTTCTTTTAATATTTGACGGGCAAATGGTTTCCCATCAAACAGCCCATGCACCTGTGTTTTCTCTTATGCCACAACAGTTATGCAAATGACATTTTCCTTCTTAGGCTGCTCTATCAAGGTGAAAGTAAGAACAAGGAAAGTCTGAAAATGTACCTTAAAACTTAAAAAAAAAAAAGCTNTTTCCCATCAAACAGCCCATACACCTGTGTTTTCTCTTATGCCACAACAGTTATGCAAATGACATTTTCCTTCTTAGGCTGCTCTATCAAGGTGAAAGTAAGAACAAGGAAAGTCTGAAAATGTACCTTAAAACTTAAAAAAAAAAAAGCTCTTCTACAATTTTTTCACCAAAACCATTAGTCAAACTCAGAATTACATTTAATTAAAATACAATAAAAGTGATATTTTTTGGTCCAAAGAAAATTATTTGCATTTGTTAGACCAATTATCTAGTATCATGGATAAATTCTTTTTTATGAATACTATTCTGGAAAGTTTTCACTCTTGTATAGATCATTTTATTCTAAACTGTATTTAGTTTTATTACCCATAACATAAAGATGGTGGGCAAGGTGAGAGGGTAAGCTGAATTAGGTTTATATGAATGGTGAGTCAAAGGACAGTTGATTCTTAGATCACTAAATCTGGATACCCAGAAACCAGCTCTCTGTTAAAACTTTTACAGAGGATGAACATACATACGACCCTCTCCAAAATGAGAGTATTATGAGAAGACACTTAATCATTACAGAGAAACCAAGAGGAACAATTTAGTGGTGAAGCCTGGTAGATATCACCTTAATCAAGTAATTGGTGTTAACATCACAAGTTCAGAAAAAAAAAAAAAGTCCTGTGACTTCTAATATACTGCAGTGAACAGAATCCAGTTTTGTAAGATACTTTTNGAGGAGTGAAATTAACAATCGTATTTTGTTCATAGTAAGTTACTAAATGGATGATCTGAATTAAAGTCTAAATTCTTCCACTAAATATTAAATGACCTCCTAAAAATCATAACCCTCCCTGGGTCTTGAGTTTTCTCATCTGGGGAAGTTACTTCACTTCTATTTCCTGATCTAGAAGATGGAACTAATAACGGTATCCTAACGTTACCATATGATCTATTAATCTCACTTCTGGGCATTCACTCCTAAAGAATTCAAAGCAGGATCTTGAAGAGGTATGTGCACACTCATGTTCACTGAGCGTTATCTATGATAACCACTTGGGTAGAAGCAATCCAAATGTCTGACAGAGAAATGATTAAAGAAAATGTGGTATGTACATACAGTGGAACATTATTCAGATTTTTAAAAGGAGATTCTCTCACATGCTAAAGGGTTAATGTTGAGGATATTATACTAAGTGAAATAAGCCAGTCATAAAAAGACAAATACTGAATGGTTCCACTCCTATGAGGTTATCTAACGTTGTCAAAATTAGAAACATCAAGTAGAAAGGTTGTTGCCAAGGCCTGGGGCTAGGGGAAAGGAGGAATTAGTGTTTAACAGGAATAGAATTTCAATTCTGCAAGATGAAAAAGTTCTAGAGATTAGCTATACAACAATGTGAAATACTTAAGATTACTGAACTGTATGCTTAAAAATGTTCAATATGGTAAACTTAGTTATGTATTTTTCACCATAATTAAAAGTAAATTGGGGAATAAAAGGGTGCCAGAAATTATGCAGGTAGCTTTTATATAACAGCCTCTCATCTCCATAGAAAGTGGAACAAAAAACAGGAAAACAAGAAATTCAAGCTCCCTAGTTCACTTACCCTGCAGCAGGTACTCCATCATGTTAATGGTGCCCCCGGTGACAGGCATCATGGTGACTGGAGGTGCCTCCATGTTTATCTGTTTAAGTTGAAAACGATAAAACTAGATTTGGAATCCCCAGTCAGGTAACGCACAGGATACACCTGGAGAAGAGTTATACTTGTTAATACATGGGAGAGGCAGAGAGAGACCAGATCTGCTTGGGTCATTGGCCTGGAGATGAAAATTCATTCCTCCACCCATTCGAAACTTTTTTAGTAACTGCTATAGGCCAGTTTCAGGTGATCCAGAAATACACAAAGGAGGCCAGATCATGGAGTTACAGCATAATCTTTCAGTCTCAAGGTCTGAAACCCTTCAATGGTTTTCTGTGCACCCTGGGACTTAATGTCTTTCTTCTAAAATGAGGCCACGATATTAATCCCCAGGTCTTTGTGGCTCAGATGACATAATGGACCTGCAACTAAAGACTGAAAAGTGACTTAAGGACTCGTGTATGCCCTTCAATTTATAGATGAGGATGTTGAGGCTTGGGGAGGGGCCTAAGGACACACAATAGGTCGGTGGCAGAACCTAGACCAGACTAAAATCTAGGCGTTCCACCTCTCTGAAAACCTTTTAAAGAGATTGAAGCGAAAGCACGAAGTTCTTTCCACTGATGCTTTGTGTTAGTCGTTCAGTCGTGTCGGACTCTTTGTGACCCCATCGACTTAGGCCTGGCTTCTCTATTCATGGGGCTTCTCTGTCCACGGGGCTTTCCAGGCAAGGATACTGGAGTGGGTTGCCATTTCCCTCAGGGGAATCTTCCCAATACAGGGATCAAACCCGGGTCTCCTGCATCGCAGGCGGATGCTTTACCGTCTGAGTTTACTAGGGAAGCCCCAATGATGCTTTTGGGCCTCCTAAAGCCAGCATCAAAACGTGCCCACTTACACCAAAAACACACCTCCGAGCGTGTTCCAGCCTCTTCCAGCAAAGCGGGGGACCGTGTTCATCCGAGCACCTCCGAGCTTTCGAGCAACAATCACCACCCCCAGCCCTAAACTTGAAAACCCCTGGGCAGTGCAACACTTCTCTCGCCTCTTCCCACTTCTGACAAAAATCTTTCGTCGCGCAAACCTCGACACCGCCACTCTGCGACGTAAGGGTGCCGAGAGGACAAAAAAGTCACTTCCGCTGTACGGCAAGCAGGAGCGCATGCGCAAACTGTGGTGCTGCACGGAAGATGGCGGCCTCCTTAGAAGCGGTCATTTGGGAGATTCAGGCGGCATTGCCGTCATAGGCCGTCTTCCAGGAAAATTATTTTTTTCAACTGTGAAGACCTGGACGTGTTTTTGTCCAGGAAATCTCTTGGACCTGAAAGGACAAAGAGACCTCGGGGAAGAGAGCTTCAGAAAAAGAGGAGAGATTGTCGTAAAACAGAAACTTATTTTGGTTGGGTATCTGAAGATAGAACTTCCCCGGTTGCTCAGCGGTAAAGAATCTGCCTGCAGGAGACACAGAAGCCTCTGGTTGGATCCCTGGGTAGGGAAGATCCCCTGGAGGAGGGCATGGCAACCCACTCCAGTATTCTTGCCTAGAGAATCCCATGGACAGAGTGGCTGGCTACAGTCCAATGGCTGGCTACAGTCCATAGGGTAAAATAGTCCCGCAGGACTGAAGCGACTGAGTTCGCACGCAGCAAACTGTTCAGAACCGTGAGGGAGTTCAGCAATACATTTAATATTTGTTCACTCTATGTTTGTTTTACTTCAATACAAAAATATTGGGAGATAAATTCGATGAGTGCTGCTTATGTGGCAAGGACATAACGTCCAGGAAAAGAGTGAGCTGGAATAACGTGACTGAAACCCTCTCTTGGAGCGAAAAATTTAAAGGGTACTAAAACAGTAATAAGTTTTTAAAAATTTCATGCAGGGTGTGCAAGCCAAGTAAGCGACGCAGACGCATCCCCGAACAGGCGGAGGTTCACTCAGGACAGCTCCCACTCCTAAATAAGAGCTGCGCGTGGAAAGTTTTGGTCCTCATCTGGCCCCTCCCTCCTGCCGGCGTGCGCGGCCCCGCGGGGGCGGGGTGGGGCCCACCTGCGCCTCCTGTAGGGGGGCGTACAACCCGCCGCAGTGGGACTCGGTCTGCTAACCACCGCCGCCGCCACACCTTACATCACTTTGGCTTCTGATGTTTTCATTTCCCTTGCTGAGGTGCTGCTTCTGGGTTAAAGTCATCTTATTGCCTGTCCATTTGTAGACAGGACAAGGTCGCTCGAATAGATCAGGAGTAGAGCTCAGAGTGGGCTTCCCTGGTGGCTCAGCCGGTAAAGCGTCTGATCCCCTGGAGAAGGAAATGGCAACCCACTCCAGTACTGTTGCCTGGAAAATTCCATGGCTGGAAGAGCCTGGCAGGCTACAGTCTATGGGATCGCAGAGTCGGACACGACTGAGCAACTTCACTCACTCCGGCTCAGAGTAAGTCAAAGGTACACACATGTTGGGAGTGGGGATCAAAACAGGAGAGTTGCCAAGTACAGCCAGGACTAGGTGTTCACCGTGTATACTTAAGAAAGGCCAGAATCTCATCTGTCTCTGGTGGGCGGGTCTGTTGGTTTCACTGGATCAAATTCAAACCGGATCCGAACCAGTTTCATGGAATAAAACACTGGACTTCGGTGGCCACTGTTCCCCTCAAGAAAGGATGGTCGCGTTTGGAAGTAAACATGTTGGAGAGCTGTAAACGCCACAAAACTAAATACAGGTCACAAGGCTAAAACTGGGCCTAATTAGACCTGAAACCAAGGAAAAGAATTCGGCTTCTCCAGGTGGCTCTCCTATGGACTTTTGATGGTTTACCGCAGCTGGATTACAGGCACTTCTGAAGGTACTGAGTCCTGTGGTGAGTCTTCCAGGCAGTTCTGGATAAGAGGCACTTTCCAGACTTCAAGACAGCAGAAGAGAAGTGCAAGAGTCGACTCTGAGTCAAGCTCAAAGGTAGTAGATCCAGGGACTGACAGATTAACCTACAAAGTGACAAGAACAGTGGGAAAAACTAACTGTTCTGCCCCAGGGGAGAGGGAAAATGTCTCAAACTGCAAACATTTATATCTATGATGCCCCAACAGACTATTGATTTTCGATCAAATTGTGACAAAGACACCGAAGGCATAGATTCTTCATTTGAGAAGGCCAGTTGGAGGATAAGGTACAGAGAACTGTGGAAAAACACTCTTTATCCTTTGATTCTCTGAAGAAAGAACACCAGTTACAGGAAGAAGAGAGAAGAACTTCAGACAGGTGAGGTGCCCTTCAGGTTCAAGGTGCACCCGTTGCCTTAATTTGTCATCATTAATCTGTCAGAGAAGAAGGTGAAGAATACAACCAAGCCTGAAGGTCCAGATTCAGAATCAACAGCTGGAGGAAGAACTAAAACAGCAGAAAGCAGCAGCTTGCTTCGAGGCTAGTCCAAACACCACCATCTACCTCAAGCCGTTTTGTGGGGAAAGAGCAAATTAGCCAAAATGCTGTGGTCAGGCCCTCTCTCTCTTGCCCCATGTTTGGTAAATAATGATTATGTAACATCTGAGCTCATTTATAGCACTGCTCATGCGCATCAGGAGGTACTCGCTTGGCCAAGGGCTACTGTTTTTCTCTAAGCATATATGAGCTTTACCTGGAAAGCCCTGTCGGGCTATGTTATGGTTATGTGAAGTTATGGCTGTTACTACGGCTGCTGCATCAGCCAGGAGAAAGACTACATTATATTACATTATGGCTGTGTTATGGCTACCTTATGGTTAGGTTAGGTTATGTGATATGGCTGCTGCTACGGCTGCTGTGTCAGCCAGGAGAGAATAAAGGTGTCTGCAGTTCCTACTGCTCCTTGCATCTTCTTCCAGCCTCTTAACTCGTGTCTTGCCTACTCTGGATTCAAACAATAGTACGGCACAGTGAGACACAGGCTGTAGCTCACCAGGCTCCTCTATCCATGGAATTTTCCAGGCAAGAATACTGGAGGGGGTTGCCATTTCCTACTCTAGGGGATCTTTCTGACCCAGGAATTGAACTCGTGTCTCCTGTGTCTTCTATATTGGCAGGCAGATTCTTTACCACTGAGCCAAGTCCCTGCTAACCATTGGTCTGCCAGGGAATTCCCTTTTTAAACATTTTTTATGACATTTACTCAAATTTTAGCTGGCATTTCAGAAGCGGCATTTAAAAAAAAGAATGAGTAAGAAATGGGTGGACAATATGGTAAAACTTGGACAAAGGCTCAGGAGTTATAGGGGTGGGTTTCTGTATAAGGATGTGAGGCCTGGCGCTTAGAATGGAGCTTGCTTCTGTCTTCTGTCGCTACCCAGCTGTGCAACCTTGGTCAATTCACTTCCCCTCTCTGAGCCTGAGCTTCCTTTGTTATAAAATACAGTTAAAAATAGTACTTTCTGAAGTGGGGGAGGTTGTAAAAATAAAATTAGATGTTTATGAAACACAGCATATAGAGCCTGGCTTATTGTAAGCAATCAATAAATGATAGCTATTATTATTACACTTTATATCTCTCATTTGAGCAAACACATTCTATCTTAATGAATATATTTTGTGCATGTCTCATCCCCCAAAGTCATAGAAGGCAATGGCACCCCACTCCAGTACTCTTGCCTGGAAAATCCCATGGACGGAGGAGCCTGGTGGGCTGCAGTCCATGGGGTCGCTAAGAGTCAGACATGACTGAGTGACTTCACTTTCACTTTTCACTTTCATGCATTGGAGAAGGAAATGGCAACCCACTCCGATGTTCTTGCCTGGAGAATCCCAGGGACAGGGGAGCCTGGTGGGCTGCCGTCTATGGGGTCGCACAGAGTTGGACACGACTAAAGTGACTTAGCAACAGTAGCATCCCCCAAAGTAGATTATAAACATCTTGAAGGAAGGAATCATGCATTTCCTTTTATATATTTATGTCTTAGACAGCTCAGGCTGCTGTNAATCCCAGGGACGGGGGAGCCTGGTGGGCTGCCGTCTGTGGGGTCACACAGAGTCGGACACCACTGAAGTGACTTAGCAGCAGCAGCAGCAGCAGGTGGGTTCTTCAGCACGAGCACCACCTGGGAAGCCCTGGGAAGCATTTCACCTACTCTGATAGCAAATAGAGGTAGGAAGCACTGGTTGCAGAGCAGGAACTTGGGACTCTGGTGGGAAATGACTTCTGATACCTTTCAGTCAGTGCGGTACTCACCCGGAATGAAGCCAGATGGGTGACCAGCCCGACGGGGCACCTGGTCTGACAAGTGATCGAGAAAAGTCACTCTGCACCTCCAGGCACAACTTGACAGGCAGCAGGGCAGAGCAAGAGGAGAGCCAGGGCCTTGGGCAGGGTGCAAACAATCCTACACCCCGAGGCAGGAGGCCAGCAGCCATGTGACCCGGAGAGACAGGCGCTGGTGCCTGAGAGGGATGCCCCCGGGGGAGATGAGGGGCTCTGCAGCTGTGAAGGCAGGGGGCCCTCGGGGCTCTCACTTACCCTGCTTACTCTGTTCACAAGAAGTTAAATTCACAGTGGAGAGGCTGGGTGGAGCTGAAAAAGAAAGGTGAGGTGGCAAAGCCACGACCACATGCAGATCAAAAAGTGGCTATAACATGTCGGGGTTGAAATAAAGAGAAAGTTAAGATAAACTTCATACAAATTAGAGTTTTATGCAACCTTTGAGAAACACATCGGGCTGTAAAAATTGGGGGTCATCTATTCTGTTTTTCCTTTCTTTGGACCTCTTCGTTTAGCCTTTGCTCTGAGCGCTTGGTGAGAAACCGGCGGGAGGAAACACAGGACTTTCTTTCCCAGGCGCATGGGACCCACACTTGTCAGTCAGCAGGACTCTGGGAAGGAGGGACACTCAGCGGCTGGGTTCAGCCTCCTGGAGCTTCTCTGAGTCAGCTGACTGCAAGGCGGCCCAGGCATAGGCATTCCCATCAAGTGCTTCCAAGTGATCAGTATGCGCTTGAAAGAATGAGAACTGATGCTTCAGAAATCCAGTGGAACCAAAATTGAAAGAGATAAACCCTGGTTCCAAGATGTTTACTTAGTGAGCCCGCTAGATGCTGCCCTCCAGACAGATGATTGTGGGCTTGGAAATGTTATCAAAGATGTCTTGAGTCAACTTTGGATTGTGGGGTCCTCATCACCAATCTCCTTCAGCCTCTGATTTTATAATTCCCTCCAACAGGCTCACATGTCCATCTGATTTTATTCGTAGTGAGACCGTGGTATAAATCATTGCTTATCATTCTAGTACAATCTCGTACCATCTCGTCTCTGCAGTGGTCTCTGTGGGGATGTTCAGGGAGAGGCTGAGGGAGTAAGGATAGTCCAATCCCTGGGCACTAAATTCCAGCCTTAGGGTCTGCTCCAAACTATCTGGGTAGGTTGTGCAGTTCATCACAGAAATCGTGATGAGGATGACCTTCTTGTGAAAAATAATCACTTGATCTTTCCTCCCCCTTCATTAGTCTTATGAAGCCTCCCTACTGCATTTCACAACCACCATTAATAGCAGGGAAGATGAAAGTGAAGAACAGCTCAGTGATCTTATTTGGCGATCACAGTCTGTCTTTAGCACAACAGGTGGGCCCCCCCGGGATTCTGTTTACCACATTGCCAAACCACTCACCAGAGCCAGCTCCCCAGGGAGGGTGTGGCCACAGGGTGAGGTATGGAAAACAGGAATAAAAGAAAAACAGTCCAGATCATCTACTCAACTAAGACCACTCTAAGCCATGGATTATTGTCAAATGTTCTGCAAAACACAAGCATCACTTCTATGATCAAAAAAAANAAAAGTGCAGGTTCCATCAGCACCAAATGGCGATGCCTACTACTAACACTTTCTAATACTACTTTAGGATAGTAGTAGAAATGCTTGGTTTCTTGGGTGGTGCTAGTGGTAAAGAATCCACCTGCAAATGCAGGAGACATAAGAGATGTAGGTTCAATCCCTGGGTTGGGAAGAGCCCCTGGAGGAGGGCACGGCAACCCACTCCAGCATTCTTGCTCAGAGAATCCCATCGACAGAGGAGCCTGATGATTTACTGCCCATAGGGTAGCAAAGAATCAGACATAACTGAAACAACTTAGCAGGCAGACAGGCAGAAATGCATTACTAGTGAACTATGAACTGCAAAATATCAGGAGTTTAGACTGTGGTTGTTCAAGTTGGATTAGATAAGCTAATTAAAATAGTCCCATGATGAGCATATTTGATAAATCTGATGACAGAAACTGAACTTGAAACATCCGATTTGTTACTCACATGTCATTATTATTAGCTAAAATAATGTGTACAGGTATGCATGTTACTGAACCAAACTTGGATCTGCCTGCGTGCAGCAAAACCAATCTACTGACGTTGGGTTGTGGTGAAGGAAAGGGGCATATTTACTTCAGGGGGCCATTGAAGGAGTCCAGGCAGCTAGTGCTTAAAAAGCCTCAACTCTTTGGTGGCTTTTAGGAAAAGTTTTTAAAGGTGATGAAAGTTGTGGGTTGCCTATCAGCTCATGGATATTTACTGTCTGATTGGTGATGAGGTAATCAGGAGTCAGCATTATTCACCTTCTGGTCCCAATCAGCCTGGGGTCTATATGCTTGTGGACAGCATTCTTCCACTTGGTGGAGGTTTCAATATCTGCAGAATAGCTAAAAGGATAAGGCTTAGAATACTATTTACAGTCCTTGAGGAAGAACTAAAAGTCCTTGACTTTGTTTAAAGGCTAAACTATTATTCTTTTATCTTGTTTGACAGTTTTCTTTTCTTTCTGTATTTTCTTACTTCCCTGATTAAATTTGTTCTTCGAAGCTTGGGGAAGATGCAAGAGGCTAAAGTTTTTCTATACCCAAGAAGCAGATAGAGGACATGGGGCAGTGGTCTGTCTTGAGAAGACCCCAAGGGGGGAGGGGGGTCATTTACATCCATGTATCACACTCATCTCTATACACATATATAGTCACATATGAACAAAAATATACATAAAAGTATGTAATTAATGCATCTGTAAATAAAGGAGTTAGGAATGTTCAAATTAGAGATGAAACTTCAGAGAATTTCTGAATTATCTCCACCTAAAAAGTATCATCAAGCCTATATTCTTTTGACACAAATATTACCTTATATATATTTTGTCTATAAACAAGAAGTTGCAGTCTTAGAAGTGTTCCAGCACTTCCAGGCTTCCAGAGGTCTCATCTGTTCCCTCCACGTGACTTTCCAGCAGGTTGTTCAGTGGGCACACATGTAATCTAGTGGACAATGCAATGTCATCAAAAGCACTGGACATTTAAGACTGTTTCAGTGGCCCCATATTTGTTATTAAAGTCCATGAACTCATACACATGAAAATCTTCTGTCTCTATATATGGGTTATGATCAATAAGGGGGAAGAAGGAAAAAGAAATGTCTTTTTTTTTTTTTTCCAGAATATGGCACATAAATACCGGAAACAAGGATTTCATAACAAAAGGACAAGCTCACCTTACTAATGCTGATTACTCCATGTATAATAGAAAAGGAAACAAAAGCGTTTTTATAAAATGTATCAAATCCTAAGAGTGCTGTTAAACTCATTAAAGAAAAAATGAAGTTAGAGAAACTGGTCTTATTTTTTTTCACTCCCAGTAGAGTTCATTTCTACTTCAACAACTAAGCCAAGGTCACATTTAACTCACTTCAATTTCACCCAGTGCACAAGCTAATGTCAATAGTACAGCTGCCATGCAGAGCTAAAGACTGATGGTTAGACAAAGCCATTTACACAAGGCTGGGTCTTTCATCTTCTCTCAGCCAGTGACATAAGAAAGCACTGAGGTTATTCTCAACTAGAGACGAAAACTGGCGTATTAGAAAGAATGTTATTCTCCTTAGCTGTCACACAAAGGATCTGAAGAAATGTAGAAATGTTTTTTTTTTTCCTCCCCTCCCTCTGGTCATCTGGGGAGATCACAAAGTGACTCTAATAGCCTTCACTCTGAAATTTTCACATGGTTTAAGTGATTGCCAAGTCTGATATTTTCCATTTACACTTCATTGCCATCAGAAAAAGAAAAAAAAATCAATATACCTACCTACTCAAGTGTGTCACAGGATGAGCTTATAAAAAAAGACATCAGTCTTTTTAAGGCTTGAAAAATATACTTATTCAAATATATCTTATTTAAAATGACATAAATTGCAGTGGTTAGTCAAGATTCGATTTCCTCTAAAATATAAGATTTAAAATATTCCTTGACTTGCCAGGAATCAGAATCTTTCAAATTGTTGATATATACAGATGTACTTGTTTTCTGATGTAAGTCATTCTGACTGTATTTTATTTTAGTGCATTAGTGACTATGTTTATTAATTTCACAGGAACTAAAGCATCCCATTTTATCAGACTGTGCAAGGTAGCACATTTTTTTTTAAATTCTTCTCAGGAGATACTTTTATTTTCAAACTTATTTTTCTATTGTAAAGCTTGTTGCACTTTTAGCTTGATGTCTTAGAGAAAAATGAGGATATTTCTTCATATTATTCTAATAATATTTTACATTAAGAGCTATCCTTCTTAACTTGTTTAACTATTAAACTTCTTTATGCAGAAAAGGTGTAATGACTTCGGTGTAACATTTCAAATGCTTCTATTAAAATCAGAGGCAATTTTAACTGTCAAATGTCAGATTGGTCTTTCAATTAAAAGAAGTCTCATGTCAAGTTTGAGTGCAGTGGCTGTGTGTTATATACATGGATGTTTAGAATTCTTCGATTTCCATATTTCTTCTGGAAAAAAAGAGGGGGGCAGAGTGTTGGTGGCTATGCCCTAGATTTCCTGAATTAATGCATTGCTTGAGTATCTTTCTCCTTGATCTTATTATATGTGTACAGCATCATTATTGCAAGGAACCAAGAAGGACGACACAATGCTTTCAAGTTTAGACATAGTATTCAAATGTCACTTGTCAAGGAGTTCTGAGTGATGGAATCTTCCCCTTCCTATTATTATAGTGTCAACCCTCAGGTCTGTAGGTTCTTGTATTTATTTACCTCTGCTCCCCAGATGAGAATGGTGACCTGCCTGCCCTTCCCCCCATTAAAAAAGATAAAATAATTTTGTGCATGGGGTCACTCTTGGACTCAGTTCCCCATGTGACAATGCAACATACTAACAATCTGAGTTACTGGGCCGTCCCCCACAGTTACAAGTATTTCAAGGTCAATTTATCAATTTAACAGCTTCATCTTCTTAATCACTAAACTTCTGTCTCTTTGAGCTTGTGCTGAAAGACTGTGGCTGCTAATTAAAATGGAGCTTTACTAGCAAGTACACAAATTAGATCCTGTCAGTAAGTTTATTCTAACTATTGGTCATTTCTAAATGCCTTTTTAATCCCCTAATTTTTACATTAAAATTCAAAAGCCTAACAATCTTAATCACCCCTACATCAAATTCATCATTAAGAACAGGAAGCCAGATGGTATAATTTTGATTTACCGGACTTCAGCGTGAATTAATGTACTGAGTGCCGATAATGAATACATCAAACCTGATATTGCAGAAACCTATGAATCTGGCATGTGAAATTAATAACACACTCTGCACAATGAAAGCATGTAAGCTCATATAAAACTGAGGAGTAATGGGCCCTTTTATTTTAAATGGTCTTTATTAGCCTTCCGTTTTGACTCAAGAAAAAGATGAGCGTTTTGTTTAGTAGTGTACTTGTCCGTTGTACAACTATTTTTCCCCAATGTAACACAATGGGAACAAAATTAGGATGATTAATAACAAAGCTTGTCTCGAGAAATTTGCTCGAAGGGTTCTCAGAATAGCTGCCGCTTCTGCATTTATTTGGGGAATTGTACATATTAGAGAAGTTGGAAATTTTCTGTAAAACACCATGACCTACAAAATATACTGTTATTGTTTTCTTATAACTGGACCAATTGTTCCTAGTATGTATGCCTCAGAATCACTCTTAATATTAAGGTTTTTTTTAATAGATGTTTGCTATTTTATCCCTATTGTTTCATTACCCCTAAGACTATACTATTTTAAACCCAGGAATTAAATCGAATCTGTATCCAGACATGTAAGTCACGTGCACAAAAAGATGCTCAGAGTGGGCCATTATAAGAAGTTGTTCACTACATAGAAATTATCAACGTCTGAAGTAAGTGGAAGCTGCTCTTTAGTGATAATGTTTATTAATGCCCTTTGCTTATTTATTAGCATGTTTTCATTAAACATATTTTAATTTTTGTTGACTCAATAAGAATTCCAACCTTTATTAAGAATGAACAGAATCAGAAATAAAATAGATTCATGGATTAACTGAAAAATCTGTAGAAGAAAGACATAAAATAGAATTATTTTTTTAGGCACCTCAGAGTTTGTATAAAATAAAGTAGTGTCCTCTAGGAGAGTGAGAAATAGGTATGTTTTCCATCTGAATTTTCTAAAACACAGAGTTTCCTCCATCACCTTGTGACCGTTGTGTGAGAAGGCTCGGGTGTTTTTCTTTCATACGAGCTGCAGGATTACAAATCGCCTGTCCAATGTGAGCCTGGAAATGGCCCCATGTAATATACTTTGTAAATGAAGTCTTTTAAACGTTTGAAGTGGTTCTGCCTCGTATTCCTAATACATATCAATAGACAATGGAGAGATTCAGAAATGTGGCAGGGAACAATCTCTGCTTTTGACTCAACACTATCTATAATGGGATTTGAAGAAGAACTGCCTATTTCACTCTTAAAGCTGTGATAGAGGTGGCCAAAGGCTGTTTCGCAGTTGCAGGGAACTTCGTTTTTCACTGCTCTGTAGGTTCACCAAATATTTCAGCAGCCTGCCTCTGAAATGAAGGCAGTGCCACAAATAGGATAATGTTCAAAAAAATGGTACAAACCTTACACTAAGTGCTATTTTCTAGATAACATTGCTCATTGGTTCCATCTATACTCACACTTGTAAGACAGTCTAGAGGATAATTTGTATCTCTTAGAGATACAGCACTAAGATTTATTACAGAATAGGGAAGGGATGTATTAGTGCTTTATCTTAAGGGTAGGGAAAATAAAAGCACTTTTTGGGCTCCTGGTATTTATTTTTGTGACTTAGCCTTCAAAAAGGGTGCGTTTTAATAAAGATTAGGCTGTTAAGAAGTACACCTTTAAACCTTACATCACTTTGAATGGAAGAAGTCGGTTATTTCTGGCTGAAAATTTTTCTTACTCTTAAATCTCTTTAACTGAAGCTCATTTGACAAACCTATTATAAAATGAATAAATGCAGCACTGTGTGATTTGTCCACTGTCAACATGTTAACACACTTTATTTGAAGGTAGATTGATGGAGGGTGGCTGGAAGAGTTTACCCTCCTGAGTTAAAGAATAGAAAACCCTTTTTTCTGAGTTTTTTTCTTTTTTTTTCTTAGAAGTTCAGAAGAGTAGATATACAATTATCCTCGACTTGCTGATGCAAAGGAACAGAGCATTTAGTTTCTTGTCACTGTCTCTGAAATTCCTAAAGGTACAATTAGCATTTCATTTGACATAATGTTGAAAGGTTCATAGATTGATCTTCCCTAAAATGCAGCAAGAATTTTTTGAAATGCAAATTTTGACATTTATTAACTTTTATTCCAGATCTGTTTATAGACTGTAAAACTGTGCATACATTTAACTCGAAGAAGCTAAAAGGACAATGTTTAGGTGGATACTCTGTGTTATAATAAAAGTCTATTTTATTGTTTCAACAATGAAATTTTTATTATCAGAGATTTATGATATCAGCACAGCAGTTTTTACTGCATGATTCACAGTGTTTTTATAGATGTATATTCAACAAAACAAGGAGAGAAATTGTACTGCAGTGCGCTGCCTCTCAGGAGTGCATTTCCCCATTGAAATAATGTCAGCAGTTTTCCACCTTCAAAGCCCTATGTTTTCAAATCAATTAACAATTCTAATTGTGCAGGAGCAGTTGTTCACTTAGCTTGGCAAATGGGACAGGAAACATTATTTCCTTTCTTTGCCGAAAATGAAGACTTTAATCTTCAGAACCATATTTAACATATAAAAAACACACAACTGAAAAGTTAGACAGTTTGAAACTCAATCCGTCGGCCTGTGCCCACTTGATTTCTGGGCGGCCTACATTTATTTCCCAGTCTTTTTCAAGCCCAGAGTAATAACAGTTTTACATCTCAGTGTGGACAGACCATCTTCAGATTCATTTAGACTTTTCTTTTCATCAGATATTTATCTAGCCAGGCAGTTGTAAGAGTTATTACTTTTTGGAGGTGGAAACCAAACATTGGTTCTGACCTGACTTGTGACACTCGAATGCAGATCTGTATCTGCAGGTTAGAAATAGCTGACACGGCAGCGTGGGGAGCCAGGGCTGCTGTTCCACTTAAAGTCCTAATGTCATTTCTACTTTAAAAAATTTTATTGGGATTAAAGTGCAGCTTGTAAGATATTGAACAATGTGGTTCATAAAACAAGAAACACATGCTATCTTATAAGATGTTATTAAATATGTACAGTTTAACCTTTTCTTTTTTACAAATGTATATATGAGTTATAGCTTCTAATGTCTATCCATATTTATAAAACACATAAATGCTAAAATTAGAGGAGGCAACCTTTAGGACTTTGGCATCAGTGGAAAAGGTACTTTCTTAGGTTTTCAATAGTTTGTGAGTTTATTCAACTATATACTTTCAGAAAGACAGCTTATATTCTAGACTGATTAAAGGCTCTCCAACAAAAAAAGGATTTTTGGATTCACTTTCTCGCCAGTTTTTAATCTGATGTCTTCCCTTGCATGAGTCTCACTGTGAAGGACCCTGGGGGCTTAGGATTTCACTGGAATCCTCCAGTTTTCAAGCTAGGCACATGCTATTTTTATCTGTCAAGAATCCTAGAATTTCTTGATCATGTGTTCTTACACATTCTGCTGTAGCAAGGTAAATATGGAGGCTCTTCAGGTCACAGAAATAAAAATGAAAATACAATCTTGGCATTCTCAGACAGATCAGATTTGCAGGAAAATTGTACATAAACCAGGCCAACTGTGTGTGGACTCTGTTCTCTCAATGGAACTGCAGCAGCTGATTGAAAAGTAGGAATGCAGTCCCTGGCTGCTCTGGTTTAACACAAAAGTGCAAAATCACATTTTGGTCAGGTGAATTTCAAATGCTTCTGAAGGTAGTTCAAGATCATCAGTCACGATCCCTTGGGCCAACAAAGAGTAGAGAATTACAAGACAGCGTAACGGCTAATATAGGACACCTCCATGAGTATTTTCTCTTAAAAAACAAAGATCAATAATAGGAAAAGACATTCTGTGTATATGTGTCATTTTCTAATTGTAGTATAAATGAACAGAACTTGGTATTTTAAGCATATTTATGTATTTGAAAGGAAGTAGTTTTTGTGATGTCTTATATAAAATGGTCATGTCTCCCCAAACTTCAAAACTATTCAAATGCTACCTCATGCCTGAAGATTTCCCTTGTCTCTGACAAGTGAGGAGTGAATGATCTCTCCTTTCTGCATTCATTTAGCACTTTTTAAAAATCACCGTAATTGTACTTATCCCTCCTGATTTATTATTCCTGCTTGTGTACACTGTGACTCCTACGAGGAAGTGGACTATGTTATAGACAATGATGCGCTCTCTGTCAAGCCAGGTGTGTGGCCAGAGTGTGATGTACAATAAGCCCTAAATGACTGGGACAGAAGCAAGTGGTAACACAAGGTTAATGTAGCACAGGCTGTCTTAGCCTCAGCACTATGGACACCAGGGCTTCCTGGGTTCAGTCCCTTGTTGGGAAGATCCCTTGGAGGAGAGCCTGGCAACACACTCCAGTACTTTTGTCTGGAGAATCCCCATGGACAGAGGCTCCTGGCAGGCTACAGTCCATGGGGTCTCAGAGTCGGACACGACTAAGTGACTAAGCACACACATGGACATTTGGGGTCTGATAATTCCTTCTGTGGGTTTTGTCTTGTGCATGGCAGAATATTTAGCAGCATTCCTGGTCTCTACCCAATAGAGGATGTCTTCCCTAAGTTATAACAACTAAAAATGTCTCCAGACATTGCCAAATGTCTCCTGGGGGGGGCAGAGTATCACTCCCTCTCCTTCTCCTACCCCATGTTAAGAACGATCAATATGCATAACATCTTAAATGCCAAAAGAGTGGCTAGCAGAGTATTTCCAAAGAAAGTCATAAATTAGCAACCCAAACAATTTAGGAAATATTTAACCCTACCAAGTCATCTCATTGATTATGCTCACAGATCTTCATGGCCATGGCTTTTCTTCCCCCATCCTAATTTCCTATTACCACATTAACTTGCACAGGTTCATGTAAAATGTTTCCTCTTTAGAGTTAGGTGCTGTGAACTTTATGTCCATATTCACTGCCCCACATGTGATTATGAGAATCATTTCTTAAATCATAATCATTTCTTAGTGAAGTGAGTTTGGTTTGGCTAGGTAACCTAGTCAGTGTTGTACCAAGATACCTGTTTCAAAGAGGATTTGAAGTTGAGCTGTGTAGATTTCAAGGAATTTTACTGCACTATCTACATTGTCTCAATTTTGACCTCAGTACGTCCCCACTCAAGAGTGTTGTTAGCTCACTCTCTCTCTAGTATGAGGACACAGCAAGAAGGTGGCTCTCTTCAAGTCAGAGAAAGGATCCTCACTATAAACTGAATCTACCAGCACCTTGACCTTGGACTTCTCAGCCTCTGAAATAGTGAGGTATCAGTGTCTATTGTGTAAATCAATCAGTTTATGGAATCCATGGTATTTTGTTATAGCGGCCTAAATTGACTGAGAGACTCTCAGAAAATTTTTGTTTTCTCGAAATACCATCCTTGTATTTGTATTTTTAGTTGCCCTTTCTATGATCGTATCTCATTATTTCCAGCCAGTTTCAAACTGGCTATATTTGATTTTTCAGGTAGAAACTATGGAGCCTCTTTGGAAAGATTTTTTTTTTCCCCTTCTTAAAAATTTGCATTCTAGACTAATTCAATTTTGAAATTTTGACTTAGAATTTTTTAAAAAGAGAATTTCATGTTCAGTACATAGGTGCTTTTGAATTTGCTATTTGTACAAGCCGTGTAATCAGTTAAGATCTGGAGCCATGCACTCTTTCAATAAATCCTTGCTACTGTCAAAAAAAAAAAAAAAAGAATGTTGTTAATACTGAGAAGATAATAAAGAAAGAAGTAAATGTGGAGATTTCCAAAAAAGAACTGCCTCTAGGTGGGGGTTGGGTGGCACTAAGACAAAAAAATCAGGAGGTAGGAAGAAATGGAGAATGTCTCATCAATAAAAATTAGTTATGCTTTGTGTGTCCTCTGTGGGGTTTTTTTTTTTTCCCCCACAATTTCTCTCTAGCTTGAGCCATGGGCTTTTATCATCCTCTCAGCTTCTTATCAAGCCAAATTCTTGTTTCTCCCTCCTTGTTAACTTTGAATCCCACTGTTATGTTATTATTATTTTATCACAGTATTATAAAATATCCTTATATCATGCCTACTTCCAGAAAAGAATTGCATGATTTTAAAGCAGGAAAACAAAAATGGAAGTTGCAAGAATAAATATAAGAATATCCATGTAACAAAAATATGTGATAGCTGTTCCAAGTTGTTTATTCATTCATTTTTCTTTAACCAATAAAAATAGGGGGCTATTTAAAAATGGTTTGTGCAGACATTAACACTATGGTCAGATGTGCAACAGCAAACCTAATAAGGGAAGTACAGCAAAAGCAACAAAAGAAGAAATGAGATGGATCCGGCAGAGATTACTAAACAAAAGGCATCCCATTAAGCCTGATGCATTCACTGCAGCTAGGGCACAAAATTGTCTTCAAGTTTTCTTGCAGGTAATGTGAAGACGGAAACATGATGGGAGAAAAGTCAGTGTCCATTAGGTGAAGAACAAACTGTTGTTGAAGAAAGGCAAATGATATTTTATCTTAAGATCGGGAAAAAAAAAAAAAAAAACCTTTCCTTTTAGAGGATGAACTAATTGTAACAGTAAAGAAGTAAAATTAATTTTACACTTTTTAAAATAGTCAAAAAGAAGAACATTATGGGTTACATTGTTTTAAATACTCCTCCAAAAGCAGAATAGAAACTTAACTGGAGGGAAAAAAATATATTTCCCTGTCACTAAATGATAGGAAAAATGTGTCACATGAATGCTCTTAAGAGAGACTTTGGGTTATGTGATATTCAAAGTCTTTCACTAGCTTTTGCAAAAGATACAGAATGGCTCTCCAAATGGATGAATGACTATTCTTCAAAAATGACCTTTTATAAAAGCGGAGGGCATAAAATTAAATCATAATTCAGTGAAGGCATTTTTCCAGAAAATAAGATAATACAGTCCAGGTATATTCCTTTCAGATGCCCTCACCTAGGTCAGTAATAGCATTTAGAGAACTTTGGAGGAATAGAAAGCTAACATCCCTTAGATCAATGGTCCTTAAATATTTTCTTCCCCAACCAGTGCTGGATAACCCAACAGGCAAACCTTAGGGGAGAGAGGTGGAGAATAAAGGAGAAAAACCTGAAAAGCTAATTTCAATTTCTATATACATGTATATTCTGTCATTCTGAACACTTTCATTTTTATGTAGATGATTAAGATTATTTTAGTTTTAAGCTAGTGGCAGTGGGGACCAAAATATTTTCAGTGATGTGAGGACTTGCATGGCCCCAACAAACCTGTGGAATAGAATTCTCTCCCATTCGAGGGAAGGATTAGAGGCTTGGGATTAGCAGAGGCAAACTAGAATCTATAGGATGGATAAACAACAAGGTCTTATTGTATAACACAGAGACCTATGTTCAATATACTGTGATAAACCAGAATGAAAAAGAATATGAAGAAGGATATATTTGTATAACTGAATCATTTTGCTGAACAATAGAAACTAGCACAACACTGTAAATTAACTATACTAAAGTAACATTAACCATAGATACATAGATAGATTTAAAAAATAGTTATTCTGAAAATGTGATTCTTGACTTGGGAAGTTAGGGTTGGTGTGGAATGGGAGAGGCAGGCCAAGAGAATGAGAAAGCATGTTTGGGAGGAATGGAGTCATTCTAAGTGATTTTTAGCAATCAGTGAAGAATCTGCTAAAACAAGATCTTCAAGCAAGTATTTGTGACCTTCAAACCCTTTACAATGCCATCACTCTCCCTTCCCACTTTATAAACACAGCTTTCCTCTCAAAAATCAGCATCTCTACTGAGCTTTCAGCAAATAGTTTATTACAGTCAAATTAGAGCTGAATTTGTTCGTGAGAGCCTCAAGTGCCAACCTTCTGAGCTATTGATTAAATAAAGCTACGTGTCTCTTACTTACCAACTGCTCAAGTAGAAAATTAGATAAAGCTTTGGAAATTCAGGAATTTCACAGGAATCCTCATTTAAGTATTGGAAAATTCACTGTAGGTGTGTAGAAGTTTATGTCTGGAAAGGGCCATGATTTTTTCTCAAAAAACAGCATTAACTCTTCTGAAACGAAAACTCCAAAGAACTAACACCCCCATATTCTAGGCCATAAAGCATAAATATTGAATTTCTTAATTGAAAAAAAAGGAGCATAAAACAAACAACAGCAACAACAAAAACCCAATACATAGAAGAAGTGATTTTGAGTGTCTTCATTCTAATTGATTTGCCAACATGTTGCCAAATTCACCCTTTGATAGTGAGCTGACTTCCTCTATAGGGATCAGAACCTAGGTTTTATTATTTTTTTTTTAATTTAGAGCCTAGATTATAGAAACTCTTGAGCCTAGCTAAAATATTTTCTTAGATAGGAATACAGTACATTCTTATTTATTTTTATTTATATTAATTGAGTATAGTAGCTTTACAATGCTGTATTAGTTTCTATTGTACAGCAATACATGTATGCAATATATCCCCTTGTTTTTGGATTTCCTCTCCGTTTAGTTCACCATACTGAGTCTTGTTTTCATACAATTCTTATACAATTCATGTTTTCATGTGTAACTGAATAACCCCACAATGTTGTCAGTCAGTTCAGTTCAGTCGCTCAGTCATGTCCAACTCTTCTCCACTCCATGACTGCAGCATGCCAGGCTTCCCTGTCCATCACCAGCTCCCGAAGCTTATTCAAACTCATGTCCATGGAGTCGGTGATGCCATGCAACCATCTCATCCCCTGTCTTCCCCTTCTCTTCCTGCCTTCAATCTTTCCCAGCATCAGGGTCTTTTCCAATGAGTCAGTTCTTTGCATCAGATGGCCAAAGTATTGGAGTTTCAATTCAGCACCAGTCCTTTCAATGATTACTCAGGACTGATTTCCTTTAGGATTGACATTGTTGTCAGGGTCTCTCAATTTGTCCTGAACACTTCAAAAGTCAGAATTAATGCTGAATTTCAAATGAACAAATAAATAGAGCTACTATCATTTCCATACTATGGATAAATCCAATCATTGCATTTATGTTAATATCTTTTTCTCATTGTTTTTTGAAAGGAATTCTTTATCTGGCAAAAATACAGGTATTAAGTACTGCTTTTGTTTTCTATTCACAGATGTGTTCTTAGTTTACATGTGGTACAATGTGTATTTTCTCACAAGTATCAAAGTTGGAAAGGAAAGGCTGTGACGCACCTCTACGAGGACAGGAAGTATGGATGAAGAACTTGTGATTTTGGTTTGCTTTAGAAAAAGGGTCCACATCTTCTGTGCCAGGCTCAGTTCTCTGTTTTCACCCCATTTTGCTAAGTTTCTGCATCTTCTCCATCCAGTTGATTTCTGGCCTATCTTTTCTTTGTTGTGTGTGGAAGCTTGTGGTTTTCCACCACCTATTCTGCTCCTGAACACATTTGCCTACACTTCTGGATTAGACTCTGGTCCAGTCCTCCCAGATTAGTGAGTTCTTTCTTGATGTTTCCATGACCTCCACAAATCCAGAGTTGTGGTGAGGGACCCCTTTCAGGGGATGGCTTTGACAGGGAAAGTGAAAGTTGCTCAGTCGGGTCTGACTCTTTGTGACCCCATGGACTATACAGTCTATGGAATTCTCCAGGCCAGAATACTGGAGTGGGTAGCCTTTCTCGTCTCCAGTGGATCTTTCCAAACTAGGAATTGAACTGGGGTCTTCTTGGGAAGATTCTCTGGAGAAGGAAATGGTAACCCACTCCAGTACTTTTGCCTTTAAAANAACCTTTCCTTTTAGAGGATGAACTAATTGTAACAGTAAAGAAGTAAAATTAATTTTACACTTTTTAAAATAGTCAAAAAGAAGAACATTATGGGTTACATTGTTTTAAATACTCCTCCAAAAGCAGAATAGAAACTTAACTGGAGGGAAAAAAATATATTTCCCTGTCACTAAATGATAGGAAAAATGTGTCACATGAATGCTCTTAAGAGAGACTTTGGGTTATGTGATATTCAAAGTCTTTCACTAGCTTTTGCAAAAGATACAGAATGGCTCTCCAAATGGATGAATGACTATTCTTCAAAAATGACCTTTTATAAAAGCGGAGGGCATAAAATTAAATCATAATTCAGTGAAGGCATTTTTCCAGAAAATAAGATAATACAGTCCAGGTATATTCCTTTCAGATGCCCTCACCTAGGTCAGTAATAGCATTTAGAGAACTTTGGAGGAATAGAAAGCTAACATCCCTTAGATCAATGGTCCTTAAATATTTTCTTCCCCAACCAGTGCTGGATAACCCAACAGGCAAACCTTAGGGGAGAGAGGTGGAGAATAAAGGAGAAAAACCTGAAAAGCTAATTTCAATTTCTATATACATGTATATTCTGTCATTCTGAACACTTTCATTTTTATGTAGATGATTAAGATTATTTTAGTTTTAAGCTAGTGGCAGTGGGGACCAAAATATTTTCAGTGATGTGGGGACTTGCATGGCCCCAACAAACCTGTGGAATAGAATTCTCTCCCATTCGAGGGAAGGATTAGAGGCTTGGGATTAGCAGAGGCAAACTAGAATCTATAGGATGGATAAACAACAAGGTCTTATTGTATAACACAGAGACCTATGTTCAATATACTGTGATAAACCAGAATGAAAAAGAATATGAAGAAGGATATATTTGTATAACTGAATCATTTTGCTGAACAATAGAAACTAGCACAACACTGTAAATTAACTATACTAAAGTAACATTAACCATAGATAGATAGATAGATTTAAAAAATAGTTATTCTGAAAATGTGATTCTTGACTTGGGAAGTTAGGGTTGGTGTGGAATGGGAGAGGCAGGCCAAGAGAATGAGAAAGCATGTTTGGGAGGAATGGAGTCATTCTAAGTGATTTTTAGCAATCAGTGAAGAATCTGCTAAAACAAGATCTTCAAGCAAGTATTTGTGACCTTCAAACCCTTTACAATGCCATCACTCTCCCTTCCCACTTTATAAACACAGCTTTCCTCTCAAAAATCAGCATCTCTACTGAGCTTTCAGCAAATAGTTTATTACAGTCAAATTAGAGCTGAATTTGTTCGTGAGAGCCTCAAGTGCCAACCTTCTGAGCTATTGATTAAATAAAGCTACGTGTCTCTTACTTACCAACTGCTCAAGTAGAAAATTAGATAAAGCTTTGGAAATTCAGGAATTTCACAGGAATCCTCATTTAAGTATTGGAAAATTCACTGTAGGTGTGTAGAAGTTTATGTCTGGAAAGGGCCATGATTTTTTCTCAAAAAACAGCATTAACTCTTCTGAAACGAAAACTCCAAAGAACTAACACCCCCATATTCTAGGCCATAAAGCATAAATATTGAATTTCTTAATTGAAAAAAAAGGAGCATAAAACAAACAACAGCAACAACAAAAACCCAATACATAGAAGAAGTGATTTTGAGTGTCTTCATTCTAATTGATTTGCCAACATGTTGCCAAATTCACCCTTTGATAGTGAGCTGACTTCCTCTATAGGGATCAGAACCTAGGTTTTATTATTTTTTTTTTAATTTAGAGCCTAGATTATAGAAACTCTTGAGCCTAGCTAAAATATTTTCTTAGATAGGAATACAGTACATTCTTATTTATTTTTATTTATATTAATTGAGTATAGTAGCTTTACAATGCTGTATTAGTTTCTATTGTACAGCAATACATGTATGCAATATATCCCCTTGTTTTTGGATTTCCTCTCCGTTTAGTTCACCACAGAGAATTGAGTAGAACTCTCTGAGCAATAGAGTAGTTCCTCATTAGTTATCTATTTTATACACAGTGCCAATGGTGTGCATATGTCAATGCCAATCTCCCAGTTAGTCCCATGACCCTTTCCCCCATTGGTGTCCTTACATTTGTTCTCTATGTCTCTATTTCTGCTTTCTACATAAGATCATCTATATCATTTTTCTAGATTCCACATATATGCATTAATATATTGTTATTTCACTTTCTCTACACAGAAAGGCTTCCCTGGTGGCTCAGTGGTAAAGAATCTGCTTGCCAGTGCAGGAGATGCAGATTTGATCCCTGAACTAGGAAAATCCCCTGGAGAAGGAAATGGCAACCCACTCCAATATTCTTGCCTAGATAGTCCCATGGACAGAGGTGCCTGTGGATTACAGTTCATGGGGTCATAAGAGCTGGACACAACTTAGTGACTAAACAACAACAACAGTGAGTGAAGCAGGAGTGGCAAATTGGGAAAAACTGTTCTAGAGTAAATACTGGAAGAAGGTGAAGAAGTTTTGTGATTCTTATCACCATACTGAGTCTTGTTTTCATACAATTCTTATACAATTCATGTTTTCATGTGTAACTGAATAACCCCACAATGTTGTCAGTCAGTTCAGTTCAGTCGCTCAGTCATGTCCAACTCTTCTCCACTCCATGACTGCAGCATGCCAGGCTTCCCTGTCCATCACCAGCTCCCGAAGCTTATTCAAACTCATGTCCATGGAGTCGGTGATGCCATACAACCATCTCATCCCCTGTCTTCCCCTTCTCTTCCTGCCTTCAATCTTTCCCAGCATCAGGGTCTTTTCCAATGAGTCAGTTCTTTGCATCAGATGGCCAAAGTATTGGAGTTTCAATTCAGCACCAGTCCTTTCAATGATTACTCAGGACTGATTTCCTTTAGGATTGACATTGTTGTCAGGGTCTCTCAATTTGTCCTGAACACTTCAAAAGTCAGAATTAATGCTGAATTTCAAATGAACAAATAAATAGAGCTACTATCATTTCCATACTATGGATAAATCCAATCATTGCATTTATGTTAATATCTTTTTCTCATTGTTTTTTGAAAGGAATTCTTTATCTGGCAAAAATACAGGTATTAAGTACTGCTTTTGTTTTCTATTCACAGATGTGTTCTTAGTTTACATGTGGTACAATGTGTATTTTCTCACAAGTATCAAAGTTGGAAAGGAAAGGCTGTGACGCACCTCTACGAGGACAGGAAGTATGGATGAAGAACTTGTGATTTTGGTTTGCTTTAGAAAAAGGGTCCACATCTTCTGTGCCCGGCTCAGTTCTCTGTTTTCACCCCATTTTGCTAAGTTTCTGCATCTTCTCCATCCAGTTGATTTCTGGCCTATCTTTTCTTTGTTGTGTGTGGAAGCTTGTGGTTTTCCACCACCTATTCTGCTCCTGAACACATTTGCCTACACTTCTGGATTAGACTCTGGTCCAGTCCTCCCAGATTAGTGAGTTCTTTCTTGATGTTTCCATGACCTCCACAAATCCAGAGTTGTGGTGAGGGACCCCTTTCAGGGGATGGCTTTGACAGGGAAAGTGAAAGTTGCTCAGTCGGGTCTGACTCTTTGTGACCCCATGGACTATACAGTCTATGGAATTCTCCAGGCCAGAATACTGGAGTGGGTAGCCTTTCTCGTCTCCAGTGGATCTTTCCAAACTAGGAATTGAACTGGGGTCTTCTTGGGAAGATTCTCTGGAGAAGGAAATGGTAACCCACTCCAGTACTTTTGCCTTTAAAATCCCATGGACAGAGGAGCTTGGTGCAGGCTACTATCCATGGGGTAGCAAAGAGTCGGACACGACTGAGCGACTTCACTTTCTTTCTTTCTCCTGCACTGCAGGCAGATTCTTTACCAACTGAGCGATCAGAGGTGGGTTTTCTTGGGGCCAACCCCAAATTTTGTCTCATCCCTTCCTCCTTTCCCAGATTGCATGCCTCCTCACATCTGAAAGCCACACTGGATTACTCCTTCCTGAGAACTGACATAGTTGAGAAAGTAGGGGAATCTCTGGGCAGGGGAAAAAAAGACAACACAGATATGTGAAAATCAGTTGAAAATAACTGGTGTGTCATAATTTTAGTGAAGGAGGTATACAAGGAGCTTGAGAAGATCAAGGAGTGAACTTCAGAAGGCAAAGAATGTAAACACATTGAGTTATAAAAATATTGAAAGAAAAGGGGTCAATTTGTCAAAACAACAGTCAAGAGTAGTGACTATAGGGTTGATGGTTACAATAGAAATGATTTCTTTACTGATTTACATGCATCTAGAAAACAATATTCTAATGGCAACATTTTTATCATCTATAATGATTATTTTTCTCTTTCCTTACAATATCTGCTATTGGGGAAATTCTATAAGTGAAGCATGCTTTTTTTCTTGCTGGGTCAAAACAAAGTATTGCAATGGCCTCTTCATAAATGTCAATTGCCTTCCCTTTTCTCTAAGCCTGGAATGACGCTAATAACGTTCTCCTGAAGATTCATGGACTCATAGAATGTTTTATCTAGGGAGGAATTTAGAGATAATCTCACCCAACTCCCTCTAAGAGAGATCAAGACGTCGTGGCCCAGACTGGAAGTGGCTTGTAGGAGGTTGCCTGAAAGTTCACAGTACAGCCAAGAGCAGAAGCCAAGTATTGGTTGGAGGGAGAAACAGGAGCAAAGTTCTGATTTAGGGAGATGACACATTCCTGAAAATTGGAAGAACTATTCTCATAGGCTGAAGAATTAGGTTGGTGTCACACTATCCAGGGTTGGAAAAGCCGTGTTAGGGACTTAAGGAGTAGAGAGAGACATTGGATGCTTAGAGGGATGATGATATTAGATGGCATTTTGAGAAACAAACATTATTTTTTCTGTATTATTTCCACTGAGTAATAAGATTCTCTACCTCTCAAATATCCTTACTCTCAATTCAGGATGTAATCTTGCTCTCTGCAGTCATCCTTGTCCTGATGATAATTTCTCCTTCTACGTTTTTTCCACCACTTCTGTTTATCCTCCAGACCAGAATATTCTGCTTCTAGATCATTTTCACCCTCAGTTTAAAACAGAGATAGCCTTTGTCTACCTTATCTATCTTCCAAGGCTCTTCTGCCTTCTCCCACTTCCTGTGTGATCATGCTTCACTTCAGAGATTTTGTTTGGCTTTATCTAGTCCTTAGACTCTTGAACAGGAATGGATAAAGTGTCTAATACTTCCATTAATTTTACACTGCAATCACACTTTTCTGTGAATATCTTCTTCACATCAGAAGACAGGAAAACACTTTCTTTGTCTGTCAGTGAAGAATTTTCATATCAAACATTTACCCTATTGCTAAAGTCCTGGCCTTTGTGTATCTGACAATAAATTATTTATAGTAATAATTTTCTTTCTTTGTATTATGTTCACAACATTATCTTTCACTATCACACCCTAGAAGATCTAGATTGCATTGCTTTAAATCTTTAAAGGCTTAAACATAATACCAGGATTAGAGGAGACAATTAGCATTTACTGAATAGTTGCCATGTAACAGACACTGCTATGACATTTCCTCATTGGGTTGAGTTGAGTCAAAGTGGAATTCAGAATCTAGACTTCAGCAAAATGTATAAGCTGGTGATATTTCTAGGTATCTTCTAATGAAAAAGGTACACAAGGGAACTTTTGTATTCTGGGTGAAGTCAGAGGGATGGAGGTGGGGAGAAGGAAGATGGGAAAAAAGAAGGAAGAAATGGCTGATGCCTGGGAAATGCACCCGACCCCCTTCTCCGTTAGCTGGAGAAACTGGCTCTATGGCTTAAAGGAGAAATGGTTTAAAAACAATACATGCAGAAGTTGTATTGGTGAAAGTAATTTTGCTCTGGGCAAGAAACAAAAGCCTGCTCAGAGGCTCACCTAATAAAATATGACCCTAAATTGGAAGAAAATGATTTGCTTCCCAACTCTATCACACACCATAGTGTGGTTTAAGAGGTTGCAGAAATTACTAGCTGAGGAAGGTAGAGTCTGGAAGACAAGTCCTCTGAACAAAAGGATGAATAAGAGGTCATGATAAGGTTCCATGGCAAGAAATTGATGTAATACAGAGATGGGGCATATGTAATGACTGAGAGGATATTGAAGAAATTCCTGGTCATGCAGGTGGGCTCCAGTAGGCATAAATTTTAGTGTGATCCCAAATGAATAGAACCAAGTGACATATATACATCACACCATATAATTCCTTAAAGTATCATTTGAAAATAAAACTATTATCTTCATTTCCAGAGGAGGAAATAAATACTCAGATTAAACAGTTTTTCATGGTCATGCAATTCATCAGTGGCAGTCCTATGTTTCTAACTCTGAGCCTTGGTAATATCCCACACTGATGTTCCTTAGTACTATACACATTGCCTCCTGACTATGTGGTACTTGCTTTCTGATTGGCTGAGTATTCAGGTAGGGGTGGCCAGAATAGAGTAAAGGGTACCCAACAACTCAGATTAAATATTTTTTGATTCATTTATCTGCTGAAAGGCATCACAGAATTGTTGAAATACTATAGACATTGAATGCAGGCATACTTGAGCTTAGATCTCAACATTGCCATTTTCTAGCTGTAAGCTTTTTTGAAAATGACTTTTCCTCTGTCAGTTTTGCTCCCCTTGTCTGTAAGTGGGAATAATAATATGTCTTTTGAATACCGTTGTGAAGCATAAATCTATAGCTTGAAAGCATAAATCTATAGCTTAAAGCATAAACCTATAAACCTGTAGCTCATATTACAGTGCCTAGGACTACAGTAAGTGAAAATGTTAGTTGCTCATTCATGTCCGACTCCTTATGACCCCATGGACTGTAGCCCGCCAGGCTCCTCTGTCCNAGGGAGAGGGAGAGGGTGGGATAATTTGGGAGAATGGCATTGAAGCATGTATACTATCATGTAAGAAACGAGGTGCCGGTCTATGTTTGATGCAGGATGCAGGATGCTTGGGGCTGGTGCACGGGGATGATCCAGAGAGACGTTGTGGGGTGGGAGGTGGGAGGGGGATTCAGGATTGGGAGCTCGTGTACACCTGTGGTGAAAAAAAAAAATATGTAGGCAATGTATTGTATAACTGTTAGTGATATCCTATACTTTAACAAGGATTTAAATTTGATAATTTTTAGATATCTACATCCAGTTCAGTTCAGGCACCCAGTCGTGTCCGACTCTTTGTGACCCCATGAATTGGAGCTCGCCAGGCCTCCCTGTGTCCCCTGGACACAACACCAACTCCCGAAGTTCACTCAAACTCATGTCCATCGAGTTGGTGATACCATCCAGCCATCTCATCCTCTGTCATCCCCTTCTCCCCCTGCCCATTATCCCTCCCAGCATCAGAGTCTTTTCCAATGAGTCAACTCTTCACATGAGCTGTCCAAAGTACTGGAGTTTCAGCTTTAGCATCATTCCTTCCAAAGAACATCCAGGACTGATCTCCTTTAGAATGGACTTGTTGGATCTCCTTGCAATCCAAGGGACTCTCAAGAGTCTTCTCCAACACCACAGTTCAAAAGCATCAGTTCCTCAGCGCTCAGCTTTCTTCACAGTCCAGCTCTCACATCCATACATGACCACTGGAAAAACCATAGCCTTGACTAGACGGACCTTTGTTGGCAAATAATGTCTCTGCTTTTCAATATGCTACCTAAGTTGGTCATAACTTTCCTTTCAAAGGATTAAGCATCTTTTTATTTCATGGCTGCAATCACATCTGCAGTGATTTGGAGCCCAGAATAATAAAATCTGACACTGTTCCCACTGTTTCCCCATCTATTTCTCATGAAGTGATGGGACCAGATGTCATGATCTTCGTTTTCTGAATGTTGAGCTTGAAGCCAACTTTTTCACTCTCCTCTTTCACTTTCATCAAGAGACTTTTTAGTTCCTCTTCACTTTCTGCCTTAAGGGTGCTGCAGTTCCTGGGGTTGCAGAGTCAGACACAACTGAGCGACTGAACTGAACTGAACGAATTATAAATCAAAATTACCCATGAAGTCATTCAAAGAAAACAGGTCGTTAAAACTAGGACAATCTATTAGCATGAAGATACATTTCAATGCAAAAATGTATTACTTATTAGGCAAATTCTCGGGACTGTCTAATGATACCTGATATCTACCATCTGGCTTCATGGCTCCTTAGCAGCTCCCAGTTGACTGCACATCAGGAGCTCATGGAGTAAAGCTGAAGTTTCCCCATGTCTACCAGGGTCGCCATGAGGACCCCAGAGTTCTGCTGTGATCATTCCTTGACATGGCATTCTTTTGGCAATTACTTGCTCCTACACTATTTGTTTGTACTTGTGAATGTGTTCAATTCAATCCAGAAAACATTTATTGAGCATTATTATCAGACTCTGGGGGACATCAAGTTAAATAAGGCTTGATTTTTATACTTATGGCAATGATCACCATGTAGATTGTTTTATAAACATGGTTAGGTTGGAAAGTAATGCTATTGTTATTGTTTTGCTTTTCTCACTAACTAGGCTGTAGGCTCCTTGAAAGCAAAGATCTTTTCTTAATGATCTTTGTGCACAGTGTTAGTTGCTCAGTCATGTTCTTCTCTTTGCCACCCCATGGACTATAGCCCATCATGCTCTTCTGTCCATGGAATTTTCCAGGCAAGAATACTGGAGTGGGTTGGATTCCCTTCCCCAAGAGACCTTCCCAGCCCAGGGATAGAACCTGGGTCTCCTGCATTGCAGATGGAGTCTTTACCATCTGAGCCACCAAGGGTTCAGTATCTGTGGAGCTCCCAGGCAGGGAGTCACGGTCAGACTCCAGGAAAGATGGATGCATTTGCCACAGTCACTTTCCATCATGACCAGAGTCTCCCCACAGGGCTCATCTACTCACTGGGAAGCGTGGCACCCAGCCTTGGGCAGTAAGGTCGGGGGAGGAAATTGTAGAAAAAAGCCTCACCTTCTCTCAACCCCAGAAATAATGACCTTTAATTAAATTTTTTTTCTTCAGCTGACTATTTTTAAAACTTTCTATTTTACATTGGAGCATGGTTGATTAATGATGTGTTAGCTTCAGGTATATTGCAAAGTGATTCCGTTGTACATACACATGTACCTATTCTTTTTCAAACTCTTCCTGTTTAGGTTATTACAGAATACTGAGCAGAGATCCCTGTTCTATACAGTAGTAGGTCCTTGTTGGTTATTTATTTTAAATACAGTAATGATTACTTGTTAAGAGTGTCTTTAGTTTACTATTATATTTTATTTGTCAAAATGTAAGACATCAATAGGGCTTCCCTGGTGGCTCAGTGGTCAAGAATCCACCTGCAATGCAGGAGGCACAGGAGCTGTGGGTTCAATCCCTGGGTTGGGAAGGTACCCTGGAGGAGGAAATGGCAACCTACTGAAGTATTCTTGCCTGGAGAATCCCACAGACAGAGGAGCCTGGAAGTCTGCAGTCCACAGGGTCGCACAGAGTCAGACATGACTGAAGCAACTTAGCAGAGCACACGAGACATCGTATAACACATTGTTCTTAACCTTATAAATATTAATTTATTCAATCTGAATAATAAAACTATGAGGTAAATTCCTATTTTAGAATGGGGCAGAAGAGGCACAGAGAGGTTAAGTAACTTGGTCAAAGTCACTCAGTGTTTTGAGAAACACTTTAGTAATGACTCAAGATTTCATCCTCTGGCATTAAATATATTGACACCAAGAAAGTTAAAAGAAAATGTAAAGCTAAAGCCGTTTCAATGCATGCAAACATTTCTTGCACCCTATTCTTGCAGGCCTTTCTTACAGAAAAAAATTTTAATCACTGATTCAATTCCATTTGAATATGAATTACACCTTCTGAGGATTATCATCATCATTATGCTCAGTTGTGTCTGACCCTTTGTGATCCCATAGACTGTAACTCACCAGGCTCCTCTGTCCATGGGATTTCCCAAGCAAGAATACTGGAGAGGGTTATCATTTCCTCCTCTATGGGATCTTTCAGATCCAGGGATCGAAACTGAGACTCCTGTGTTTCTTGCATTTCAGGTGGATTTTTACCCACTGAGCCATTAAGGAAGCCCTCTGAGGATACACACCCCAAATCAAAGGGAGTCTGGCCCTGTGTAATCCTTGCTGCCCTCCAATTACCCTGTTGGTTGATGTGACTACTGGACTACCATCAGCTCAGTTGCTGAGTCATGTCCGGCTGTTTGTGACCCCATGGACAACAGCACGCCAGGCTTCCCTGTCCATCACCAACTCCTGGAATGTATTGTTGCTCAAACTTATGTCCATTGAGTTGGTGATGCCATCCAACCATCTCATACTCTGTCGACCCCTTCTCCCCTTGCCTTCTCCTCCTGGACTATCATGTGTGCCTGCATTAGATGGAAGCTTCATGAGAGCAGGGTGCTTTTATCCCCAAGGTCAACACCATACTCTCAGCCTATAGAAGAAACTCAGTGATTTGTAGAAGAAAACTGAATAAATTCCCATTTTATGAGACCCAGAGAGATGAGAAATAACTCGCCCAAGATTACACAACTCAAATGAGATAAGATCAAGAAAAGCTTTGAATCTGCTTCTTCCCAAATTTGAAGCCCATTTTCCATTCCATATCATATTTTACTTTATCCACCCATTAATGAGAGCATTTATTTCCTGAATGGAGTCATTGTAGTATTTACAGAATACAAGTGATATATATGAGGTATGAAGACTGGAACTAGATATTTTAAGTCAAAATACCCTCCAATTCCAGTCTTCATACATCATATATATCATTTGCAGGGGCTTCCCTGGTGGCTCAGATGGTAAAGCATCTGCCTGGAGACCCAGGTTCTATTCCTGGGTCGGGAAGATCCCCTGGAGAAGGAAATGGCAATCCACTCCAGCACTCTTGCCTGGAAAATCCCATGGATGGAGGAGCCTGATAAGCTACAGTCCATGGGCTCACAAAGAGTTGGACACGACTGAGTGACTTCACTTTCACTTTGACTGATTGAAAGTTGTTATAACATTTATATGTGGTAAATGGTCTTAAAACACACACACACACACACACACACACACACACACACACACATCCCATGCTGAAACTGGAAGAGTTTTGAAAATACTCCAAGTCAAGTACCTCAGGCTGCAGGTTTATTTTTAAATTCATTCTTAGCTTGTAACAGTGTCTTTCACCTAGTAGGGATGTAGTCCATATATGAGGAATTGAAAAGAATGCCTAGGAAGAAGTCCTTCTTTTGGGACTTCCCTGCTAGCTCAGACAGTAAAGAATCTGCCTGCAATGCAGGAAACCCAGGTTCAATTCCTGGATTGGGAAGATCCCCTATAAAAGGGAATGGAAACCCACTCTAGTATTCTTTCCTGGAGAATCTCCCTGGACAGAGGATTCTGGTGGGCTATACAGTCCATGGGGTCTCAAAGAGTTGCAGACAAGTGAGCAACATAAAACCTTCTTTATGTGTAAGATATTGTTAATGGAAAAAATGGATAATGCTGAGGCTTGGGGTTGGTTGATCAGTCTGCTTTTTAATTTTATAGGAACCATTTTCATGTCTGAAAGTGATATTCCTAATAAGGTCATAGCAAAAAACAGCACCAGTCTTTCTATTAATGGCTTAGGAATAATTTAAATAGAAGACAGCACAGTATTACATTGTTAAACTTTATTCAAGAATTATAAGAAATACATTATTAGACCTAAGGCTTAAGCTGAAGAATTCTCCTCTAGAATATGTTTCCTGATTAGACCTGAATTGTTTTTCTTTGCCACCACAAAGACAATGCAAATGCTGGTTAAAGCAATTAAAACTTTCCTTTGTTTGCAGAAAGAGATATACCCAGATATGGCTTTTTGTTTGTAGACATCTTAATAAGCAGTAGCAGACTGAAATGAAATCTGTCATCAGTTATATTTTTCTCTTAGACAAACTGTCTACTTCACATACATATTAAGCAAGATGTGTTACCAAGGCTTCCTTATATTTGTATTTGTTGTTGTATAATGGTAAATGTAGAAATAACACTAGATCTATCAATTTGATAATATAATGCAATACATCTGGCAGCTGAACAGAAAAAAAATTGTAATGACATATTTGGCAGAGTGAATGGTTTTTATTATGGGTTTTTTTCTTTCTTTTTTTTTTAAAACACAATTGTGCCATTTGTTGTAGACTAATGTCAAGGAATATAAACTATTATTGGGAATGCAGAATTTAGCTTTTGTAGAACATAAATTGACTGCCATGTAAATAGAACCATCAGTTTCATTGCTTGTTAAACATTTATTTACTGAAATGTTTTGAATAGGAAAACTTGCTGAAGGGAACCATGCCTGTGTTTAGCTGTATATTGCAGAATTCTTTTATAAATTTGGCTTTTCTCCTGTTTTCATATTTAAAATTTTATATTAAAATCTACTGTAGAATATTGTACAACTAATTTTCTAGGTTATGTGGAATAATCAATTCTAAAAATGGCTAGGGTAGATGAAACTTTATTTGCTTTAATAGTATTATGAATTCATAATTTTAATGAAATAGACTAGGAGCAAAAAGAAATATTCTCAATTCATTCATTCACTCTTCAGTTCATCAGACTTTTCTTGACTGCTGTGTGTCAGGCATCAGGCTAGTTTCTGGGGACATAAATTTGAGTGAGCTATGAGAAGTTTAGCCTTGCTGGGGAGCTATGCACATAGAATATATTGGACTTTATAATAGAGAAGCTTGCAGTATATTCCCATAATATGTATATGAAAACAAATCAAGGTAAGACATTATAAATACTTTTCACTTCATTTCCATTTATTGGAAGTAAACAAAAGTTAATGAGTATGAAGTAATAATGCTATAATCCATGAGCTCTTGTGGCCTAAAGAATGTTACATTGTGCTTCTTATGAAGTATCATAGGGCTGCATGCATGGGCATTGGCTTGGGGTTTGGAGCCAGAATAAGGATGAATCTTCCTTGTAAATAGACTTGGAAATACCATCTCCAGTTTTCCATGGGCTCAGGAGTATGCTAATGGAGCAGAAAGACTCCAGCCACCGATAGGTGGCAAACACTGAGTACAGAAAGGCACAGAAAGTAGTCACATTACACAACCATCTGCAAATGAATTATATGTGATCACAAGTTGAGCCTTGAAGAAGTGCACATAGCCTGAGAAGGATGAAAATCAAGTGGGCCCCAAGAAGACAATCCAGTTTGTGCCTGAAAACAATCTCCTTAGACATAACAGAAAAGGTTATGATAGTCCTTCATGAGAAGAGATAAAAGATGATGACCTTGATGGAAGGGATGGAGGTCCAAGAGGGAGGGGATCTATGTGTATATATAGCTAATTCACTTTGTTATACAGCTGAAATTAACACAATGTTGTAAAACAGTTATACTCCAATAAAAAGCAAACAAACAAAAATGAATAAAAATCCAAAACAAACAAAAAAATCCAGTAACAAAAAGATGATTACCAGAGCTCATTGTTTATCTTTCTTAATTTTCTGGGTATAATGATATAGAAAAATTATACAATAATTCCAGATTATGGGTTCCCTGATTCTCAACAATTCTTCTGATATCTTCATAAAATCTCAAGAAGCATAAGCCATCAATGTAGAGATACATGAAAATAAATTAATCTCTTGTATTAGAGTCTGGATTTCAAATGCCAATTTGAGAAAAATAATTTTTTAAAAAGATCATTAATACAGAATTCTGGAAAGAGCTTACTTCTATTGGAGTGTGCCATATATTTTCTGTTTCATACCAGGAAGTAAAAAAGAGACAGAATTTATCTGATTTACTTAATCAATATATATAGTCATTCTGGAAAACAATTTCCCATACAAACTTTATGCTTAAATGAGTATAAACACCCCGTGGTTATTCTGGTTTTCTTCTAGACAGAATCAAAGTTTTTGACCTTCCAGTAGTGTGATGGCTGAGCAGGAGGGCAGGATGGGACCAGAGGTTGTGTCCTACCTGTCCCACCATGACTGGATCACAGAAGGTACTTCTCTCTCAACCTTAGGGTTTCTCAACTGTAAACTGAAGCAAATACAACTTACCCCTACCTTGGAAGCTATGGTCAAGAACCAATAAAAATAACACTATTGTTAATTTTGTGTAGTCATTTTGAGGAAACTGGTTAAATAATATGAAATAAGTTAAAAAAAAAAAAAAGAAAGAAAACCCTTAAAATTCAAGTGTGCCTTTTGTTTATGAGTTGCTACTAATTAAATGTTACTTCTACCAGAAAAATATTCAGTGTTATGGTCATTTATTTATAAAACTAGGGATAGTACAGTTGAGTTATAAGTTAGATGGCATTATATATACAAGCATTAGGAGAGTCCCTGAAATTTGTCGAGTCTCTTAAATGCTATTGATTTAAACTGAATATAAATTTGCCAGGAATATAATATACAAATATTTCACTTATAAATGCCAATTCCCTCATTGAGCTTTCACTTCATTGTTCATTGGTAAACTTTTGGTTGTCTATAAAATTAAAATAAACAAACAAACTTATAGGAGAAACAAGCTCAATATCCATTAGAGAAATATGTGTATAACTTATGGCCCATAAAATAAAAGCACCAAACAAATGTTGAAAATTACAAATGGACCTGTAATAAATGTCCAAGTGGAAAAAAAAAGCAGGTTACAAAGGAGAATGTATCAATTGATTCCAGTTTCAGAGCAAATGTGTGTTTGTGTGTTTGTGCATGTGTGTGTGTGTTGTATTTATGTATTGAAAAAACATGAAAGCTTATGCACAGAATATTAATAGTAATTATTTCCGAAGGAAGACCTTTACTTTCTATTTATGTTGTCTGAAAGTTTTACAACTGATATGTCTTATATTTATAACTTTTAAAATGCTATTTTATTTTTAAAGTATTTCTATGACAAAGTTTCTAAATAGCCTTCTACAAAGAAATTGTTATCACAAACATTCTTACCTAGATACTATCAATAAACTACATAAAGAAGTAATAAAATTTATAATTTGAAGTTATTGAATACACACTTTTGGTTTATTTAATTTTATAAGCAACTCATTAAAAATAGTTTTGAGGTAGACGGTTTGAAGAATTTTGATTGCCAATGCCACTGAAAACCACAGATTTCTAGAAAGGTTTAGAACATTAAAGATTAACTGCTTAGTTTTGCTAGACAAATAAAGATATTCAGAATTTGAATGTATTATTTTTTCCCTGATTTGATCACAGATCTAATTTGATAAAGAGGTCAGTACTTGGCACATTTGAACAAATATCAAAATGGTATTGGATATTTATAGAACTTAATTAGATGTTTAACAAATGGAAATTATAATTTAAAGAAAGAAAAGATGGGATAGTTATAGCTCTCTGAGTATGATAGGAATTTTTTACTTTTATACGAAAAAGTAATTTTTAATTGGTTTTAAAAATAAGTCACTTGAAATATCTAATAATATATTTGTTTTTCACCTGAATTATGGAGATTTTAGGTAAACCTCACTGAAGGTATACTGTCCTGAGTTGTCTTTCCACAGGAAAAAATTGATAGGAATGGTGACGAAGTAATGCTGAGTTAACACTGGGGTTGAATTGTGTTGGCACAACTTCTGAGCCTATACTGTCGTTCATTCTTTCAAAGAAAGTTCTTGGATTTGCAATAGTCACTAACTGAAATCTGGAAAGGTAGCTACAACTCTAAGCAGGACTAATCAGCCTTATTCTCTATAATCGAGAAAGAGAACGCACATTGTAAGAACACTGATCTTAAGCAATTTCAGCTGTCCGTGCTTTCATTTCAACATGAAACCCAAAGCCACTCATCTCATTCAGAGAAGTGTTCCGGTGCCAGATACTGAACATACAATGAAATTATACAATATTGTATTTTATAGAGAGTTTATGCTTCTCAGGTAGCACGAGTGGTAAAGAACCCACCTGCAGGAGATGTAAGACACCTAGATTAGATCCTAGGTTGGGAAGATCCCCTGGAGAAGGAAATGGCAACCCATTCCAGTATTCTTGTCTGGAGAATCCCATGGACAGAGGAATCTGGCAGGCTACAGTCCACAGGGTCACAAAAAGTTGGACACGACTGAAGCTATTTAGCACACATGCACATATTTTAAAGATNAGATCCCCTGGAGAAGGAAATGGCAACCCATTCCAGTATTCTTGTCTGGAGAATCCCATGGACAGAGGAATCTGGCAGGCTACAGTCCACAGGGTCACAAAAAGTTGGACACGACTGAAGCTATTTAGCACACATGCACATATTTTAAAGATAATTTGGACTATAGGCAATTATAGTATGCAACCCCTGAACAAGGTACTACTTTACTAAACAATTGCTTCAAAGGTTTGCATTGCCCTTAAACAAATTCTATTCCACCTAGCAAATCATTTGTTCAACAATAAGACTTTTATTTCTAGACACAACTTGTGAGATTTTCCTACTGAAGAAAATTAAAAAGACATGGAAGGGACTATTAGGAAAAGTAAAGGAAGAATGGGAAATCCCACCTCAGGGAGTGGTAAAAGGTTTTGCCTTGGGAAAGAATAAACAGATTCATGCAATGTAATCTGAACATGTCAACTCACTTCCTATTTCTTAGAGAGAAGGGAACTGAGCTGTCTGCAGAAGGGGCTTGATTTGTTGGGTGAGTCTAGGCAGTGCCTTTGAGAGAGAATTTGAGAAACACTTTTTAGCATGTCAGGAAGGTTACAGTGGTTACCCAAAGCTTTGTTAAATCTCAAGCGTCACTTTGCATTTCTGGGATTTGAGAGGCATCAGTTAATACTCTTGAATCTTAATACTTTCTAGCTTGAAGTGCCTTTCTAAACATTAATATTCAATTAGAAGACATAACTGGGGTTCCCTGGTGGCTCAGCTGGGAAAGAATCTGCCTGCAATACAGGAGACTTGGGTTTGATCCCTGGGTTGGGAAGATCCCCTGGAGAAGGAAAAGGCTACCCACTCCAGTATTCTGGCCTGGAGAATTCCATGGACTGTATAGTCCATGGGGTTGCAAAGAGTCGGACATGACTGAGCAACTTTCACTTCACTTCACTGTCAGTCGGTCAGGTTGCCATGGCTGTTTGTAAACACTGCTTCTCCTCATCCTTTCATCTCTTCGAGCTCTCAATCCCAAACTCTAAGAAATAGTGTACAGAGCAGCTATAGCCCTAGAATATTCGCTTAAAAAAAAAAAAAATCACAACGAAGATCTTCTTGCTGGTGAAACTGGCATCTGAGAATGACAAATTTAACTTTTCTATAGAACAGGTTTTCTGAGAATAATAATCATAAGAACCTTTAGAAAGTTTTATAATAGTATACTTTTCCCCACACATGACTATCATAGTCAGAATTTTACATAACTTAAAATTCCCCCGATTCAATATTCACTTTCTTTCTTTTGTGTGAAATCTGTGAAGGCATAGAATTTAACAGAAAAGAAAACTCAACATATATATTAATGTTATTTTTAGGTAATTCCTATTGATTTTTCTCATTTTTTCCGAGAGTATTATTTCTTTTTCTTTTCAATTGTGAATATTAATTAAGGGAATTGTTTGTCAAACATGAGATTAGTTAATTTCATAAGAAATCTCTTATATAACACTGATATGGTGATTCACACACAATTTTGGGTGAGAGTAATTCTACTTGACAGAGTAATTCTACTTCATATAGTAGTTGGTGTTACCACTTAATTGAGATAACCTGACGAGTCAAGATTTGCAGAAAAAGATTTAATAACTAAATTGAATTAAAAAAGATTTAAAAGTTATATTGAAAGGAGTTTTCAGCTGGAATTATTGGTGTATAACCTCCATCACCCCTACCACCCCCACCAAGGGTCAACCAGTTGGATTCAATGCAGTATCTATCTCTAGTTGGCTGAAGCCAATTCCAGAACTTGAACAAATACTATTATGCACTTGCCTGAGAAAGGAACAAAACAAACGCCAACCTGTCTCTGCCTTCCCAGAGGTGTTAGGCTGACTCACTGATTCCTACAGTGTGGCGGCCGCTGGATGGTGGGGGCTTTGAGCAGTCCCTGTCCCAGGTAGCGGAGGGCGCTCTCTAGCTCCCTGTCAGTTGAATGTCTCAGGCTGATTCTCAACAGCAGCTTTCAGCAACTGGTTGCTCTCAGCTCAGTCATCTCAGGAAATGGCATCCGATACCTTTCCAGGGACCTTCCATCTTCTCATACTTGATCACACGCTCAGCAACTGGACCTCAGAGTGAGACCCACCCAAGCAAAGGCATGAGGCTTCAGAGCAAGCTGAGTACTAAAATCTCCTGTGTACCTGTTAGGATCTCTTACTGTGACCTTTCAAGGAATAACTCTTTCAAGGGACTTACTCAAACCCCCTAGAGTTGTGTTAAAAGAACAGACTGTAAAACTGTATTCATCATATCCTTAGCTGGTTTCTTCCGTCAGTCAGGAGGCAGACAGGATGTCCCCGTGCCTTCCCTATGATTTAGACTATTCTCAGACTTAGCAGCAGCAGCAGCAGCAGTCCTTCCCTTTGCCTTCCAGGAGATGCTGTTATCTCATACCACTGGGTTTGGACTGGCAGTTTCATGCACAGGAATCTAGGATCCTTGGCAACCACTGTGAAGCCGGTCCCCGCTCTTCAAAGGTACATCTTATGCCACTTCACTCTTTTTAAAAGACCTACATTAGTACTACCCGTTTTCACTAACCAACAGAAATTTGAAGAAAATTTTTGCTTTGATGGGAAAAAAATCGAAATGCAAAAATGGCGGTAAGCATTGGTTTTGCCTCAAGCTATTCACCTAAGAGCAAAGAGAATGCAACCGCCAAGTTCCTTCCCTGGGAACTCAACTCAGCGTCTTAGCAGCAAACCAACACAGCTTTGAACTGTGTGAGGCATCTGTACTTTATCTCCATTTATTTTGTGTATCAATTAGCAAGATGTGTCCTAAGGTGACTGCTTCTTGACTTTACAGTATTTTTGCTTAGGAAAGGTTTCTGTTCGGTAAAGACGACCAAGACCCGGAAAAGAGTGTCTAACGGGCTTTTTAATGGCGAAGCGCTCCCGGGCGGGGTTCCTGGACCTGAACGAGGCAGGTCGAGGGAGTCCATGCCCGGACTGTGTTGCCGGTGGCTTTTGTACGCTGGTTGCAAGCGATGGTCAGACTAGATGGACGGGGGTTCGGATAGATCGCCAGGCCGAGGCGTCGCGGGCTGACAGGTCCTTCTACGTGGTTGGGGTGGGGCGGCTTTAGCTGGTGAAGTGTGCTGTCATTGGTCCCCGGGATCTGGGTGGCTCCTTCCGTTAGAGACCTCTCCCGACGGCGGGGGAGAGAAAGGGCAGCCCATCATGGCCCCCGGGGTCCGATCTTACAGTTTCACAGCAATGTTCTACTTTTGGATTGTGGGGAAACCTGTACCTCTTTTCTGGTCTTTCATCAGGGTCTGGGAGTACCTAGACAAATCATTTTATTCCTTCTAAAGTAAATGTGCCAACTTAAGTCTCGTTACTCCCACGCCCTGATGAAAGACCAGAGAAGAGGTACAGGTTTCCCCACAACGGTATGGCTTCTTTATCCCTGGTGGCTCAGATGGTAAAGTATCTGCCTGCAGTGCAGGAGACCCGGGTTCGATCCCCGGGTTGGGAAGATCCCCTGGAGAAGGAAATGGCAACCCACTCCAGTACTCTTGCCTGGAAAATTCCATGGACTGAGGAGCCCGGTGGGCTACAGTCCATGGGGTCGCAAAAAGAGTCAGGCTGAGCGACTTCACTCTCCACTCGCTCACTCTGGCTTGCTTAATCCAGGCAAGAGGAAATACATAACAATGATGAGAGGTTAGTTCTGAAGGGAAAGAAGTTGCTTTGGGTTGCTATTTTTATAGAAAGATCAAACATCTGAGCTCTAGAGGCCTGAGTCACTCTTTTCCAGCCTAAGCAGTTCTGGACAAGTTCAAGCAAAAAGGAGCAGAGCTTTACAGTACACCCGCCCTGCTTTCAGCAGCTGTGCTCCCAGACTTTCAGTCTGGCTGGCGGGTTTACCTTCAGGAAGTCAAAGGCATTTGTCAATCTCTAACTGCATATTTTTTCCCTTCTTAATCACTGCTTAAGGGACCGCTGCCTGCATAGGAGAGTTTTCCATCTTCAAGTGTATGAAAAGGGACTCAAGCATCAATAGTGCTTTTATACTTATAAAATTCCTCTATTTGCAGAGAGATGGACCTCTCCTGAATGACAAGATGAATTATATCTCTTTGTTGATGCGTTTTTCTAATTTCAAGTTAATATTTTAAGGTTTTTCTTCTTCTTCTTTTTTTTTTTTTTTCAATTTTAACACAGCAACAATTTTAAGCTTCAATGAAAGGCACACCATTGCCTGGAAAAAACAAATCCAAACTACATCAGTACTCTTTCTTCTTTTGAAAAGTTGGCAGGTGGTGATATCCAATGTCAAAAGGGCATTGTGTAAGATAAATGAATTAATATACATGACAATACCAAAAATAATGTTGGGTGCACAGTGATAGTAGAAAGTATAACTGATCTAAGTGTTGCTTCTTTAATCTTTTGGCTTGTATTAATAAAAAGAACTTTACATATTTTCTTATACTAATATACTACACAACAAACATGGGCTAAAATGTTAACTAACACGAAAGACTGACACCACATCTGTACACACACTGTAGTCAAGAATTAAAGAAGGAAGAGCTAGTTTCACTACATTATCTCTAAAGGAGCCCAAATTCTTGCTTTTTTCCAGTGTGCGTCAGAATTCCCACTGTCATTATTCTGCTCTTTGCTTTTCATTTTCTCATTTCTTCCCCAGGGCAAGTGACTCAGCTAAAAGACTCAAGCAAGTTAAAAATACACCAGCTCAGAACTACTGGTGATAACATTTCTACTTCCTATTGTTAGATGCTTCACAGGGAATCCCTTAACCCCAAGGAAGCATCTTGATAAAGGAATGCACATGAGGTGTATATATGCACAATTATTCCAGGTCAATATATTTTGGTGTGTAAGAGTCTAGGCTCTATGCTGAGTCACATATCCCATGGAATAGAAGAAAAAATGAAAAACAGGTGGTGAGATTATGATAGTGGGAACTCTTGGGTAAACCGACTTTTAAAAATGTTTGTAGGCTGCTTACAATAAGCTAACAGTCTATGCAGGTATAGTCTTTCATCTTTCGTTTTAATGGTCAGTATATAATGTGGCAAAATCAATCAATTTGGATAAGACTGTGCATATATGAATGTAGTATATACACATAGGGAAATGGCGCAGTTCCTATTGGATCACTAACAGCTGTATGTAATATGGCTCTAACGTTTTCTAAAAGCGACAACTTCATTGTTCAGAAATATATATAGACATCTCCACAATAGATTTTTGTTATGTATAGCAACCGAGGCTTATGATTCTGTTGAAATGCATGTTCTCTGTGCCTGTAACTAATGGCAAATTTGTTACACAATCTCAGTGGAGAATTTCACAAGGTCTTTTCAATAGACAGCCAAGTCTTTTCATCTTTTTTATTAATATACTACAGCCTTGTGAATTTATTTAACTGTTATCAAGTTGGGAAACAGGACATGTGATGCTAAATCTGGCCCTCAGTTCAGTACCTCAGTCGTGTCTAACTTTTTGCGACCCTATGGACTGCAGCATACCAGGCTTCCCTGTCCATCACCAGTTCCTGGAGCTTGCTCAAACTCTTGTCCATCAAGTTGGTTATGCCATCCTGCATGCATCCTGCTTCAAATCTGGCCCTAGCACTCTTACTTAAAAAACTATCAATTTTGTAGTATTTTGTAGCAATTATTTTCTTTGATGTGTTTTTCCTGGTTTGTTTGACCTCAGTATCTATCCTCAGGGAGAAAGGACCATCCTGGAAAGTAACTACTGCAATTCAATTTCAAATAACTGTGGTGATAAAATCTTAGCACTAATTGACTAAGGAATCTAGACTCCAAAGTAAACGTGTGGTTCAGATTTTGTGCTAGTATATCACATGGAAAGACAGAAGAGATCCTTTCTGGCTGGGAACTAAATAGAGCAATAGGTGACCAATACAAGAGCAAGCCCAGCTGTTGTTTTTCTTTTGATTTCTCAATTCAGTTTCTGGCAATTACTACAGTGAGCCTCTATTGTTTGTCTTCAGGTAGTATTATTATAACTGGCTTCCATTCATGAAGGGGAAATAATTCTTCTCTTATAGACCAAGCAAGCACCATTGGCCTTGGTCCCATCTCTCTGTCTCTGTCTCCTTTTGAGAAAACAGGTCTAGGCTGGTAAAAGTTCATCTACAAATGAAACAAATAGGTCAGGTTACTATTGGGTAAGACCAGACACAATTTCTCTATGAAGGGAAATATTTCAAATGGATATCATCTTACTAGTTGAAGTGTTGCAGTTTTAAGATGGTGACTTGGCAGATAAGAAAAGATCTTGTTGACTTTTCTTTCTACTATATTACATTGACTATATACTTTCTACTTTGCTCTTTATATTACTTACATTTTCCTTCTGTTACTTTCTTCTTAGTCTAATAAAAATTGGTATTAATTTAAGTCTTAAAACTGTTGGAGTAGTGAGTAAAATATAAAGACTGATTATGATTTATTATTGATTTTTTTCTTATTCTTATCATTATTTGTTAGTATGAAGGTGAAAGTGAAAGTGTTAGTCACTCAGTCATGTCCAACTCTTTGCGACCCCATGGACTATAGCCCGCCAGGCTCCTCTGTCCATGGGATTCTCCAAGGAAGAATACTGGAGTGGGTTGCCATTTCCTTCTCCATGGAATCTTCCTGACCCAGGGATCAAACCTGCATCTCCAGATTGGCAGCTGGATTTTTTTTTTTTTTACCACTGAGCCATTTGTTAGTATACTCATACCAAATCCTAAAAGGTGGGTAAGAGTATCAGTTTTTCTTAGTAAACTGTTATTAAATACTGGCAAATCTTCTTTGGTCCAGTGATCTCTCAGTAAAGGAAGGACATAACATGTGTCATCAGAAGAAAATCAGAAGGAAAAAAATCTGTTTTGTTTTTAACCACTGTCTCTGTGGAAGCAGATATGGGCTTCTAAATCTTTCTAGAAATCTGACCTCTGATTTGTGCATCAGAATTAGGCTGAATAATCCAAAGAAATATTTCAGTGCTACAAAACCTAGTAAGTGTATAACAAATCCACAGCTTTTGATCTGCTGTTGAGAAAGGAAGTTCAAGTTTGTTGAGCCCTCATTATTATAGGTTTGAACAACTTCTCCTCCAGAAGCTAAATCTGCATGGTTATGCTGCCAACCATGAGTTGAGCTGAACTGAATGCTGTTCCCTGGAAGCCTAATTGACAATTTTGTTGCCCTTCTCTGACTATTTAAGAAGTGTTGTGAGGTCAATGGCAAGGATACATCTTTGAGTCATAAATGCCTTCTAGTAGAACTGTTTTTTTTTTTTTTTTTCCAGCCTGTTCTTTTAGAAAGCTCCTGTGTCAAATATTTAAAAATAAAATGTTTTACAGAAGAGAGGGAATCTGACAGCACTGCTGACCCACATTTCAGAAGGAAAATGAGAAATATAGGGGTCAGATCCCAGCCACTGGAAGCACAATGAGCACTTATGCTGTAAATGAAGTAGTGAAATCGTTCACTGGAACAAGCAATTTTCATAACCAGTACACTTCAGTAAAATGAATTTTATCGTATCCTGTGACCTCTCCAAGTTCCCAAACCAAAAATCTTCAGGGTACATTAGACTGGCAAAAAATACACAGCAACCTCAGTAAATGGCAAGATAGGAAGTATCCAAATACCAATTCTCAAAAAATTAACCCAAGTAATATGCCATGATTGATCCTTGGGGAAATTTAACTTGTTAAATAATCATTTATCTTCATAATTGTGTTCTTATTTTTATTTTTCTACTGTAAGAGACTGTTTGGGCATCATATTGTTAAAAAATCTCTAAACTGAAATATTAAAACTAAGAGATTGAATAGAAATATCAGAATCAAAATACAAAATCCAAATGTCTAATGACAAAGTAAATATTAGGGTTAAAAGCATAATAGCAATTAGTTACTGTATATATTAAAAAAATTTTTTTTGTCTTTCAATGCACAAGAAAATATTTTACTTTTTTTTACCAGTCAGTTAAATATTTGAAAAATATTAAGACAGTGAAAAGCAGTTTCAATTCCTTCTCATGAATTTTAGAGAAGAAATATTTATTCAAAAGCCATTATTTTCCAGAAGTATTTGTGAAGGGTCACATGTTTAAAATATAAAACTTGCAATGTTCTTACTAATCTTTCACATTTTCTAAGTTCTAAAAATGAGATAGTGAATATGTCTATATAAACAAAAGTGCATTTCTCTTGAGTCATTTGTGTGTTTTTAAAGCAAATATATACTAGAAATTTTGTCTTGAAATTACATAATTATGAATCAGATAATAAGATCTCTTTAAAAAACCTAATATGGATAATGCAGTTTGAATGTAGTGTAATGTCCTGGATAAAAACAGTTACTATCTTTTGACTTCCAATTCATATTTAGGAGAACTATAACAGTGATATAAAATCAAATACCAGCAAACCTGCATTTCATAGATTAAGTTGAATTGTAAAGAATTCAACTTAATTATCATATTTTTCATAATATAACACTTTTTATAAACTACATGAGCTACTAACTGATGCATTTAGAACAATATAGGGTGAACATCATCATACTATATAGACATACATTTTCAAATCTAATACAAAATTTACTGTTATTCCAGTATTTAATCTTTTTGACATATTTTCTAGGATTATCTTTGTACAGACCTTATTTTGTACTTCAACAATGGTGGATCAAATTCCTTAAGTGATAATAAAACTGAGAGTCATAAAAGAGATGGTCAATAAGTTATAGGGTGTTTTTTTTCAACTTTCAGTTCTGGGTTTTCATTCTGACAGCATTTCCCCAAGTACACATCTGTGACTACTCAAGGAAAATGCAGTTGATATGTGATCTTAATTTTTCAGAGGAATTTGTAGCTATAGTTTTGCTTCTCTATAAGCACGTGATTAACAATAGCACAAGAATAACTTTATTTTGAATTTCATCTTTATAGCCTCATAAGAATCTCAGCTTGTTTCAGAATTTATACCTAAGGCACGTATTAGCTAAAACTAAAAAATATATAGTCTCTACACATTATTTTATTGTTTAAATGGTCCTCATTCATGTTTCATTTCAATAATATTTCCCCAGCTTGTAAAGCTTATGTTACAGTGAGCTCCTCTTTAAATTCACAATGCATAAAACTGCCAGGTGGCCTAATAACAGAGTGCATTAACAGATTGAACTATAAATCAGATGCTTGTGTTCACGTACTGTAAAAATACCACCAATTTCTTTCAGATTATAGTTTGCACACTGATTCCTAAGAGTGATCANGTGACTGTCCTGTATGTGATTACAGCGTATTTGGTAGCATCCCAGGTTCTACCCACAGGATGCCAGGAGCAGTCTTCAACCTCCCCAGATTTTGACAATCAAAATAGTCCTTTTGTTGTTGTTGTTTAATTGCTAAGTCATGTCTGACTCTTTGAGACCCCCATAGACTGTAGCCCGCCAGGCTCCTTTGTCCATGGGATTCCCCAGGCAAGAATGCTGTAGTGGGTTGCCATTTCCTTCTCCAGGGGATCTTTCCAGGGGAAAGATCAAACCCCATCTCCTGCACTGGCAGGTTGGTTCTTTACCACTAAGCCACCAGTGAAGCCCAAAATAGTACTGAGACATTGCAGAATGTTTCCAGGGATTCGGGGTGGGAAGTGGGAGAAGGGAAACAGCAGTCTTAATCGCATAGAGATGCAAACACAAAATCACACCAGAGTAAGTTTCCACACTACACTGCTAGTTGGAGAGTCTGGGTAAGCCTTTTGGAGAAGATGATTGACTGAGGACTTTAAAGAAAGGACACATTTTTGACCAGGTAAAAGTGGGTTGGTTAGTAAAGAAGGTGAAACACTAGGAGCAAAATCTTAAAAGTAGACTAAGGGTGAGTTTTGAGAGAAGTCAGAGATGTGGTGCAGACAGCTGATCTGAAATTAATTTTGATTATAGCTAATATATGAAATGGTAAATTCATACACAGATAATAAAAATAATTACATTGGACTGTTTCCTACATTTCTTAGAGAACCAATAGAAAATAATGGCAATAATGATTGTGATGACTGAATAGGAAAACTGATGTCATTTTTGCTACCACCATCTTCAATAAAACCAAAGGACAGTCTTCATAATGTATGAAGATTCCTCCTTGATGTTTTGCAATGGACACTCCCTGTAGATCAGAAAAACTGGCTGAGAAGGCTCAGGTTGAAAGTGATGGAAAGGGTGTTATTAGAGAGAATTGTAAGCAGGCATGTTGACTGTTTTTCTTGTTGCCATTGGACTCTCAAGAGTTTGAATGGTGGTGTTATTACACAGAGAACCTCAGGATGATGTCATTTCAAGGCTTCATTTTAATACTCCTTTAGGAATTAAGTGCATATATTTAAAAATTTCACTTATCACAGGGAATTTAAAACTGACTCATTAAAAAATGATCTTTTCAAGATTTCAAAGGACATGAAAATTTGTGAAGTATAATATTTTTCTTCTTAAATGCCTTTTTCACTCTTTTAGTTCTGCCACCTCCATGTTATCTACTATTAATGAAATTTTGTGCACATCATTCTGTGTGTATTGATAAACATATTAATATCCAAGTCATTTTTGGCAGATCTATATACTGGCTACAAATGTTTTATGCAATAAACATGGTTTATATATAAATTGTAAATTTATCCAGCTAATTTGTTGTTCACTTGCTCAGTCGTGCCCGATTCTTTGTGACTCCATGAACTGTAGCATGCCAGTCTTCCCTGTCATTTAATAACACCCAGAATTTGCTCATATCCTACTAATAAGTTGAAATATTTCCAATGAATTTGACTGCTAGGACAAAATTTATAGTTTGAGTTCAAACTATGTTTCCCCTGTTGAATAGATGGGACCTCATCAATCTTGCCCCCCAGTGTTTATGTGGGTCTGTTTCCTAAAATGGTATACATGATAGATTTTTAATCTTTAGTAATATGTATTACAAAGAAATTTCATTTCTTTTGCTATTGTTCAGCTTAGTCATCTTCATATATACTTAATCCTTACTAGTCATTTGTGTTATTTCATTTTCTTTTTTTTTAATTTCCACTGATTTATCAATATCTTTGTTACTGAATTCTAAGAACTCATTTATGACTAAGAATGTTAACCATTTATCTTGCAAATGCCATATTTTATTGTCATCAATTTACTATGGTATTTTGTAGATTGCTTTTGTATTAAAATATAATTATGTATTTAATTTTTTTAAATTTCCATTTATGGATAGATTAGTAAGCAAGAGTTTAGAGAAGATACTCACCCACTTATTAAAAGGATAGGAAATAAAATCTGCAAATTTAAGTTTTGAGAACAAGAAATATGTTAAGAAACAAGAAGTTAGCAAATTTTATGATGTGCCTTCAACTGATGCACTACCCACATTAAAAGGTATAGCCAAGACAGTAGACCTCACCAAATATCTCATCTGTCCCCGTATGTTTTACACTCTTCTGTAGTTGGATGGCTTCATGACTTGGCCAATAGAATATGGGGAAGCAGTGTGCCAAGTTATGAAAACCCAGCTTGTGACCCCATAGCTGGATTTTCCTTTGCTGAAGCAACCTAGAAGCCAGTGTTCCACATGGTACCACTGAGCAACGAGGTTGCCTCAGTAAACTTGGATCTCTTGAGTGACTGTGTGAGCAGTCTCCCATCAGCCCACACTGCACGTTTACTCTTCTGTGAGTGAGAAATTATCCTTGGTAGTGTTTGGCCTGCGATATTTGGGAGACTGTCTTTTTATCACAGCATTAAATAAGCCATTTGGGCTAATAAAAGCCTTCTGCAAAAAGAGTTTAATTTAGTACCGAGGAGAAAATAAGCCCAAATGCAAGAAAGAAATTCTAATGTGAGAAAGTTAATAAAATCACTAATTCTATAAAAATCACCAAATTGGCAAAAGATTTTTTCTCTAATTAAGTTTTTAAAAGTATGATCTTAGGCAAAAATTAAGTATGGAATAAATAACTCTTTGAGATCTCCTTTTGCACTAAGATTCAGAAGTTGATAGCAATGTTTTCTAAATTTATTTCCTACAACTCACCCATGTAAACCACCTTCTCTAGCCAAATAACTTAAAAACTTCTCCAGCTCCAAATTTGTTGATACCTCCTTTTAACCTCAAAATCCCCTCTTTTTATCTCTGTTTATCCAATTTATATCTTCCTTTCAAGGATTAGCTACATCCACACCCATATGAGACCTTTAGACCATAACTTGATATAATTCTCCTATCGAATCACTTGTCTTGAAATTCAATCTTATAATGTTTGTGGAAATCATTTATTTCTGGCTTAGTCTGTCACGAAATGTGTTAAAAGTTCCCAAGAGACAGAAACTCAATTGTTCTTGCCCCATAGTAGTGGATAACATGTTTTGAACATAATAAATACATACTTAATAAAGATTATATGATTGCCATTGCCCTGTGGTTTTAACCCTTAAATATCAAATTTACATTCCTCTGTTTTAAAATCAAGAATATTCCTTCCTTTTGTTACCTACAGAGTTAATATCATAGCTAATGTTACAACTAACATCAAAGGGCAGGTCAGAATACTTTCCAATAGAAAACTTTCCGTATGCTAGCACTTCCCATGCAGATGGAATTGAAACACCTGTAAATGGACCATGTATTTACATGACACTTGTTTGCTTTTTATGTCATAACTGACCTTCTTCTAGTAAATGTATTCTTCGTTTTTGTTTTGAATATAAGGGTCTGACCACCCTCATGTCCTTTGTACTCACTGACAGAACATATTAAGAAAAACATAAATGATCAAGACACTTACAAAGGATAGATGGAAGATTAATGCAGATGCTGGAACACCCAGCCTTAAGCAGAAACTAGGGTAGAAAAGAAAGGACCCCAGATGAAGAACAATGTGGTTACTGTCTGATTATTAGATCTTGTGATGTATCACAGAATAATTAGAACTCTGTGCCAATCAACAAAACAACTGTGGCAGGCCAAACCACTATCCTCTCTGCTTCCAAATTTAAAGGTTTTTAGGAGTTGAAATATATTTGCCCACCCACTACTGGCAGCGTGTAAGAGAAGTGTTAGAACATGTTGAAAGAAGCGATCCATTTACAATGCTTTTGTCCTAGCTCTTCAAGTGTCTACAAGGTTCAGCTCAGTGAATTTCTACTCCACAAATTTTCTTGGTACTAAGTTCAGCAGCATATATATGAGTAAATCCTAAATATTCTTACCTGAAATTCTAGGTTTTATTAAATATAACCATATGGAAGTATTCATCCTCCAGTTACTTGTCATCCAAAAATGTAAATCAGTTAATGAAAACATTTCTATGAATGTTGTTTTATTTTTAAATTCCAGTTATTTTTAAGGTAGTGCATTTCTAGGTTTCCAGATTGCTGCCAGAAACCGTGACATATCTGAGTCTATCTAAATGTAAGCAATGAATATTTACCTTTTTTATTTCTCCAAAAAAAAGGAGAGACATTGGTGTACACTGTGAATGTGACATGCCACTATGGTTTAACGACATTAAGAGGTCAGGTGTTAATGAATGCTGCTATATCAATGATCTAGAAATACACATTCCGTTAATAAAATCAATTCAGGAAAATATATGAATAGTTCAATATTTTCCATATTAACTATCCTTCACTCAAATCTACTTCTGAGGATAAACAGAGCATGTTTGAAAGGATCACTGGAGAAATATGTATTATTTCAAACTTTTGACATTTCATAGAGACTTTGTTTTCAAGCATGAAGTTAAATGTAGTTCAACATCCAGATTTTATGTTTATTTTCTGGGAAATATTGTAGGTCAAGCTCACCATAAAACGATGCCAAAGTGTGATATAGTGGCAAGTTCTTTGAGTTGAAGAAATTGCACAAGAGAATTCTTGTCCTCAATGTGCTACATCATGACAGGGGGTGATTTCTTTGAATGTGGTTTCTGAATTTTCTCATCTTTGTGGTTTCCTCTAAAAAGTTAAAGGTTAAATAAAGTTTGAAACAAACCAAAAATATGAGACCAGTCTTCATTTTTGGATTTTACGTAATAGTGGCATGAAAATAGTACTGCTTTCCTTGCTTCTTGGTAATTACCCAAAAATAATAAGGATGACAAATAACTGCAAAACAAAACAAAAAAACTCCATCTGTGATGCAATTAGAAAAACCTCTGTAACCTGAGCCACAGTATATCAGTGTATGTGAAATGACTCCTAGGTACAGAGAAGGTCAAACAAGAGGGCAGGAAAATGCAAAGAAGTGATGCTTGGAGCTGCAGAACTTAGATTGAAGGCAACGGACACAACTATTCAAAACAGTAGTCTGCACTGTGGGGGAAAATCAAGTGCCATAATGTTGTTTGGAAACATAGAACAGGGTCTTGGGTTGGTCCTCGTTGCCTCCCAAGAACCAGTTTGGTATAAGGAAAAGCAAAGGACAGAGGAATCACACAGATTGTCCCATTGGCAGGAAGCTGCTTATTAGTGAGACAGGCAGAAGAGAAGAGACTTGACTTTGTAGTTACCACTACAGCTATCAATCTTAGTTGTTTAAGAGAAAAAAAAGCAAAAGGAACTTGTTCCCACACACACCCTTATTTCATAAAAAGAAATACTTCCAAGGTTTAGACGATGGCCCTGACCACTCTCCACCCTGAACACAAATACCACTGAGACAGTGGCTTCTGGGGGAATTGATCTCACTCAAAGCTAATTAATTATGTTAAAGAAAAGTACCCATCTCTACAAAGACACTGAACATTAAAAAAGACTAAAATGAATAAGGGGAAAGGGAAGAAAAAGAACTTGCCTCAGAAGTGTTTGCCATCCAGGATATAAAAATTGTAATTAAATTATGTGATACACACAAAAAAAATTTTAAGTAATGATATAAAGGGCTTTGCTGGTAGCTTAGATGGAAAAGAATCTACCTGCAATTCAGGAGACCTGGGTTTGATCCCTAGGTTGGGAAGATCCTCTGGAGAAGAAAAGGGTAACACACTCCAGTATAGTTGCCTGGAGAATTCTATGGACAGAGAAGCCTGACGGGCTACAACCCATGGGTTTGCAGAGTCAGACACAACGGAACAACTTACACTTCACTTCTCTTCCAGTATTCTTGCCTGGAAAATCCCGTGGACAATGAGCCTGTGGCATATGGACCCAATCACTCCCCTGACATGCAGGACCCTCTCCAACCAGGGATGGAACCCATGGCCTCTGCACTGGCAGATAGATTCCCAAACACTGGACCACCGGGGAAGTCCTGTTTACTGCTTGTAATAGGTAGTCACTAGGTACTAACTGAAGGATATTGGATTAAGGCTATTATATTAAAAAGCTTTAAAACATAATTGCTAGAAAAAATATCCAATTCATTAGGAGGTACTCAATATAAATAAGAAAGTATACAACAGAGTCAAATATTAAATAAATGCAATAAAAATAAACAACAACAATACACAAATACACAAACACACTAATGTGTCCTTTGAATGAAGTCACAGAAACCTGGACTGTTGTTCTGGTAGTCCAGAGGAAGAGTTGAAAAGGGCCAGGACCAGGTCTTTGAAACCCTGCCTGAGCTTATTTAAATAGTGAGGGGTAAGGGGTAAGACCTAAAAATGCACTGGTTGTACCACAGGGAGACATTCCCTGTGACAGTGTTAAGGGCTGAATTGTCCTCCAAAGAAGAAATGTTGAAACCCATGACGGTCATATTTATGTAACCAAATTTGACTGGGCCCAAATTAAATATGATTTCTGGGTACACTTTAGGAATCAGTGAACTAAAATGGACTGGAATGGGCAAATTTAATTCAGATGACCACTATATCTACTACTGTGGGCAAGAACACCTTAGAAGAAATGGAGTAGCTCTCATAGTCAACAGAAGAGACCAAAATGCAGTACTTGAGTGCAACCTCAAAAATGACAGAATACTACCTGTTCATTTCCAAGACAAACCAATCAATATCACAGTAATCCAAATCTATGCCCCAACCAGTAATGCTGAAAAAACTGAAGTTGAATGGTTTTATGAAGACCTACAAGACCTTCTAGGACTAACACTCAAAAAAGATGAACTTTTCAATGCAAAAGTAGGAAGGCAAAAGATACCTGGAAAATTTGACCTTGGAGTACAAACTGAAGCAGGGCAAAGTCTAACAGTGCAATCTCAAAAATGACAGAATGCTATCTGTTCATTTCCAAGATGAGGTCAGGGGTGGCGGCCGAGAGGAGCAACCCCACATCCAAGGAGAGGTGGCTGTGCTGGCACAGGAGGGCCGAGAGGAGCTATTCCACTTTCAGGGTCAGGAGGGGCAGCGGTGGGGAGATACCCCTCATCCAAGGTAAGAAGCGGTGGCTTTGCTTTGCTGGAGCAACTGTGAAGAGATAACTCATGTCCAAAGTAAGAGAAACCCAAGTAAGATGGTAGGTGTTGCGAGAGGGCATCAGACACACTGAAACCACAATCACAGAAAACTAGTCAGTCTAATCACACTAGGACCACTGCCTTGTCTAACTCAATGAAATGAAGCCATGCTCTGAGGGGCCACCCAAGATGGGTGGGTCATGGTGGAGAGGTCTGACAGAATGTGGTCCACTAGAGAATGGAATGGCAAAACACTTCAGTATTCTTGCCTTGAGAACACCATGAACAGTATGAAAAGGCAAAATGATAGGATACTGAAAGAGGAACTCCCCAGGTCAGTAGGTGCCCAATACACTACTGGAGATCAGTGGAGAAATAACTCCAGAAAGAATGAAGGGGTGGAGGCAAAGCAAAACCAATACCCAGTTGTAGATGTGACTGGTGATAGAAACAAGGTCCCAGGCTGTAAAGAGCACTATTGCATAGGAATCTGGAATGTTAGGTCCATGAGTCAAGGCAAATTGGAAGTGGTCAAACAGGAGATGGCAAGAGTGAATGTGGACATTCTAGGAGTCAGCGAACAAAAATGGACTGGAATGGGTGAATTTAACTCAGATGACCATTATATCTACTACTGTGGGCAGGAACCCCTTAGAAGAAATGGAGTAGCCATCATGGTGAACAAGAGTCTGAAATGCAGTACTTGGATGCAATCTCAAAAATGACAGAATGATCTCTCTTCATTTCCAAGGCAAACCATTCAATATCATGGTAATCCAACTCTATGCCCCGGTCAGTAATACTGAAGAAGTTGAAGTTGAATAGTTCTATGAAGACCTACAAGACCTTTCAGAACAAACACCCAAAAAAGATGTCCTTTTCATTATAGGGTACTGGAATGAAAAAGTAGGAAGTCAAGAAACACCTGGAGTAACAGGCAAATTTGGCCTTGGAGTATGGAATGAAGCAAGGCAAAGAGTAATAGAGACTTGCCAAGAGAACTCACTGGTCATAGCAAACACTCTCTTCCAACAACACAAGAGAAGACTCTACACATGGACATCACCAGATGGTCAACACCGAAATCAGTTTGATTATATTCATTGCAGCTAAAGATGGAGAAGCTCTATACAGTCAGCAAAAATAAGACCAGGATCTGACTGTGGATCAGATCATGAACNGAAGAACTGATGCTTTGAACTGTGGTGTTGGAGAAGACTCTTGAGAGTCCCATGGACTGCAAGGAAATCCAACCAGTCCATTCTGAAGGAGATCAGTCCTGGGTGTTCTTTGGAAGGAATGATGCTAAAACTGAAATTCCAATACTTTGGCCACCTCATGCGAAGAGTTGACTCATTGGAAAAGACTCTGATGCTGGGAGGTACTGGGGGCAGGAGGAGTAGGGGATGACAGAGGATGAGATGGCTGGGTGGCATCACTGACTCGATGGATGTGAGTTTGAGTGAACTTTGGGAGTTGGTGATGGACTGGGACGCCTGGCATGCTGCAATTCATGGGATTACAAAGAGTTGGACACGACTGAGAGACTGAACTGAACTGTACTAAAGGCTAAACAGTGTTTTGCCAAGAGAATGCACTGGTCATAGCAGACATCCTCTTCCAACAAAACAGGAGAAGACTGTACACATGGACTTCACCAGATGATCAATACCGAAATCAAACTGATTATATTCCTTGCAGTCAAAGATGGAGAAGCTCTACACAGTCAGCAAAAGCAAGACCAGGAGCTGACTGTGGCTCAGATCATGAGCTCCTTATTGCCAATTCAGGCTTCAATGAAGAAAGTAGGGAAAACCACTAGACCATTCAGGTATGATCTAAATCAAGCTCCTCACAGTTATACAGTGTAAGTGACAAATAGATTCAAGGGTTTAGATCTGATAGACAGAGTGCCTGAAGAACAAGAGACAGAGGTTCATGACATTGTACAGGAGGCAGTGATTAAGACCGTCTCCAAGAAAAAAAAAATACAGAAAAGGAAAATGGTTGTCTGAGGTGGTCTTTCAAATAGCTGAGAAAAGAAGAGAAACTAAACACAAAGGAGAAAAGGAAAGATATACCCATCAGAATGCAGAGTTTCAAAGAATAGCTGGAGAAATAAGAAAGCCTTCCTCAGTGATCAGTGCAAAATAATAGAGGAAAACAATAGAATGGGAAAGACTAGAGATCTCTTCAAGAAAATTAGAGATGCCAAGGGAACATTTCATACAAAGATGGGGATAGTAATGGACAGAAGTGGTATGGACCTAACAGAAAGCAGAAGATATTAAGAAGAGGTGGAAAAAACACACAGAAACTATACAAAAAAGATCGTCATGATTTTTTTTAAAGATAACCATGATGGTGTGATCACTCACCTAGAGCCAGACATCCTGGAATGCAAAATCAAGTGGAACTTAGGAAAGCATCTCTACAAACAAACTAGTGGAGGTGATGGAATTCTAGGTGAGTTATTTCAAATCCTGAAAGATGATGCTGTGAAAGTGGTGCACTCAATCTGCCAGCAAATTTGGAAAACTCAGCAGTGGTCACAGGACTGGAAAAGGTCAATTTTCATTCCCATCCCAAAGAAGGGCAAAGCCAAAGAGTGTTCAGACTACGGCACAATTGTACTCTTTGCACACACTATCAAAATGTTGGATAAGACAGTGCAACTGAACTGAACTGAACTCTGGGTACATCTGTGAGAATGTTTTCTGTTTGAGATTAGCATTTGAATCTGTGCACTCAAATAGATGACCCTCCCCAACGTGAATAAGCATCATTCAATCTGTTGAGGGCCTGAATAGAAGAAAAAGCAGAGGTAGGAAGTATTTGTTCTCTTCCTGTTTGCCTACTTGAGCTGTCATCATTGAAAAGTCTATAGACAATTCATTCTTGAGAGGGTATGGAGAAAAGTGAACTCTAAATGTCCACTGACAGATTAGTGGATAAAGAAAATGTGGTATATATATCCAGTGGAATAACACTCAGCCATATAAAAGAAAAGAATAATGTCATTTGCAGCAATACTGATGCAACTAGAGATTTATCATACCAAGTACAGTACAGTCAAAGTACAAATAAGTCAGAGAAAGACAAATGAAACTGATCTGTGAAACAGAAACAGAATCAAGGACTTGGAGAACAGACTTATGGCTGCCAAAAGGAACAGGAGTGGGGAAGGAGTGGATCGGAGTTTGGGAAAGCAGATGAAAACTGGCATATAAAGAATGGATAAACAACAAGATCCTACTGTACAGCACAGGAAACCATATTCAATATCCTATGATAAACCACGATGGAAAAAAATTTTTTTTAAATACGTATAACTGAGTCACTTTTCGGGACAGCAATAATTAACACAACATCGTAATTCAAATATACTTCAGGGAGCCCCTCCCATGAACTACTAGTCTGTTAGAGCTGGGATGGAATTAGTAGGGGCTCTGTTCCCACTGTTCTCTTGTCACATGAATGAAGGGAGAAATTGACCCTCAGCGAGGTCCATTCTGAAGGAGATCAGCCCTGGGATTTCTTTGGAAGGAATGATGCTAAAGCTGAAACTCCAGTACTTTGGCCACCTCATGCGAAGAGTTGACTCATTGGAAAAGACTCTGATGCTGGGAGGGATTGGGAGCAGGAGGAAAAGGGGATGATAGAGGATGAGATGGCTGGATGGCATCACTGACTCGATGGACGTGAGTCTGAGTGAACTCCAGGAGTTGGTGATGGACAGGGAGGTCTGGCGTGCTGCGATTCATGGGGTCGCAACGAGTCGGACATGACTGAGCGACTGAACTGAACTGAACTGAGGGTATATTCCTGTGCCCCAAAAGAGGTACCAAATGCATTTTCTTTCAGATGCATCATGGTAGACATTATTAGAACTATAACTGTTCTTTTGGAAAAGTGGTACATACAGAACTTTCCTAGGAAGACAAATTCTCTTTATCACAGTGTTTCAAGGGGAAAAATACTGTCTGTTGCCAACGCATCTTTGTGATAGGGCATGCTCAGATTGACCATTCTCTGAATATATGTTTAAGTTTGAGTAAACAATTTTTGTGGGGCTCAAATTAGAACACCTAGGTGACTTTCGATAAATTACCTCAATGTTCTTTATCCTCAAAATGGGCGTATTTGAAATGGTGATTTCTTAGGATTAAGAAATTTGTCAAGTGTGAAAGTGTTTCAAGTCCTTCACTTATATTGTTTACTTTTTTTTTTTTTATTCAGAGAGGACATTTTATAACAGGACATTTCTAGATTGCTCCACCTGAGGAATTTAAAATCATCTTTGTCAAAGCTTGACTAATTTCCTTCAGTGCTGGTCTTTGCTTTGTAAGTCAGCAGCCCTCTCACAGAGAAAAATTCCAAATTGTAAGCAGGATCTGTGTGAAGTTGTGTTTTGTTACCATTTGTTCACATGAGAAGCAATTTTTACAGTCTTGACACACCTTTATTCCTTTTTATTAACAAAAGTCATCAAATATGGTATGAAGTCATTGAGGCTTTCGGAATATTGAGGTAATGCTGTACTGCTAGGGAGAACAACACAGAACCTGTGAAATTCAAGATCAGATGAGGTTAACAAATAAGGAACTTAAGGGCCCACCTTGACAAACATGTTCTTGGTCACAGTACACCGAGTAATATTAATTTCTCTTTTAATTACTTCTATGCTCTTAAACAGAATTGCAGAAACTGTTTATATTGGGAGTTCCCCAAGATGACTTCAAAGTCAAAATTACACTACCTCATTCCTTATATTTCATAAAATTTGGTTTTCATTGAGAATTTTTTTTTAAAGTAAGACAGGCGAAGCTCTATCAGTTCAAAAGTAGAGAGAAATCTATTCAAATTAAATAGCAAAGAAAAAACAAGTCTGACTTTAGGCTGATTTTATATTTCAATCCATAGTCACGAACCACAAAAACAGCAATGTTTCATATGGTGACCTTTTGATCTATACTTTTTTCCCCCTTTTGGTTATTTTTCATCAAATGTAGTTTTCGTGTCTGGCCCTCAGTACAGGTATTTATTCAGCTTCATTTAATTTCTTATTATGTCCAGCTTTTCTGTCAATAGTGCATTTGGAGAATAAATTTTCAAGATTGTGGACAATCGCCTTCCTATTGCTGGTGTCTGGACAGAAATTGGGATATTGGCGTCAGATTGTTCCTATTGATCTGTGTTTGTTTCTCTTTTGAATGAAGCATCAGAGACATCTGTGCTTTTATTTATGAACTCTGTCCCCTCAGTCGTGATGGCAGGAGGTGGAAAGTCAGCTGGCAGAACTGGACTCTTAACATCTTGCAAACAATCAACAAGCATGCTCACATCTGGCGGGCACAACCAGAAGATGATTCTGAAATTTCCATTGCAATGGAGCTCAACTCCCAAGAGTTCTAGCTATACTTTTGTAACCTTCAGTAGTTTCTGTGTTTTTGACCTTCCTGAACAGCTGTTAAAGGAATTATTCTTTCATGCTTGGCAGTTTTGTTTTGTGACTATCTTAAAATCCCCCGTAAACAGAGATATAGTGATCTGCATGAGCCCATTTCAGAAGAGTGAAGTCTGACTTTTTATTGCAGACATAGTATTTTATTGTATTGTCCTAGCTTCTGTTATCATCCACCTTTGTAAAAAGATTGTAAATGGAATGCTATGCTGCTGTCATAAAATTATAACTTTGTATACTTCTCAAAATGTGCAGGTGTCTCTCTGCATAGATTCTGCTCCTGAAATGGAAGAATGTCTATTTCACCTGAATTATTAGACAATATATTTATCATCCTCAGTTTTTGAGAGTGAAAGACTGAGATGGTTCAGGACAACAGTATCTCATCAGATTGTAAGAGATCAGAGGAATAGAGATGACCTAGAGAATATAGGGATAGAAATATTTTTGTAAGTACTATAGAAATACAACATGATGATTGTGTATCATGCATATATTGTGCATATGTGTATTATACATAATTATATATAAGGCTGGTAAACTGATAACATGATAGGAGCTTCTGGAATTCTGCTTGCACATATTACCAGGCTATAATCAGGATGTGTTACTATTTCTAGAAAGTGTAAGAATAAAGTCTTGGCCAATAATTTATTTGCCCTTAGAGTCCCCTCAAATGGAAGACCTTTTAAAAACCTGAAAACCACTGAATTTAGAGATTTTTAGAAGTCATTTATTTTACTCCAGTGCTCATGTAAGTCAGTACATGACACCTCCCTGCTAGTAATAGTGAAGCTTCTGGGCCTCAGAACAAGGGTTTTCTGCAGTGAAATACCCCTTGCCAAAACACAGCAGCCCTCTCTGTTTCCAGGCCTTCACTGTGCCCAGGCCCCACTGGTCAAACTTCCCTAGATTTGGACACCATTGCTCTTCCCATAAAACCTTTCATATTCTTGAAGATTGTTAATTTTATCTCTGACTTCTCATTTAGAGGAGAAATAATTCTTGTTCTTTTAGCCTTCCCTCAAAGGTATGAGCCTTCAAATCCTTTATCACTTTCATTGCTCTCCTTGGAACCTCTCCAAGAATTTCACAGGCCTCTATAGTTTTGGAACTTTGGACTGGAAGCCATGTTCTGACAAGTGAGAGAATGACCTCAAATTTAACATCACATACATTTCCAACATTCCTGGAACATTGCATTTGCTCTTGTAAACTACAGTTGATGCAAAGCAAACAGTCTTTTCTTCCATGTGACTCTCTGTGAATTTCTAATGGTTCTAAAATTTAGCAGAGAGACATTTTCTGTCTGAGTTGTGTGTCACATTTTCCCTCAGGAAAGATGGAAGTAGACAACAAACACCCAGAGGCACCAGGAAAAGAGCAGATTTATTCTATTTATAGATGCACAACAAAGATGATAAAACAGATACATATAGAAGAAGCCGGGCCTGCTTGTTATGTGGGATGAAAGAAGGGACGAAAGAGTGGACAGATTGAAAGGGTCTTTCAAAATTATTATAAAAATTTCAGCATCTTTTCCTGAGTCCGATGTGATGCCATTTACCGTCATGTACTTTGTGATCCCAGGCATGAAGAAGGAAGCCCAGGCTGTGAGGTAGCTGTATGAGTGTCTGCTCTGGTGAGCTCTGAACTGAGAAAACTGGCTCCATTCTATCTGCCAAAAGTCAATTTGTTGAAAATATGGCTTGGAATGCCTTGGCAGGATCCAAATAAAAGTTAATTTATTTGCACTAAAGAACAAAGATGATTCACAACATTTTTGTTCATTTAGTTCAGTAATTCTTGATTCAAAAAATATAATAATCTTGAAAAGTATTGTACAAACTGGTCCTTCTCTACTCTCCAGGCATCTCATAGCACCTCCTCAGGCACACACCACTCTTAACACCCCTGCTTCCACCTTTCTTGGACTCACCATGCTTCTTTCCCTCTGTTCCTTCTGGCAATGCCTGTCCTCCTGGGCCGTTCCTCTTTTCCATTTTCATATAGCCGACTCCACTCACCCTTCAATATCAGGTTGATGTCAGTTGTGCTAGAAAGCCTACTCTGAACTCCAAGCCTACTCCAAGGACTTCTGCTGTGGGCTCCAGTGGCACCCATATGTCCTGTTCTAAGACTTATTCTGGTTAATTGCAATAGCTTGTGAATTTCTCTTCCTCCATAGGCTGGAAGACCTGGGAAGGCAGGATCATCTCGCTCCTCTTGTTTTTCACAATACACTCAAAAATTAGCATAATTCTTGGCATGAAGGAAAGTTCCATACATTTGCCAAAAATAACTACCAATACCAGTGTTATCTCATTAAACCACAAGTATAATTGAGTCAGTTTTCTCTCTCAAAATCTTTGATCATCTTAATTGACTATAGGATCAAGCTGCTTTCACAAAGTTTTTTTTTTTTTTTTTTTTTTTGGTTTGTCTCTCAGCCTCACATCCCTTTGATCTGATATTTCACTCCATTGCAGTAATCAGTTGTGCAGTTATCCCCTGACATCTCTCCACTGCCCAGAATCTCTCTCATTTACCTCCTCCTTCTCCCTACCCAGACCACCCCAAATTCTTTTTTCTCTTTTGAAACTCCTATTTATCACCCAAACCCTAACACAAATGATATCTATATGGTGAAGCATTCCTTGATTTCCAGACTTAACTACTGCATTCTATAAGTTCTGATTGCATTTTTATGCATTTCTTTTATATCTCACATTATAATCATATGTTACAAAGCTATGAGAATGTGAAAATGACATATATTCAATCACATAACTTAAATTTATTTATAAAATTTAACATATGTTTGTATGTATAGGTATTTTGAAAAGAATCTAAGTAACAAAAATTTCTACTATTGATATTCAAAATTAGATGTATTCATCATGCCTGACTCTTTGTGACCCCCTGGACTGCAGCGCACAGATATTGTATTAAATAATCTCTATTTGCAAGTTTCCTTTGACTCATGCTGAACTGATACAAAGCATGTATTTTACACTGAGCAATATTCTACTTTATTTGGTGGGTTAATTTCTTTAAGGGGTCATTTTGTACCTATTAGTATGAAAGATAGTTTTTCCTCATGACTAAAAGAAACAGGGGCTCCCAGAGACATTTCTGGTTACCCTAGTTGCCTTGAGGAAAGATTGGAAGTAAGGTTGGCAGAGCCAGAGGTAGATGAAGTACTGCTCCCAGTGATGGGGACTGCCTAACACACCCGAGGTGAGGGGTTATTTTCCTGTTACTTGGGAATTCTTGGGTGAAAACATCATTTTCCTGATCTCTTTTGCATTGCCCTGACACTCGTGTGTGTGTGTGTGTGTGTGTGTGTGTGTGTGCGCGCGCACGCACGCGTGTTTGTATACACGCTCAGTCTCTCAGTGTATCTGACTTTTTGCAACCCCATGGACTATAGTCCACCATATTCCTCTGTCCATGGGATTCTCCAGGCAAGAATACTGGAGTGCGTTGCCATTTCCTTCTCCAGAAGATCTTTCCAACCCAGGGACTGAACACTTGTCTCATGCGTTTCCTACATTGGCAGCCGAATGCCTGGCAATCCAAAGACTTCCCTGGGCAGCAAGGGCTGCTTTAGGGGTGGCAAAACCAGTGAAATTTCAGTCATACTCTTTTTGTGACACTGTAGTAACAATCTGGAGAGATCCGGAGAAGCTCTGGGTGTGTACTCAATGAAGTTTACTACTTACAAGTACAAATTTGGCGTCAGGAAAAGAGATTAAAAATATGTTTTTATCACATTCCCAAAGTGTATAAGAAACAATAAAGATTATGTGTCATTTTCTTAATTCTAAAATGAATATAAAAATTGTGTTTTGGCTGAACACCAGACATGTTACTTTTAACCTTAAAATGTTAATATATGATAATCTTTCCAGGTATATACTATGAGTATATGGATGTGTCTTTTTTTTTTTTTACTGCTTCTGTTAATTGGTACTTTTTAGCTTCTCATGTAAAACCACTTGTAAGGCTACATTTCATGCAGAAAATCTGCATGACTCCTTAAATTATGAAAATCTTATTTTTCAAAAGTCAATAATCTCAGGACCCTATGAATTTATGATAAATATTAAGCTTTAAATAATGTAAGCTGATCCTACCTGATGGGATTTCGTTCCGTGTCTTCCTCTCACAGCCTATTAGAACTATCAATGATCCTCTGGAATAAACCCTGTGGATGAAAGGGATGTTGTGGGGGGGTTACCTTTGGAAGTTTCATGCTTCAGTGGATAGCAAGTCCTCTCCAGCTAGTCAGCTCATCCACTAAAATGCCCTTGTTAGTTTCATAGGAAGTCTCTCAGTCATTAAGAGTTTCTTAATCATTAGAATGTTTTTTAACTGGATATTTTCTGAGCCACAGTACTTTGAATTAGAAGCAGGAGTTTTAGAAGTGTTATTATATTCATTATTTGGAAAAATCTGTTCTTTAAATTTTTATCACAGATTACAGTTTTAATAAAATAATTTGAGATCTATGAATATCACAGAGAATATTTAATTCTAACAATATTATAACATTATTGCAAAACAAATGCCTCATTACAGAAGCTCAAGCACACTTTCTGTTCTGTTCCCCAGTCACGTCCAACTCTGCAACCCTATGGACACCAGGCCTCCCTGTCCCCCATCTTCTCCCGAAGCTTGCCCAAGTTCATGCCCGTTGCTTTGGTGATGACATCCAGCCATCTCATTGTCTGATGTCCTCATCTCCTTCTGCCCTTGATATTTCCCAGGATCAGGGACTTTTCCAACGAGTTGGCTGTTCACATCTGATGACCAAAATGCCAGAGCTTCAGCTTCAGCATCAGTCCTTCAAATGAGTATTCAGTGTTGATGTCTCTTAAGACTGACTGGTTTGATCTCCTTGCTGTCCAAGGGACTCTCAGCAGTCTTCTCCAGCAACACAATTTGAAGGCATCAATTCTTTGGCATTATGCCTTCTTTACGTTCCAACTCTCACAACTGTACATGACCACTGGGAAGACTATAGCTCGACTATATGGACCTTTGTCGCCAGAGTAGTATCTCAGCTTTTCAACACACTGTCTAGGTTTGTCATAGGTTTCATGCCAAAAAACAATCATTTTCTAATTTCATGGCTGCAATCACCATCTACAGTGATTTTAGAACCCAAGAAGAGGAAATCTGTCATTACTCCACCTTTTCCCTTTTTATTTGCCATGAAGTAATGGGGCCAGATGTCACGATCTTAGTTTTTTTAATATTTAGTTTCAAGCACACTTACACATTATTTCAAACACTCTTACAAATTATTTAAAACAGGAAAAATATTTTTTGCTTTAATTGGCATTCTTCAAAACTCAGAGATATTGATTTTATAGACTAATAATACACTCCATACTCTAGGTTGGGAGGGAATGTATACTTTAATGTTTTTAAATGGTACCACAAAGCTTGTAAAACCTACAAATTGATCCTTTCCACATTTCTAATGCTTCCTGGCATGTAGTATCCAGCTGTAACTTCAAAGGTATCTATGAACATTAATGAAGTGACATAACTAAATGAAGCAACATAAAGTTGAATTAGTTGGTACAAGTTTGTCTACGTAATTAAGGCTCTGGGACAATGATGCTGATTGTCTTTCCCTCTACTGAGTATAGAATTGTCTGCTATAGACTCTCAAAGTCATGGCCAAAGTTCTTTGCACAGTTGTTTAGTCTCCAAAGTGGTCAAGACCAAAGAACAGAGACTGACAGCTCTGACAATCCTCAGCGGGTCAGCTGATCCAGGAAGGAGCGTTAGAGGCCTCCAGGGAACATTTGAAGGGAATGTACTCCCAGTGAGACTAAACCCTGGCTGACTGAATTCAGACTGCTCTGGGTGAAGTAAAAGATGGACATCTTAATATCACTCTTTACTTATTGATGGGCATTTAGGTTGCTTCCGTATCTCGGCTATTGTAAATAGTGCTGCAATGAACATTGGGGTGCATGTATCTTTTTGAATTATCATTTTCTTTGAATATATGCCCAGAAGTGAGATAGTGAGATCCCTGGATCACATGGGAGATGTGGTGTGTGTGTGTGTGTGTGTGTGTGTGTGTGTGTGTGTGTGTGTGTGATGGAATATTACTTGACCATAAGAAAGAATTCATTCATAAGAAAGAATGTCATTTGCAGCAACATGCATGGACCTAGAGATTGTCATCATGAAGTAAACCAGACAGAATAAGACAAATATCATATGATACTGCTTATATGTAGACTCTAAGCAAAATGAACTTATTTACAAAACAGAAATAAACCTACAGACATAGAAAACAAATATATAGATACCAAAAGGGAGAGAGGAAGAAAGGAAATATTAGGAGTCTGTGAAAGTAGGGAAAACTGCTAGACCATTCAGGTATGACCTAAATCAAATCCCTTATGATTATACAGTGGAAGTGAGAAATAGATTTAAGGAGCTAGATCTGATAGANCTGGATGGCATCACGGACTCGATGGACGTGAGACTGAGTGAACTCTGAGAGATGGTAATGAGCAGGGAGGCCTGGCATGCTGCAATTCATGGGGTCGCAAAGAGTCGGACACGACTGAGCGACTGAACTGGAACTGAACTGTGATTAACAGAAGAACAGTACTATATAAAAAATAGATAACCAGGAGATAGATGACAAGCACAGTCACACTGAAGAATAAAAAACCATTAGGCAGAATGCAGGAAAACTGGCTACAAGCTGTTTTATGGAACAAGTAGTATAACTATAAAAAAGAATTTAGTCCTCCTTCCTAGTTTGTTGAATTTGAATCGGGGGAAAACGTCCAATCTATAGACAATTTCCTTAAAATCAAGGCAGGTTGTCATCTGGCTAGTGTGGCAAAGTCATGATCTTGCCTAAAAAGATAAGAGACTAACATCCATTGTTGGATCCATTGACCAACAGCATCATCATTGCCTAAAAGTTTGATAGAAGTTCAGAACCTCAGGTTTCAGCACAGACCTACTACATTTGAGTAAAATCCCCAGAGTATTTGTATATACATTACCATTTGAGAAGCACAGGACTGAATTCACTTTATGGATTTCTGCTTTTGTGAAAAAACAAAACAGGTTTTAAACAGGCCACCCTGTAGTTCATGTGAATGGCTGGCTGGGCTAAAGTGTGATCCTTGATTAGGAGCATCAAACATAATGAATTCCCCAGGTTGTCCCAAGATGGTCTTCCCAGGATTTTGCATTGCGAACAGGAGGGCTGTATCAGGCAATGAAGAGAACCCTTCAAAAGGAAGTAGTAAGGCTTTTTATGTTGCAGAGAGCTTCATCAAGCAGGAAACAGGAGCTCATTCTTATTAAGTGATCTTACTGACTTCCTTTAGTGAAACTCTTTTCTCTGTGCTTCAGTTCTAAGTAACTTGTCTTTCATCCCAGTGTGTCTCCAGTGTTTGAGTGCAGGCTGCAGACACTGACCCAGGCCCAGTTTTGAAATATAACAAAATTCACTCTTTCTCAGTGCAATGACTGTGGAAGAAAGTCATAGGATTCAGTTCTAGAATAACTAACTGCACAAACCAACCTGGCTGAACTTGTTTTGTTTAAGAGCTGATCAAATCTGTATCATCGTACAAACTTTTCTGCTTGCTTGGCCTTGTTTTAAAAACAATACCTTCAAGCTGTTGGGACTAAATCCAATATTACACAACACAAAGGTTAACCTTTTAGAAAATATTGCTCAGTAGAAACATGAACAGTGGAATTAGTCTTCCAACACTAAGCATTTTCATCCTGAAGAATTGCTCAATAATTTTTCTGTAGTAGTCATAATTTTAATTAAAACATTTTAATCAGCATGTGCTCAGAGACAGAGGTAGAAAGCAATTCTAAACAAATTTGAAAGAGAATAGGTATTAAAGTTCCATGGAAGGTGTGGTTCAAGGGTGTTGTTTCATGGTTTATTGAGATAAAAAATACTGCAAAAGTAGACAAGAAGACAATAGTTTTATCCTTTTGATGTAGAAAATTTTCTAGACCAAGGATTTACTTTGTAAGGTAATAATATGAATAGGGTTTGTCATTGCCAGTGGTAGCTCTTTAAATGTTTCTGAAAGGGAAGAATTTTTTTTAATGAGAAATACTTACAGAGGAACTAACAATTTCCCTTAATATAAATTTTAGATATACTGACAATAAATTATGCTCATAAAACATATTTTAGTCCTATGGTTATCTGATTAAAAAACTACAGAAAATGGGTGATTTTAGAAACAACTTTTGAATTGTCCATATATTTCATTTCTTTAAAAATTTCTGTGTATAAAAATGAGGCCCACAAATGGCCTGGTAATAAAGCAAAGAGGCTAAGATTCCAGACTTTCTTATCAAATAAAACTGGTTTGCCTAACTCTTTGCAATCCTATGGACTGTAGCCTGCCAGGATACTGGAGTGCATTGTCATGCCCTCCTCCAGGGGATCTTCCCAACCCAGGGGTTGAACCTGTGTCTCATGTCTCCTGTACTGGCAGGCAGGTTCTTTACCACTAGTGCTACCTGGGAAGCCCAAAACTGGCTTGAGTTCTCACTAAACCACTTGCTAGCATGACGCTGGAAAAATTACCAAAGCACTCTGTGCTTCACTGATCTCTTTTAAAAAACAGAGTTAAAGAGAGATTAACATTAAGAGATACATAGCACAGGGCTTCCCTGATAGCTCAGTGGTAAAGAATCCCCTTGCAATGCAGGAGGCAGGGGTTGGATTCCTGGGTTGCAAAGATCCCCTGCAGAAGGAAATGGCAACCCACTCCAGTATTCTTGCCTAGGGAATCCCATGGACAGAGGAGCCTGTCAGGCTACAGTTCATGGGGTTGTAAGAGTCTGACACAACTGAGGGACTAAACCACCACCAGCAGCAGCATATATAACACAGTGGGGCTGTTTTGCAGATTTAATGAGGAAATGTCTATCATGAGCTTGGTCAAATGAGAGTAAATGATCAGCATTATCTTACTAATATTTACTATTATTTTGATCACTTAGAATACATAATATAACAGACAAAAAATGCAGGATTCTTAAAGTACATGAAAAGGCTAAGTAACTTTTAATAAATGTCATATTCTAGTTTTTTAATGGAGAAGCTATGTAATAAAGCAATTTCTTTCAAACCTATGCAAAAAAACCCCCACTATTTTTCATAAAAAATAGAAAAGCTACTTTACGTGCTTAATAAAAGACTTTAAGCTGAAATAAAATCTAAAAACTTAATTGTATTCACTGAAGTTATATTTGCTGCTGCTTCTAAGTTGCTTCAGTCGTGTCCAACTCTTTGCTATCCAATCGTCCATAGCCTGCCAGGCTCCTTTGTCCATGAGATTCTCCACAAGAATACTGGAGAGGATTGCTGTGCCTTCCTCCAGGGAATCTTCCTGACCCAGGGATCAAACTTTCATCTCATGTCTCCTGTATGGGCAAGGAGGTTCTTTACCACTAGCGCCACCTGGGAAGACCATAGTTATATTTAATTCAATTAATATAACTCAAGAATTTTATTTATGAAAATGAGGTATTCAGTCAATTAAAATCAAAAATATATAGATAATATATATTCAACATTTCCTATGAGCCAGATACAGATTACATAGGTTAACATAATTAATCTTCACAAAGATCTTATGTGATAGTCACTAATTTTTAAGCAAATTGAGTAGCAGGAAACTTGCCTAAGTTCTCACAGCTAAAAGGTAATGGGACAGTTTTCATGCCAAGCATCCTGGCTCTGAAGCTTGTTCTTACCTATCATGCTGTGTGACTGGACTAACACAGATTAGCAATCAGACATACTTATGGAGCAATCAATCACAAAGGACTAAACCCCCCAAATATATATCTGAACATTTAATTAAATTGACATATTTGCTCTAATTTCTAATTAAAATACATAAAATTTGATTCTTCTTTTTTTTTAATTTCTGATTTTAGTTTTGGTTGTAGTTTGCATTATCTTATCTCATTTTATGCATGTATCCTACCCTTTTAGTAACATTTCTCAATTTCAAATCTCACTGTTAGTTTGTGATGCTCTATTATCCAGGAATGACAACATGGGCTGACACTCATTTGCTTCTCCATGCCTTATCCTTGCTCCCCAGTCTGGCCTGTGAGGTTGCTTTCCTAATATGCTGTTACGAGTTGAGTTGTGTTCCTTCAAAATATCTGTTGAAGTCCTACTTCCAACACCTCAGAATGTGATCTTATTTGGAATTAGAGTCATTGCAGATATATTCAGTTAAGATGGGGGTCTAAGAATTCTGCACCTGTGGTGTTTTTCACACCCCTCCAATAATTCTCCAGCCACAGCTGGGTGTTCTCTAACTCAACTCAATTCTGACATTATCTGTCCTGAGATGGCATCATATCCCACAGGTTAAGGGTTCAGTCCCATAAGGCTGCTCCCTCCCAACACACACACACCCTTGAGGCCCCAATCAAAAGTTCAGGATGTCAGCTGTGCTTCTGACCAATAAGTTTTAGATCAGAGGTTCCTATAATCACCTCCTTGGGTCTGTTAATATGCCATAGTGGCTTAAATAACTCAGAAAAACATTTTAATTGCTAGATTACCAGTGTATTATAAAAGTATATAACGGAAACAGCCAGATGGATGAGATGCACAGGGCAACATATAGGAGAGGGTGTGAAGTTTCTATGTCCTCTCCAGCCACACCATGCTTCCCAAACATGCCAGTGTTCACCAACCCAGAAGCTCTCCAAGTCCTGTCTTTGGGGGGTTTTATTGAGGTTTCTTTGCATAGTCATGGTTGATTAAATCAATAGCCATTGGTGATTGATTCAATCTGCAGGCCCTTTCTCCACCCTGGAAGCTGGGCAGTGGGACTGAAAGTTCCAGCCCCTCAATTACAAGGTTGGGTCTTCTGGCAACCAGCATCCATCCTTAGGTGTGGTCCAAAAGTCATCTCATTACATAACAAAAGGCTTCAAAAATCTTTTTTAGCATGGGGAATTCCAAGGGTCTCAGGAGCTCTGCCAGAGTAGGGATCAAACACTAAATATATATTTCCTACTATAAATCATGATAGCACAGGTCATATTGAAAATAGAATGGGTCCTTAATTCAGTATGACTGGTGTCCTCATAAAACCAGGAAACTTGGCCTCAGACACAGACACACAGAAAGGCATATGATGATAGAGGCAGAGACTGAAGTGATGCAGGCACAATTCCAGGAAAGCCAAGGATTGCCATCTAGGAGCAGAAGCTAGAAGAGACAGGAAAAGATTCTACTTCAACTCTCGTGTTTCACTGACACCTATATTTTTTACTTCTAGTCTCCAGAACTGTGAGAAAACATATTTCTATTGTTTTACACCATCCAGTTTGTGGTAATACTTTATTACGATAGCCTTAGGAGTTAATATCCTAAGATAAATATCCCCAAAGTTCTTTTGCTCTTGTTTTAGTATTCATCCCACTCCAAACTGATATCTTTTTTGAATCTAAGATATCAGAACCATCCAAATATAAAATTAACTAATTTAAGAGTTAACATGAGAAGGTAGAAAGTGATTTAAAAGTAATGCTCTTACTTACCAGGTAAGATAGCTCATTTCAGCAGTGTATTTTGGTGAGAATGTTTACTCATATGTCCTCTAATCTAAAGAAGCAGGTTTGAGGTCAAGAATCTCTACTGTAAACAATCTGTCAGCAATGCAGGAGATGCAGGTTTTATCCCTGGGTCATGAACATGAGCCTAGAGAAGGGAATAGCAACCCATTCCAGTATTCTTGCCTGGAGAATCCCATGGACAGAGGAGCCTGGAGGTCTACAGTCCACGGGATCACAAAGAGTTGGACATGACTGAATGACTAAAATTTTTAATGTCAAGAATCTTGGGCTGGGTAAGAGTGTTGCAGGAAGGGGGACCCCTTCCAGGGCCCAAAACTGGGCTCTTGTCTAAGACTCAGAAATGAATTGTCCCAGGAGACACATGTGTTGACAAAGCAAGAGATTTTATTGGGAAAAGGCACCCGCGTGGAGAGCAGTAGGGTAAGGGAAACCAGGAGAACTACTCTGCCACGTGGCTCACAGACTGGGGTTTTATGGTGATAGGATTAGTTTCTGGGTGGCCTTTGGCCAATCATTCTAATTCAGAGTCTTTGCTGGTGGCGCAGGCATCGCTCAGCCAAGATGGATGCTAGCGAGAGGGATTCTGGGATGTGGACCGACACGCGGTGTCTCCTTTCGGCCTTTCCTGAACTCTTCCAGTTGGTGGTGGCTTATTAGTTCCAAATTCCTTACCAGGATCTCCTGTCATAAAACAACTCATGCAAATAGTTACTATGGTGTCTGGCCAGGGTGGGCGGTTTCAATCAGTGTGCTTCCCCTAACGGAAGAGAGGCCGGTAGCAGAAGAAGTAGAGAGGGAAATGTCTTGGAATTAATCCCTGATGCTTATTCTTCCAGCATTGTTCTTTAAAGTTCACGTGATCCATTTTTAATATTCTTCCTTGGTGCCCCTTTTGGTTAGTAAGGATCTGGGATGAATCCCCAATATCTTACATTATTGCAGAGCATGGATTATACATAGCCTTTTCTACACCTCTTTCCCAACATCATTTTCAATACACACATAGATGATATTTCCAGCACCTGTACCTCACTTTTCCTTCATCTCCTTAATTTTAGCCACTCTCACTTTTATTCTGTGGTGGTTTTCACTAAGCAAGACCATCATCTTGACATAATCATTCAGAACCTTTTCCAAAATCTTGCATCATAAAATAATCTCTTCCTTGAATTCTCAAAATTTCTGTTGTTTTTTTTAAGTGCTTTTTTATCCCGATTTCAATCCCTCCATGCACTTCCTAGAATCTTAGAATCTTTTCCACAGTCTGCTTTCCTTTCCTTCACTGACTCATGGCCGATCTTTTACAAAGCTGTTAACCTTCCTTCCTAATGCCCTCTTTCCCTTATCTTTTTTTATTTAATTGGAGGATAATCGCTTCACAATGTTGTATTAGGTTTTGGTGTACAATAACTTGAATCAGCTTACATCCCTGGTGGCTCAGAGGTTAAAGCGTCTGCCTCCAATGCAGGAGACCCGGGTTCGATCCCTGGGTTGGGAAGATCCCCTGGAGAAGGAAATGGTAACCCACTCCAGTATTCTAGCCTGGAGAATCCCATGGATGGAGGAGCCTAGTGATCCACGGGGTCACAAAGAGTCGGACAAGACTGAGCGACTTCACTCACTCATATATATATAATGGACTATTACTCACCCATAAAAGGACTGAAATTGGGTCATTTGTAGTGACGTCATACAGAATATAGTCAGAAAGATAAAAACAAATGTCATCTATTAACACATATATATGGAATCCCTTATCATTTATATTGCAGTCTGCCTTGTTTGGCCTCAATACTGTTTCTCTGTCCATGCTTTCAGACAGTTTCTCTGTTCATGCTTTCAGGTTTCAGGAGAAACCTGTTCTATTATTTCTTGAATGAACTTAGGTTTATTCAGCTGAAACTGAGTCCTCATGCTGAGCATTCTTTTACAGCATGACTTGATTCCTAGTCTAGTCATGTTCCCTACGGGATCTGAGAAATTTTTAGAATTGTGCTTGAAGCCTAAAAGCCAGTGCACCTGACCTCATGTATACATGTATGAGGTACTTTGTGTACCTCATCTTTTGATCCAAAGAGATTCAATTTTCCTATTTTGTGTTAAAGACTCCTAAAAATTAGTCATATGACATAAATACATGCTGATTCACACACAGAGTGAAATGGACTCTGTGAGGAAGTATGGACCCTTTATCTCAGAGTTGTTGGCTACAGCCTGAAGTGATGAAACTGAAAGGGGACTATAATGAATATTTCCAAGAATTTATTTTAAACATTTTTTTCACTCAAAAATACTTATAAAAATCCTGAATGACAATAAAGGAAATGAAATAAAACAGAATAATACCACCTACAGTTCTTAAAACTCCCCTGCTGCAATTATGTCCAAGACAGCTGGTCTTCTATCTTGTGAGCACCCATCACACTGATGGACACAAGTTAGGAAATTAAAAGCTACGTTGTGTGAGCACTTACGTGTGGCTTGACACACCTTTTACCAGAACTTGCCTGCTTAGTAATTAAAAGAGCCATGTTTATTTATCTATCTATTTATTTATTTTACTACAATATTGTTTTACAGATCTGGCAGCCAGAGACAGCACCTGGAATCTTACCTCATTTTCCTAGGATCCAGCCTCCACAGATGTCCTTAATTTTTCTTGGATTAAAAACCATTCAATAGTTCTCCCACTGCTTTTAAAAAAAATCACTAAATACTATTTTATAGTAAAATGAGTTGGGTGTACTGAGGGTTGGTATGATGACTAGAAAAGAGAACTTTTTTTCCCTGTCTTATGTATTTCAAATACTTTGGAAGGAAGGAGTGAAAAAATAATTAGCTAACATTCTTCAAATTAGAACTGGTGGAGGGAGAACAGAAAGTTTAAAAAGGAACTCATTGTTAATTCTAGAATAAAATGCATAGTCATTAAAATTGAAAATGCCAAGAAAAGATTCAAGTACCATATAGATTATGAGACAATTTATAAATGGGAGGATAAGGTATCTAATCACACATAGAAATAACATCTTCCAAGAGTTGTAAAATTCTAGGTGTTTCTGTTCCTTTACAATTGCTTGCCTGATAGAGAATGACTTTCTTAATTCTAGTCTAGGCATTTCATTAAGGTATCCTGTCATTGTGAGGCCAAGAATGAAAATTTTAAGCTATTAAAGCCATTTTATACTGCCAAATATATATTTTAAGTGCATATATTTTTGCTCTTTTTTTTCCCTTTGAGGATTTTGTTTCCTTCAGGTGTGAATGAAAGTTAGTTTGATTATGATGGCTGTAAATAATTATGGTTGTCACATATTAATTGTTTACTTACACCAGGCCCTCCATGAAATACATTACATACATTGATCATTTAATTCTCCAGCAAGATGATGAGGGAGTAATGTTAGTTTCCCTTTAACAGATGAATGAACCAAGTCTTAGGCTAAATTTCCAAAAATAACTAGTCAGCTAGTGTTTTTGAACCCACAAAGCCCATCTCTGGAGCCCATACTCTCAACAGTGATGTTCTCTGACCTCCTTGTATGTAGAGTCAAAGCTAAAGAGTGAATTTGAATTATGTAATGAACCCAGTTTTATGTACACATGACCAAACAACTTAGTTACTTAATATTTTTCCCCAGCTGAACTGATGGCATTTATCACTCAACTTTTTCTTACAAACCTACTAGATCCTACACACACAATAACTTCTCTCTCTCTTTTAATCTTCTTTTTGGCTGTTTTCTTTTAAATGCTGATTTAGAATATTCACAAACTTAATTTTTAATTTCTCTTCAAAATGCCTGACCTGATAGTTGAGTTCTAAGTATTGTGTCCGACTCTTTGCAACCCCATGGACTGTAGCTCATCAGACTCCTCTGTCCATGTAATTCTCCAGGCAAGGATACTGTAATGGGTTGTCATTTCCTTCTCCAAGGGACCTGGGGACCCAGTGATCTGTGATGCAGGATCGAACTCTGGTATCCTGCACTGCAGGCAGATTCTTTACTGTTTGAGCCATTAGGGTGAGTTCTAAAAATCACATGCAACTCTAAATGTTAAGCCAACCTTTGACCTGGGGGAGACTTTGAAGATGTAGGAAGGGATATATTTTTCAGTCTCCTAGCTTTGCAAATAAACAGTCATTTTAATCATGCACTTTTATTAGTCTACTGGTTTGACAATATTCTGCTGAGAGAGCAGAATGTGAGAGAAACTTCTAGTTTTGAATCATCAGTGAAGATCTTTGACTGCTATCAGGTTTCCCTAGAGCAGGTAGATCTGTCTTCTAGTTAATTTTCTCTTTACCATTGTGCTGACTCTTCAAAATGCTCTACAATTTACATGTCTTTTGTGTTTATCTGAATGTTTCCAGACTACAGTCATCAGCATCCTGTATTTCCTAAATGCCTGTCACAAGAAATTTTATGACTCTTACAACCTCTCAGGTGAAAAAGTTTTCTGAAACATTGAAAATTCAGCTAAATAGTAGCTTTCTGATTCCTATTTCACCTAAAGCTTGTCTTTCTTTGGAAAGTGGTTTGAGTACAGTTTATTTCATACTGTTCAATAATGCTTAAACAGATGCTACAAAATCTACTTTGTACCTATCAGAGAAGACGGTAGTCAGTTGTCCAATATGTACTGGCTAAATAAATTAATATAAGGAGCCTCTGACACTTGAAAAATAAAATACAGTAAAGATTATATTTACAATCACTGAAATTTAGACTATATTTTAGTGTAAATATCACAATTGGATTTGGTGACTTGCTTTTAAAGCAATGTGATTGAAATTTATCTTTAATCTTCATGGTACAATAATGGTACTTCAAGATTAAGGTCATAAATTTTTACACAAACTTAAGTAATCATCTCCTGAATGCTTGCTATTTTTGGCTGGTATAATATTTCCCAATTATCAGTAAAATATTTTCCCATGCAATTTCATCATCATTGTCACATATACCCCTATGCTTAGAAAAAGTAATTAGTGGTTAATGAAAACAATTGGCTCATTAAGAAAGGAGAAATTCCCTCCAAGGGAGTTTTAGGAAACATGGAAAGATTTTTAAGCCTATTGAATTCATACACTTGCCTTATTTTTGACTTCCTGTGTAATTCATTTTTGACAATAAGACCTTCTCACTGCTACATAAAGGGCAGGGAGTAGGGTTGGGTGGGAAGAAGAGGATGTAAAAGGTATAATTTACATATAAAATGTAGAGAAACTTCATAGCAGAAGTGGTTGTGTACCAAGTATAACAGTGGTTGGAAAATTATATAGAAGAAAGCACAGCATTTTCTAAGACATCATGTATAATATAACATATTGTCATGCCATCATTATGACATCATGATGTGATTATTATTACAGTAACAAAAACTGGCTTTCCTATGTTAAAATTATTTTTTTCTATGGTACTTGGATTAGTTTTCTTGGACTTTCATAACAAATATTATGGGTGACTTAAGCAAGAAGAGTTTATTTTCCCACAATTTTGGAGACTAGGGGTACAAGATGAAGGTATCAGCAGGGTTGGTGGCTTCTGAAAGTATTCTCCTTGGCTTGTAGAAAGCCATCTTTTCACTATGCTTCACAGGTATTCCCTCTGTCTTCATTTCTTGTTGGATTACTGGTCATATCAGATTAGAATCCACACTAACTGACCTTATTTAACCTTAGTTACCTCTTTAAAAAAGAAAAAAAGAAAAAGAAAAAATCAAAATGTATAAACACTCTGAAAAAAGTTCAGCAGTTTCTAAGTCAAACATATAGTTATAAAATGATCCAGCAATTCAACCCCTAGAAATTTCTCCAGGATAAATAAAAATTTAACATAAAAGCCTTAAAGAAAGAACTTTTCTATCCAAATGCACTCACATTCTAAGGTACTGAGGACTAGGATTCAACATGCAAATTTGGATTGGTGCAATTCAACCCATAATGGTATTTAAGTATTTATATTAATTTTGTATACAGATTTTTACTGGTAAAGCCTGTTCTCATCACTCATTTTTCCTTCATATGTCATATTTCAGTAAACATGACATGTTAGATTCATCTTGGTTTCATAGAAAATCCATTTTATATATAACAGATGTGTGATCATAAGGAGAACTATTTGTTAGATTACAGCTTCAATTAGATGTTAGATATTTGACATATTTTCTCAGATCTATTTTAAGTATTTAATTCACTTTTATATGTTTAAGTTAAATGTTTCTCTTAAGCCCTCAAAAATTAATGCTAGCTAATCATACATATATGTATTTCAGCATATTGGTATCAACTAATTTTTAAGTCCTAAAATAAGGCGCTTAATAAATACTCAGTGAAATTTCAAAATGAAATTTTAGAGAACTCCCTCCAATTCTAGGAAAAACCTGAACATGTTCAAAAACTTATTAGAATATTGATAGGGTGGACCTCTGTGAGGCTTCCCTGGTGGCTCAAATGGTACAGAATCTGCCTGCAATGTAGGAGACCCTAGTTCGATCCCTGGGTTGGGAAAATCCCCCGGAGAAGGAATTGGCACCCTCTGGACCACTGTGAAAGTTGTCTTCATGTGACCGTATAATGAATGGTACTTAGGTTTTTCTGGTTCTCTGGAAAAAAATTCATGAGCATATTTTAACCTTTTTTGATTAATTTTACATATGCATTAAAAATCCATTTTAAAAAACTTTTTGAACTTTTTATTTTGTATTACGGCATAGCCAANCATGTGACCGTATAATGAATGGTACTTAGGTTTTTCTGGTTCTCTGGAAAAAAATTCATGAGCATATTTTAACCTTTTTTGATTAATTTTACATATGCATTAAAAATCCATTTTAAAAAACTTTTTGAACTTTTTATTTTGTATTACGGCATAGCCAATTAACAATGTTGTGACAATTTCATTGAAGATCAAAGGGACTCAGCCTTATATATACATGTATCCATTTTCCCCCAAGTCCCCCTCCCATCCAGGCTGCCACATAACATTGAGCAGAGTTCCACGTGCTATACAATAGGTCCTTGTTGATTATCCATTTTAAATATAGCAGTGTGTGTATATGACTTTCCCAAACCCTAACTGTCCCTTCCCCCTGGCAACCATATGCTCATAAATTTTTAAATAAATTTATTTTTTATTTATTAATAATGAAATTTTTACATGTAATAGTAAACATCTTAAACTGTGTTTCATACAAAAAGTGTCAATGCTATTTTTTAAATTTGTTGCCTTTTTTTTCCAATATAACATTCAAGCATTTTATTCATTGTTGTATCCAAAAATACTTAAACTCAAAAAAAAAAAAAAAAACCCACATAAAATGTTTCTTTGTAAACTTGCACATTTTACAGATTCTAGGGAGATAATCAATTGTTTCCAGCAGGTCCTGAGAAAATTCTACGCAAAGCTTGCTATCCAAAACACCTCTTCTTTTCTGATTAATTTTTAGCTGTTCCATAAAAAAAGTGTTTATAAAACATTAATGGGCAATTTAACTTCAGTTTCCAGAGAGAGATTTCTGCTGCATCAGATCTTCTATTTGCCACGATACAGAATTCCCCTTCCCAATACTTGTGCTTATTTCCCAGTAGATCCTACCATCTGCTATTGATGCCTGTCTGAAGTAGGAAATTCCTCCTCCAGCAATTCTTGTTCAAGTATTACTCTTTAATACTACCACCTTCCCAGCTAACAAATTGTTCCTGTATATTTGTACCCCAAAGTCAAATCTGCACATAACTATCTTCAAAGGTATTTAATGACCAAATGCCTTTTAATCTATTGAACCCAAAAGCAAAAAGGAAGAGAGAGTATTAGAAGTTTCAAAACTAGAAAGAAGAAAGCCACCTGGGATTTTACATATCACACGTTTCTTAAACGGTCAAAAACAGTTTTTTTACCATAATATCCTTTAGGAATGTGTATTGTGTCTATGCAAATATACATAATTTGATCTCCAGGGACTTCATGGTTCTTATATTGAATTTTTTTATTATCTCATTTCTATGTACCCTTAAGTTATATTATGCATTTAAAAATCCTCAATAGGGAAGCTGTTTTGTATATTTTTTTCATTTTAATGACATGGGATTTGTCAGGTGACCTTCATTTTTGTGAATGCAGTAAAGGGAAAACTGTCATTTCAGGAACCACAAGAAAGGCTTGCTATCTTAACTGATAATCTGAGGATTTTTACACAGAAAATAGGACAGATACCAACTATATAATTAAAAAACAATGTTTCTATTTTTCATTATATGTGGAAAATAATATGCATCCAGAGATATAGCTTTACAGGCACAGTGTGAAAATTCCATAAAAAACACACGTTACTAGTTTTGGAAGAGATAAAAAGGCATCAAATTACATCAACTGAAATAACCAAGTAAATATTTTAAGAGGTCAAATTTCTTTTGCTATTAGAAATAAAGAAATAATACTGCTATGGCCTGCGTGGTTGTGTGCAAACTCTAAATGCATATGTTGAAATCCTAAGATGGTATTAGGAGGTGGGGCCTTCGGTGGGTGATTCGGTTATGAGGATAGAGATTGAGTTGCCCCTTTACTTCCATCAGGAAGTAAAGTTGTGAGGCTACAGCTCAGAAAGCCTTTGCTGGAACCCCACTGTGCTGGCTCCCTGATTTCAGACTTCCAGAACAGTAAGAAAGAAGTTTCTGTTGGTCATAAGCCACCCAGGCTATGATGTTTTATTATAGCAGCTCAAATGAATAAAGACAAACACTAACCATATATGCATAAGTAGCCTCTTATATGTATATGTATACATAACCATATATGTTATGTATTCCCTTCATGGGTCACAGCCTTGTCATGGCGAAGGGACTGACATAACTCAATGAAGCTATGAACCATGCCTGGCAGAGTTACCCTAGACAGACGAGTCATAGTGGAGAGTTCTGGCAAAACGTGGTCCGGTAAAAGAGAGAATGACAAACCACTGCAGTATTCTTGTTGCAAGAACCCCATGAACAGTATGAAAAGACAAAAAGATATTATACTGGAAGATGAGTCCCCCAGGTTAGAAGGTGTCCAATATGCTACTAGGCCTGAGCCAAAGTGAAAACGATCCCCTGTTGTGGATGTGTCTGGTGCTGAAAGCAAAGTCTGATGCTATAAAAAATAATATTGCATAGGAACCTAGAATGCTGGGTCCGTGAAACAAGGTAAATTGGATGTGGACAAACAGGAGATGACAAGAGTGAGCAACGACATCTTAGCAATCAATGAACTAAAATAGACAAAAATGGGGGAATTTAATTCAGACAACCATTATATCTACTACTGGGGGCAAGAATCCCTTAGAAGAAATGGAGTAGTCCTCATATTCAACAAAACAGTCCAAAATGCAGTACTTGAGTGGACTCTCAAAATGACAAAATGATCTTGGTTTGTTTTCAAGGTAAACCATTCAACATCACTGCAATCCAGGTCTATGCCCCAACTGCAAATGCTGAAGAAGCTGAACTTAACCACTTCTATGAAGATCCACAAGATCTTTTAGAACTAACACCAAAAAAAGGTGTACTTTTCATCCTAGGGGATTAGAATGCAAAAGTAGGAGGTCAAGAGATACCCGGAGTAGCAGGCAAGTGACCTTGGAGTACAAAATGAAACAGGGCAAAGGCTAACAGAGTTTTGTTAAGAGAACATATTGGTTATAGCAAATGCTCTTTTCCAACAACATAAGAGAGAACATTACACATGAACATCACCAGATGGCCAATATAAAAATTAGATTGATTATATTCTTTGCAGGTGAAGATAAGAAAGCTCTTACAGTCAGCAAAAGTAAGTAACTTGGAGCTGACTGTGGCTCAGATCATGAGCTCCTTATTGCAAAATTCAGACTTAAATTGAAGAACGTAGGGAAAACTACTAGGTCATTCAGGTATGACTTAAATCAAATTCCTTATAATTATACAGTGGAGGTGATGAATAGATTCCAGGGATTATATCAGGTAGAAATGGTGCCTGAAGAACTATGGATGTAAGTTCATAACACTGTACAGGAGGCAGTGACCAAAATCATTCCAAAGAAAAAGAAATGCAAGAAGGCAGAGTAGCTGTTGGTGACTGTGTGGATCACAACAAACTATGGAAAATTGTTAAAGAGATGGAAATAATGATCCAGAGAGACATTGTGGGGTGGGAGGTGGGAGGGGGATTCGGGAATGGGAGCTCGTGTACACCCGTGGGGGATTCATGTCGATGTATGGCAAAGCCAATAGAGTATTGTAAAGTAAAATAAAGTAAAAAAAAAAAAAAAAAAAAAAAAGAGAGAGAGAGAGAGAAGGAAA